>CM019176.2:63681053-64158086 GCA_009739505.2 Apolygus lucorum | reverse complement strand
TACAACTCTTTTAGCGCCTTCCATCCCCTTCTCTCGTGCCTCGTGGCAATCAATATCAGATGCCCCAACGATGCCGCTGCTGAGTGACAATAACTTGTCAGTATGTGGAAACGGTGGGTGGATGTCAAGGTACTGGTGCAGTTTTTCCACATCACTGGAGTCCCTTTGGATTTGAGCTGGTCTCATGTCAACGTGCTGTTCGCTTGTGCTGCATGACACATCCCAGTACCTCTCCAGATCTTCGCAGATATTTAACATGAATACCATCCCTCCAGTCCATCGTGCAAGAACACTGATCACCAGGTAGACCCGTTATCCGAATGGGCCCTCCCTTCTATTCAGCCCGGCTCCCTATTATCCCTTTCGGAAAATACCGAAACGACTCATTCAATCTGTCCGACTAATTTCTACCTACTCGCATGATCATGTGCGAAGTGGGCAGACGGCTCTGAAAAAATATTATCTAGACGTAAAATATGATTTGGTTACATATTTTATTGATCAATTATTATCTATCAACTACTTTACTATCTGTCATATTACTTATTTTATTCAGCATCTGTGGGTGCATAACTGCATTTTTCAAATTTTTGAACTTTTTTGTTCATGCAATAAACCCCTCGGAATTATATTTTGGTCCTTTCTGAAGAGTAGGTACTATTTTTTGGTATAAATGACCGATTACCATGATTAGAGCACATAAGATAAAATTTACGGAAAACCCGATTTTTTCAATTTTGGTTATTTAGAGATTGTGAGAGAACCATAAGTCCCAAAGACGTGCAGTTGGGCTTAAATGAAAGCTAATTAGATTTGCTACAACTTCTTTCGATATAACGTTCTTCATAAAACACGTATTTCTACTGATTTTTTAGGTCTAAAGTTGACAAAAGTTAAAATTTCACTTTTTTTGAAAAAAATGGGTCCTTTTTGAAAAGCTGTATCTCGGTAACTATAAGACTTACAGAGCTGTACTTGGTCTCGTTTTGTAGCAAATTTTGTTAACTTCAAATAAGTATATAGTGGCCATTGACGAAAGACGCACGGTTTCAAAGTTATAGCGAAAAAACCAGAATAAGGGGAAAAAAATCGATGTTTTTCGAGTGCCACGGAAATTGCACAAGATTTTCATGCCTGCAAAATTGAATTTAGACTTCCCTAACAGTCCCAAACAACATATCAAAAATGCAGAACTAGACGGTTTTTTGCGATTTTAGCCCTTTTTTGTGTCAGATATGACTGGCCTATTGGTGGATACGAGCTCTGCGAATTCGATTATAGATGTAAATTTGCCGTATAGCTGAATGTTTCCCGGTTTTAATAACGGTAGCACCTCAAATACATCCTGACTTCATACTCTTATTGTTTGTCAACTCTAGATACCATCAACGTGGTAGAGAAAATCCAATTTTTTATTCGGGGTATTTATCAGTGGTACTCAAATTTCGATGTATCGGAAGATTTACTTGTAAAAATCAAATGCTTGCATACGAGTCTACAACACATTGGGACATTTTCATGTGTGTTTTCTTATTGTATTTATTACTAGGCAAATCTCACCCGTGCAACCAAAACAAAATGTCAACCACTACACAGCAAGGTAGTGAAGTAAGGTTGTTAGTTCATGTACCCAAGCATCAAAATAAGAAAACAGTTGATTGTTCTCTACCCAACACAGTGAGCCTATTTTATTTCTTGGTATCGTGAGCAAGTTTTCGTGACGATTTATCAATTTATGTGCCAAAGCAAAGACATGAAAATGTCAAAAATTTTCCGTCCGTCCGCAGCACTTTCCAGTTCCTATGGACCGATTTTGGTGGAATTTGGTATGTAGGCTCCATTTGGGGTGTAGTTCTGAAAAAGAGAAAATTAGGGGTTGAAATTTTCAAGAGTGCCCTTGCTCGAAAACTCTCGAAATTAAAGTATCGGTTTTTCACCAATTTTAAATAATATTGAATTTTGAAAAAAATTCGAGACCACCCGGAACTCTGCAGGACAAATTGTTCGCCAAACCCTTCATTTCCATTTGGTTGGTGGTTGGGGTTGAAATGTTCAAAAATGCCCTAGTAGGTAGTATCGTTGGTAGGGAGGGATCTATACAGAAGGGTGGTCTATACAGATAATAATAAACCTTTGGGCAATGATTTGCAGCGTTTTCGAGTTGAAAAAGGTGGGAGCCGTGTATTCGTTGCGAAGTCGTAGATGTCTATGTTACCTATAGAAACAATAGTAGGTAAGGGAAACTTGAGAGGTTGGAACTTGGAAATTTGTGGTTTTGCGGACTTCAAAAATACAATTTATTCATTCAGAGAAAACATAAGGTAGACTTTGGGGAACTTGCTGGCTTTAAAGTCGTAGGTAGGTATTGAAAAACAAGTGGGGAAAACTAGGAATTTTTGTTATTGAGGGTTTTGATAATATGTACCTAACTATAAAAAGTTAGGGAGGAAAAATTTGGGGCCTTGAAAAAACTAGGAAAATTGGAAACTGGAAAATGGCAACACTCCTGGCTATGGGTATAGTTGAATCGTTTTTGAAAGTTTTCACTTTTCAAGGTCGAAAAAAAGTTCTTCAAAATCAAAATGTTCACTCGCGCTTCACGTTGTAGACCTTTCTGAACAATTTCGGTTTCGTGTCTGTCTGTTTGTGTGTCCGTGTGTCTGTCATGAAATCATCACTACCAGAACTATACGAAGTTATTGTCCGATTTTTATGAAATTTTCATAATGTGAAAACCATTTCCCTCGGACTGACAGAAGCGACAGAAGCGACAAACATAAATTCCTCGTAACGGCCATAACTTCTACATTTTCCATCCGATTTTGATGAAATTTTCAAAGATTATGCGGATTGGAGTGTAGATAATCTTGTATGGAAACCATTGCCTCAGGACTCATAGTACCTAGCTACTGCGCTTGCTGGTACCTAATGTTTTACCATATTATGCACAGTTGTAATAAATTTATTGCGAAATATGAGTTGGTTCTAACCACTGTAGAAAACGATGAACACGATCGAGATGAGTGGTTTATTGAAAGATGAACAATCGTACGACCTGAATATTGGGGGTGGTGCGTTTGACGACTGACTATGATTATATTAAAGAGAACATTAATACCTGACTTGATGGTGGTACTCTGACTATACACAACACTCACTGACCCACAAAATAAGTAAAGTGACTGACTGATGGTGACGCAATAATATTATATTATAATGACGGACCGTAACGTACGTGCGAAGACTGGGGATTTTCACTTGTAAACCGACGGTATGACACTCGTACATTTGGTTCACCATACGTAGTTATGGCCATAACTCCCTAAATATGCTATGGCGATAATCACGATCCCTGATTCTTTCACTACCCAAGTTCCTACTCTCATAATTTAAGCAGTTTCAATTCCTGATGGTCCGGAAAATCAGGAATTCGTATCGTCTGGGGGCGGAAAAAATTTAGCGGATTTCGAAATAAGTATTTTGTCTTTAATAACCTCTTGAGCTCCGCGTGACTTTTCAGAACTTAGTGACTGACGCTTCAAAAATTGTAGTGTCTTTATTCAAAACTTTGCCAGTTGGAAAACCCAAGAAATCAAAGTCAAAATGTCCATTCCCTTTCGGTTTATTATTCTCAATAATGAACCTTTGGAATCGACCAAGATTTACGTTTCAGGCCTACCGGAACAGTTTTGATTCCGTGTCTGTCTGTCATGAAATCCTTGTAACGGGCAGAACTGCACTATGTTATAGTCCGATTTCTATGAAATTTTCAGGATTGTAGATGGTCTCTTACGAAAATCATCACCCCAGGAATGATTTTTTTTGTTTATTTTAGTTGGCCTCACATATTAATGTATTTATGGAAATTTATGGAAGTATAAACATAAGCTCACTGCTTCACTTCAACTATTAGTATAATGAATGAAAAAAGAGAAAAAAAAGATAGGAAAATACATAGGTAGGTAATATTTCACTTCACTATTTTTATAGTTCAATATTTGTTGCTCTGATGAAATTGACTATATATTTGTAGCAGTTTTGGTCCTGTAGTAGGAGTGCTGTGCTGGTGGGTAGAGGTATATTTTCCTTCAGAAGATTGTTCATTAATTCTCTCCGGTTGATGTTGAACTTGCTGCATTTGAGAATATTGTGATTAGCGTTCGCTTCCTCTTCTGTCTCACACAGTTTCCGTTATCGATGACATTTTTTTTTTCAAGTGGCTTGGTAGTCTGTGGTGATCAAATCGTAACCGACTTATAATTTTTATGAAGCTGCGGTCTAGATCTCCTTGGGAGAACCATGGTAATCGCGGTATTTTTGGCTGTATGCTCGCATAGAACCTACCCTTCCCATCTTCCATAAGTCTATATTCCTTTTCCCATCTTTCATGCATTTCTTTTTTTGACTTATTCCGCAGGTATTCTAGGCTGCAGTTTTTGGCCTGCATGCCTGTTATCGCAGCTTCTTTTGCTTTTACTTTTTTGTGAGGAATTCCGCAATGACCTTTAATCCATACTAGGTGAAGAGTAGATGATTTTTCCCTAAGCTGGGTAGCTGCTGATAGTATTTGTGCAGTTAGGAAGTCTGCCTTACAATTATAGATATTGCGGAGTCTAGTTAGGGCACTTTTACTGTCTGAGAAGATAGCGAAGTCGTTACTTGGGAGGGTTACTGTGTAGTTTACTGCTACGAGAATAGCGAACATTTCTGTAGTATATACTGATGAATAGTCTGGCATTTTATAGGCTAGAGTGGTATTAGTCTGGGGATCAAAAATTGCAGCTCCCAACCCATTCTCATTTTTTGATCCATCTGTAAACAGTTAGTATGACGAGGAATATTTACCATTCATTCTTTCTATGAAGTAATGTTTAGAGCTAAGTCTCGAATGTTCTGAGTTTACAATATCACACTTGAATCCTGGGTGGAATACCGAGCTGAGGGGTATGTTGTATTCGGGATACTTGTGGAATTTTATCATGCTTGCAGTGCAGTGAGATATTTCAGAAAATGCCTCTGTTATAAGGGGTGTTTCTTTCTCATTCCAGCAGTTCTCCACCAATACCGTTGTATTAAACTCGGAGAATCGATTCATCACCCAATCGTTCCTGATGAGTATTCTACTCCCTGCAAAGTTTTCAGCCAGAAGTCTTCTCCTGAATTTCAGAGGTGTTATTTTTGCTTCGACGTGTAGGGCTTTTACTGGCGTGGAATTCATGGCCCCAAGGCAGGTTCGAAGGGCCTTGTTTTGTATTTTGTCGAGCTTGTAAATGTGTGTTGTAGCAGCGTTAGCAAATAAAAACGTCTGCCAAGTTGGGTGGGCAGTATAGCTTCCTCACTCATTGTAACATGGACGTATAGAATCAGTTAGCGAAAAAATTATGATTATACTTAATTACTTAATTAAGTTACTTACAAATTGATGTTTTGAGATTAGCTACAATGCATCGGATCAAATATACAATCGGAATTTTTAATTGATGAGAAGAACTCGTCATGACGGGCCAATGATAGCACAGGTTTACTTTCCTTCAATAAAAGCTTCTTCTCAGAAAACGACAAGAGCTGTCTTCCCAACTACAAAAAGTCCTCTCAAGTATCAGAAAGCATTCTACGTAACAGGAACTCTTCTAGTAACTACGAGAAGAGAAATATTGGAAACTCAGAAACACTGTAACGTGTATTAATTAATTCTATCATCACTGGCTAATTTAAATGCTACTGTTCTTTGTTTCCGATTCAAGTAGGGAAAGCATTAAATGCTTAAAATTAGCATTAAATGCGAGATTTTGGTCATCCTTGAAAGCGAAAATTTTTCGCTTTCAAGGATGACCAAAATCTCGCATTTCACCTTTTAGATCTTCTGGAATGGTTTGAGTTTCTTGTGTATGCTTGTCTCCCTGTCGCTCAGTTGGTCTGAGTTCGCTAATATTTTGAATACTTTGCAGCGGCCAATACTACTTGAAGTTACAGTCCGATTTCAATGACATTTTCACAGATAGTGCAGGCAGGGTGGAGATGGTCTCATACTATTTTCATCTTTTGAACCGATAGTTGTCTTTACGTTGACATTAAATATTTGTAACAAGCATAACTTTACAAGTTTCGTCCAAATTTGATGAAATTTCCTGGAATTGTGTTGTCGAGAATTGACTCCCTTTGAAATTTACACGATCAGATCTATGTTAGCCACTGATGAAACATGAAATCCTTGTATAGCACCTTTAATTTGTCCAGTTTCTATCCTTATCGTATGGAATTTCAGTGTGTTTATAATCACACCGATAATTATCGGTAGCCATTGCGCATGTGCCGACGTGAAATTCGTCGGCTCATATATTCAACGGTGTTATGGATATGATGAAGCTATGTGCCACTCCGGCTCGGAAGTCGTTTTTAATTTTGATAGTTCCTAATTACAAGATTATTTTATTATTATTATTTTTTTTATTACAAGATTATTATTATTATTTATTCGTTCACTTTGTACATACATTTTATATAGTCAATCCAAGACCATACATGGTCGCGCGGGTCGGGTGTGCAATATAATATATTATACATAATTATTGTATATGTATTATACATAATTATTCTCTATTAACTTTAGTGTTCTTGATGGTCCCATGGATCTCTACGTAGAAGCAATACAAATAAATGACAACTTCAACGACTGAATATACAATAATATTCAGTGACATGCGATAATAATAGTACACAATAATAATAGTTGTTGTTCTGTACATAAATAATAATAGTGACATGTGAAAGTTTACCTTTCAACTCTAAGAACATTAATACTCACATGTTGATATCATTAGGTTGGCATAAGTATAATTATTACAGTAGATTATTTTCAACATACAGCATAGTACAGTAAATACCCCCAACAATTCATTACCTATTTAATAACTATACATTATTTTTGTTAAATATTATTTTGATATTTTTAGGTGGTATTTGGTGGTTTGATATTTTTAGGTGGTATTATTTTGATATTTTTAGGTGGCATGCTATTCAATTAACTACTGAATAATTTATTAGTTCCATTAGTTTTTAATTATTTTTTATTATAATTGACAATCATGTGTCATTAAGCTCTCACCCCAACATTAAAACTCTCGGTTTTGTTGAAAAAATTGTTCACACCTCTTTCTGGTGCTTTCGTAATTTTCGAAAGTGTGGTTATAGGACGTGGGGCAAATTCTATGTATCAATTCATTGTAAATACACGGTAGTAAGTAGGGTGATTGGTGCCGACTGTGTCCATGCTTGTAGTTAACTACTTTCAGTTCTACGTAGTTGGATCTACGGGTTCTTCCTTGTCGGTTATGGATAATTTTTTTTATTTTATTGGTTGAAGTGTTTGACGGCATACAAAAATGCATATTTATAATATATCTGTCTGAGAGTTGGAGAGTTCAGAATTTTTAGTTTTCCCATTAGGCTCGGAGAATGTCTAGGTCCTGAGAGGATTATTATGTTTATTGTTTAGTTGACAGCAGATTGAAGAAGTCTAAAATTTGAATCAAACGTACCTCCGAAATGAATGAGTGCTACTTTCCTCACATCCACACATTGGTTCCTTGGAAATTCCTTTCCTCTTACTCCCACTACCGGCTTTCACAGAAACGATTAATTACACGAATTCCATGCTATATTTATTTCGAGAACTAGGAGACACTCAAGTTGTGGGTTTGACTAACTCAAATCAGGCATTTTATCTGGGTTTCAGATGGCCACAGGAGAGGACGAAGTCTACCAGACTGAAGGCGACGACTTGGAAGACTTGTACGACGAAGTAATTATGTCCGGCAGTCACGCCACTGACCAGAAAGTCGACGACAAATCCTCCACTCATCAAAACAATGGGAAAATACCCTCAAGGCCAATGAACCGCAACCTAAACATGTCCCGGCAGTTCCAGCTGTACATTGGCAATTTGACCTGGTGGACGAGCGACAAGGATATTCTGGACGCCATCCTCAATCTCGGGGTGACAGACTATGTCGACGTCAAAATATTCGACAATCGGTCCAACGGTCAGTCCAAAGGGTTCTGTCAAGTGACGTTCAGCTCGGAAAAAAGTAGTAAAACTGTGATGGAGATGCTTCCCAAGAGCGACATCCACGGCAAACACCCAGTCGTCTGCTACCCAAGCAAGCAGGTGAGGAATTACAATTAATGGTTTAAAGGTGGAATTTTCATGGATTTTATTAACCTACCATTGCCAACATTGTTACGATTCTACGAATAAGAGATGAAACCCATTTGGAACCCAGAATCAAACTGATATTTTATCAGACAAATATTAATATCGATACCTTAAAGCACAAAGGTGCTATGTCCAAAAACGGAGTTTTGAGAAAAACGCAAAAGAAATTGTCACCAGTGCAAAATCCCTAATGTAATGGCTATTTACACTAAACTCGTTAATTTCTTCAATAAATTGTCAAGCTATAATGGTCAGGAAGGTCAATAATAGTTTTGTTGAATTTGAGTTTTTCTGAAATTAAAAGAAAATGAAAAATGTGGAAGATGGATGTACATAGCACCTTTGTGCTATCTTAACCATTTTTGGGGGAGATCATAACCATTTTTCTCAGATATCTCCGTATTAGATAACCCTTTAGGGACAAAATTTTTTGATTCTTCATCTTATTAGTCAAGAAATAGAACACCGAGCATAGATTTTAGGTAGCTAGATAGAAGGTGTTCACCTGGCCGTATTGTCCCTCCCCCTCCTCACTCCTTTCGTAAGAGTGTAGTACTTTTCCCTCGTCATCCATTTACCGATTTACCTTGATTGGGTTTGCCCTTGTAATTGAAATAAATGAATATCTCCCTGTGAACATCACTGAGTATGCCAATCAGATGTAGGTGGTTCACTATAAATTTCGTGGCCGGATTATTGAAGTCTTTGGGCATGCCCAAATGTGAAACCTTATATAGAAGTTCACTTCTTTAGTTTGTATCAGATTTTGATGAAGGTTTCAGGATGGTGGGGGGGTGCATGACATCCAATGAATTCATGACGATGATTTCAACAACAATACGTCAAATCCTTGTAAAACGCATTTTGTTTCGTTTGGATTAAACATTCATCTTTCTACTATTCTAAATAATTGAAAATTGGAGATCATTCAGTTCAATTTATTATTTTCAAAAAACAATACATTCCTCAACTAAGTGCCCATTCAAGTTTTTCGCGTTTTTAGAGCAAGTTGATTAAAAATCCAGAATCAAACGAAATTGTCTATTGGGGAATAGGAAAAGAGATGTATGTCATTGTGAAATACAATAGTGAAGTGTATATTTATACAGAGTCCACGATCCCAAGGCGGTCACCATCGAATTATACAATGTTTACATTCCCCTAGGTTCCCCAATAGTGTTGTTTTCGCGAGCCCAATCGTGTTGCCTTTACTCGCTCTATAGAGCTCCTCATCCCCAATCGTGCTCTCCCCCTCAGTAAATGGTATTCCGAACATTGCTCTGTAGTATAGAATTCAAGGTGAACTTGCGAGTTCGTATAAACATTTCTTAAAAACAGAGTAATAATGCTTCAAAAATGGCTTAAAATTCTTAAACATATTTCTTTGAAAATGCTTTCATACTCTCATTTTGCACCAATGGGATTTTTTCGACTTAGTTCTTGTGTGCAACGCAAACAAATATGGACAACTTCAATTACCACGAGATTTCTGGGTTTGATTCAGAAGAAAGCTCATGTGCTTTCAATGGAAAATTGATTAAAAAATCTCGCAACCCAACATTTTTGAGCCAGTTGGTATCTATCTTCAATTTCTACAAACATTTTGCTAAAATGAAAGAACGAATGAATGAGCCCAATGGAATGAGCTTCGAAAATAATGTTGACTTCAAAAAGTCTCTAGAAAAGTTTTTACACAGAAAAGGTCGACAATGACTACAAGCGTATGACTCATGACGTTAACAATAAAAAGGGTGTTGAAGGAGGCAGGTAGCGTACCTAAAGTCGGCCAAGATATCGGAGGATTTGAGAGAGAGAATGACTGTCTCTATCTAGACGGAATGGTTCGATGGAAATCCGTCGAAAAACGACACTAGCGATTTGAGGTTTTTCTGTTCAACCGTGATCGCCCCCTTAAAATACGGAACCCAAAAAATGATGAAAATGTCGATTTTTTTAATTGAAAATCATTCTTGAACATGCTGAGAATAGATTTAAACAAGAATTACCGAAAAATTCCGTCTCAAATGACGAGGAAATTAATTTTTGCGTACCTAGTGCAGCCCGAAACTAACGAAATTAACCTACCAACCTGTTACACTATTTCAATGCAATACTGGAAAATCGATACTATAAATCGGAAGGCAAATATTGAATTGTCTTTGGTTGAACAACCAATAAGCAAAGACAATTCAAACTCTCTGTTCAATTTCTCCCTTGCGAGGGAAAAACATTAAATCATGTTTAATGTTTTTCCCTCGCAAGGGAGAAATTAGATTGCCGATCACTCAGCTGATCAGTGACCACTCAGGCGCCTTCAGCATTCTCCATTGACCCTGCTTCTCAAATTTCAGCTTCCTGCGTTCAACAGGAGAGAAAATGGCCTTGGAGCTCACTCAGCTGATCAGTGACCATCTTGGTACAACTAGACCCCAAATGGAGCCGATATAACGTGGTAACTAAGAAATCGGTCCGTGGTAACTAAGGAAAAAAACGTTGCAGATTTGCGTGTCGGAATTCACAGAACGACCCCCAGCCCTAAAACATTAAACATGTTAAATCAAGGAACCAATCAAAATTCGAGAAACGTGAGGTGAGAATCGATAGTTTCATCTGCAAGCGCCCTCGTTTGTTCCCGCTCAACTTCAAATTGCTCTCCTGAATAGTTCACTTTTTCATGATAAATGTTCCTTTTTCTCAGGAACTACTAATCCTATCCTCTATTTCTTTTTTTTTAATGAAAGAAGACACCTAAACGAAGGCTGTATCGGATCCTTTAACCAATTTTCCAATTCCAACTATTCCAAAAAGAGTAACGAAGGTAGAAAATAATTCTATTTTATAAAACAGAATCTCAAATAAAAAGTAATTAAGATAATCTAAAAAGGATCCGGTAAAGGCAAGATGAGAATATATCCTACAAACCAAAAAAAAAATTAGAAGATTCGGTTGAACAGGGACTGAGAAAAATGTACCAGAAAAAACACCTCTATCACAGGCGGGAGGGGGTTGGGTTCCGTGTCCCCTTAAGGTATCGATATTATCTAGGAGAATACAGTTTCTACGATCCTTAACTATATTGTTCCTGTCCTTAGATTTGTTTGTGTTTCTTGTTGAGGTTTGAGGATAAAAATAGACTTGCCATTCCAATTAGTTTGGAGCAATTTTGAAAGTCCATAAGTTTTCTGTCTTCACGAGGTCAGGGAATGACTTCAGATCCTCAAACCTCATGATGGTGCTTCTGTTTCGTATTTTGAGGCTTGATTTTGTTCTATGAAAGTAATTCCTTATAGATGCAATAGTTGTGTTTGTAAGTTCATTGATGGCAATGTTGGTATTGTTTTCAGGCATTTGCTAACTTCGATTCTCAGACAAAGCCACAAATTCAAGGTGGTGGTAACAAGCAACAGAAAGACCAAGGGCATCAGGGTATGGGTCACCCAGGTCCGAACCATGGTCCCCCTCATCACCATGGCCCAAGAGGACCTCCACCCATGAGAGGACCTCCGCCCCACATGGGGCCTCAAGGCCCACGTATGCCACCTCCCCATATGCAAGGCAATTTCATGCATCATCAGATGCCTCCGAGAGGTCCGCCGATGCAACAGCCGCCTATGCGACCTCAGCATCCTCCCCCTCATTTCCAACAAGGTCCTCCACAAGGGCCGCCGCCTCAAGGACACCAAGGACCGCCGCCGCCTGGCCCCCCTCACCATAACATGCCGCCTGGTCCTCGTCCTGAATGGAGAGGGCCTCCTCAGCAGCAGCAGGGCCCTCCTGGCCCACCTCCATACATTCCTTCCCCTAACATGGGTGGACCACCGCCGCCCATCAACGTCCAGCAGCAGCAGCCGCCATTCTATCAGCACCAGGTATTTACTTCTATTCTTCTCATAATTTCTTCCATTTTAAATCCAATCATGTATTTCACTGTCCTTGAGAGCTTTGTACATTTTTTCACATCACTCTTGAACTGTAGCGATAACATGGTTTGGGATCCTCACTAGCCATTTTTCGAATTCCATCATAATTGCTAACGACCTTCTTGGTATTATATTGATGCCGCCATACAAAGCGCACATAACGCTCGGTTGGGATCCCAACCAACTTATAGTTTTAGTTGGCTTCCAACAACAAGTTTGTAATCAATTTTTGAAAATTGTTGCAAATAATTCGATTTGAAACACCAGTTTTTTTGCTAAAAGATGTTTCAATAAATTCAAAGGTATTGTTTTACAACTACATGCTGACTAATAAATGCACTTATGAGTGTTAATTGGTCTTTGAATTTTTCGAACGTGGATAAACAAGTGTTTGCGTTGTGTTCTTTCAAGAAAACACATGACACCAACTTTACCTTTCGATAGGTATACACACATACATAAAAAGAAGAAGAATAAAAATTAAAAAAAAAACACCCGCTAAACGACGTTTCAACTAGTGAGAAATTGAGATAAGGTGCGTCGGGGTAAGTGCAGAAATGGGGCAAGTGGGGAATGTACCTTTCACAAGCAAAGGGCTGACATGAATATCCTCTGTGGGTGTTGTAGAGAAGTACGTTAAGTTTCACAAAACATCACTAGAGTATACTCATATCGGTTGTAACCTTCACGGTGAGGTTATGATGTACCACATGTGTTGTCAATTGTGAGGTCGAGGTGATCAACTATTTTTCAACCCGATTTCAACCTGCCTCTACTTGGGTATTGCTAATGACTGACAAGTTAATTACACACTTTAAATGTTGCAGTTTCATTGTACATATGACATTTTGTTCTAACTTTGGTTATTTTGAAAATAAGACCTCCTCTGCACTTTTCCCGTTTTTTCCTCCTATGGGGGAAGTGCAGAGTAAGAAACATGGGCAAGTGTGAAGTTCCGCACTTCCCCCTAAATGGATGACCAAAGGAAGTATGGAGCCTACACTCAAGCATAATACTATGTATTTTTCATCTACTCGGGTTGTGAACTTGGACACTTGAAGGGTCACGGGGAAAAAGGATCAAACTCCACTTTTTGGCCGAATTGAGATAGGTACGCCATCTTGTAGCTTGGGAGGAGTAGAATCGAAGGGCTGTTTCACTTTGTGGAAGAAAGATCGCATTCATTACCTTTAAAGCTAAAACAAATACGGGGCTCCGGGGAAAAAGGATCAGATTCCCTGCGCTCGCAGGGAAGAAAGATCAGTGTCCGATTTAAAGACCCCTTCCCTCGCCTTTGCATGAGTTGTACGTCATCACACCAAAGATTCATCAAGCACAAATGCTTCTACTTCTGAAGATACCAGACAGTTTTCACAATCCCTCCTACATCGAAGAAGATGACGTCAGTACCAAAAGCTGCTGTAACATTGGGGAACCTTCACAACGGCCCCATACCCATCAAAGCCAGTAAAATCAAATGATGAAAAACACTTGTGTCAGTTTTGTCGTCAACCCCGCTGTTAAAATTTCCTGAGTCACTGTTCTACAGGTTGGGGAATGTAGGAGATGATGACGCCATTTCATATTGCGACGATCCTTTAGATGAATGATTCATTTATTGATTTTTTTGCCTTTTTGCAATAAATGTTTTGTACAAAACTATACCTAATTTGGAAAATAAAGCCAATTTTCACCCAACATTTTTCTGGAGGTGACAGTTAGGCACCTACAAACCCTAGTAAATTTACTGAAGTGAATTACGAGATTTTAATAAACAATAGGTAACATGGCGATATAATTTTAGGTATTATGGTGACCGAAACGCGGATATTTGTGGGGAAAAAAGATCAAAGTCCTTACCTTGTTTGAAATTTGTAATTATTTCTGGAAATTATCTTCGACCTACTTAATTTTCTTTCTTATCACTTGAACATAATTAAATTCCTGGTCAGGTGGCCCAAACAGTTCATTTTTTTTATGCATAGCGTCCGTCTAGGACGACTTCAAACTTTGTTTTTTGATTATCTCGGAATTAGGAAAAGAGGAGTCTGATCCTTTTTCCCCGTGACCCTTCACTTTTAATGTAACTGAGAACTTTTTACTCTTGTCTAGATATGGAGATGGTCCCCTATGAAAATCACCCCCCCCCCCCCAAATTTAAAGGTTAGTGCAAGGTACTTAGAGATAGATGTTTTGAGATAAGCTACTAGGTATGCATCGGATCATCTATACAATCGGATTATGGATACAAGGAAGCTATGTGCCACACCCACTTGGTAGACTTTTTTCATTTCGAAGTTTTATGCAAAACTTTTGCCATTTAAGATAACCATTTGTAGTAGAAGACTGTTAAAAAACGTTCTTATTCATAAGACTGATGACTTTTAGTGATTTAAACTATTTTTATTAAAGATTCAAAGTTTTGAATGTTGCAAGGTTCTGTGTGTTTCTCTATATCACGTTTTTAACTTTTCAAAACTGTGTAACTTCATCAATTCCTGTCCGATTTTAATTTTGCAAAAATCGGACTCTCTGCTCTTCCACACACTTCCCCTAAGCATTTGTAACTCTAACGACATGAGAAATGGAGGGATGCTCTACA
Source organism: Apolygus lucorum (assembly GCA_009739505.2). Classification (NCBI taxonomy): domain Eukaryota; kingdom Metazoa; phylum Arthropoda; class Insecta; order Hemiptera; family Miridae; genus Apolygus; species Apolygus lucorum. Next base: position 64,143,349 of record CM019176.2, on the reverse strand, counting down.
CTTACCCCATTTAGGCGGGGTAAGTGAGGAGTACGGACAAAAATTATAGTATTGCTCGAGAAACCCACTATAACTCAAAAACCTTAAACTAACTACAAAACTGGTTAGAGGATAGTTAGAGGGGTGTAATGAAAGAAGGAAAAAAAATCTAGCTTTAAATATGAGTTTCTCAGGGTCTACCAAAGTTGAACTATGCAAATTGTACTCTGCACTTCCCCCGACGTACCTTATTTGTTTGAGAGAAGTTTGACTCCGATTTCCTTGGTTGAATCCAGCGTTGGTTTGATCTTCCGTGAATTCGAATTTGTTCAAGTTTTCTTGCCAAAATATGAATGAAATGTACCTAAATCCCATACATAGTTTTTTACGTAATTCTCACAACACAAGATTTCAGATGATTTAATAGAAATGGTGAAACGTCAACGAAAAATACACATTAAACCACACGCACGTGAAACGTTCTTTGGTTTGACCATAACTTGGAAAGAAAATATTCAATTGTTGATCGGTTGTTTAATAAAAATCGCTCCTGTCATTCTATTCAAATAATCCATCGGTTCAGCTTAGTTTTGCATTTAAGCGTTACTCACTTCTGAAGTCTGGATAAAACTGTCTGTCTTACATTCACCCACAATACATTTTCCGAGGGTATCGTCATCCCTCAATGTCCGACGTCAGCCATTCGGTCTTTCGAGTCACCTGCTCAGGTAGCAAGATGAACTAGGCGTTGTTGTTCGGCTCTGTTCCCTCACGCCCTCTTTTACCTGGTAGAGATGTTCATAAAAAGTTTGTTTAGTTTTCACACTAGAAGGAAATGATTAGGTAGATGTAAGTCAGAACTCTAAAATTTCCTTTGCTGATTTTCAGAATGCGGTCGTTATTTTGATTGTGTTTGTAATTACTGTATTTTTTGGATAGAGAGAACATTGCGTAACGTTGACATATTAGTAGTAATCATCCAGAGCACTGTTGAGCTCGCAAGCTAATACATATCTAATTATATAAAACGCCAACCGTACGTACGTACGTATGCACAGAGGGGTTGAAGGGGTCGTGGGAGTGGGGAGAGTTGGAGGCTGGAGGGGTTGGGGGCGGGAGGAGTCGGAGGCGAGAGGAGTCGGAGGAGTTGGGGGCGGGAGGAGTCGGAGTGAGTGGGTGGAGGAGAGAGTCGGAGGAATTGTTTTTGCCTACTTTTTGTAGGCTTTTCAGCTAGTCTTCTAGAAGAGACAAACATACATCATCAATCCAGCACTGATTGGTGAAACCATTAATCTCAAAATTTCATAAATTTCGCGTATGACTCAAATTTTCGACCAGTTCATTTTTTTGGTTTGTTATTTTCGATAATGAACTTTAGGAATCGACCAAGAATAAAAACCGTTCCGTACTTATTTTGATGCTTTTGGTTGATATCAATTACTTCTAAGGGATGAAAAATAATGGTTGTAATTTTCAAACCACCCTACATATACACATCATAAACAACCAAAGTATAACCTGTAAAAGATGAAGATTTCAGTTTGCCAATTATTTTTGTTTGGTGAGTTGAGTAAGTTTCCAAGGAGGTCTTCGAGAGTTCGTGTAGGAGGTAAATCATCGAAACTTGGGCTTCTCAGGAGCAGATGACGAACCGTCAATTGGCATCCGAATGTCTTGCAATTTGGTGGAAATCGTCTTTCCATGAGGTGGCCATCTAGTGAAAACGACTTCTTCGGGTTATCTTTGTATGAGAGAAAACTTTTTTGAAGTCGAAAACCATAAATAAAATCACTTTTATTTTTGATTTTTTGAATGAAATCTTGTGCACGAGTACGCAATGTTGCCTCCGTCCTGATGTTCCATTGAACTTGTATAGGACATTCATCCTACCGCTACAAACTACTGCTTTGAAATGTTCATGTTTACTGGTAGGTTGGCTCTATTCTTTTTTCATAAAGGTATTTAAGACAACTACGAGTACTTGGGTATCTCATTAATACCTGGTAACAACCGTTCTTTCCTTATGTTGTTTTCAAACTTCCCAAATTTCCATGTGAGTAGAATTTGTAATATCTTGCTGATTTCGTAAAATCACAATGAGAAAGCAAGAGGCCCATTTTTACTCTAGCTTATCATTCTTCAGATACTGTTTTGTTTTTAGGTGCATGTACCGTAACACAACTTGTATATATAAGATTGATATGTATTTTAGTTGCGTGCCAATATTATTTTTTCGGTGGTATCATTTCTTCGTACAATCATTTATCTACTCGTTCATTGTATGTGATGTGAAACTACCATTACTTATCCAAAAAAATTCTAGGTGATATCTTAAAATCCCTATAATTTCGAATCTCCAGTTTGATGCAGTTTGAACGTAACCTAAAATACTACATTTCTCTTCTAACAACGTACCTCTCCAATTTAATGATGGGTTCTTATGAATCTGAATGTGAACCATGTAATGTGAATCACGTGATGATTCTGTATGGATTTAAAATATTAAACTTTGTCTTCATTCATTCTAGAGACCTTCATTAGATTTTGTCGATTAAAAGTTCATCCAAAGTTTTTAGGTTAGACAGACATATTTCTTACAATACTCTGTTGTCATTTCGATTCTATTGTAATATAACCGGTACACGTCGCGTTTCAGCAATCTATAGTAGTCTCATGATATTTTTTTAAAATTATGTTAGTGCGTTTGTCTACTCGTTTTGGCTTGCAAAATGTTGACTATTTATGATAATATACTCGTAGATACGCAATTTCTATGCATCGTTGGAACAATCAATTATATATAACTGTAATTGGGGCATATAAAAAAGTAAGTCATCCTTTGCCGATCCCAGACTGTGTCGTATTTGGCAGTTTGAATGGGAGATCCAACGGGGGTCTCAAAACGTTTAATGGGAAATTTTCCTCACAATTTTTTAATTTTTTTTTTTCGAAAGAGGGTTCGCTGATATGGAAGAAAACCGTAGTGTGCTGCTCGAAAACGCATCCAAAAAATTTAGAGAATTTAAGGAAGATGGAAATTTTAAATGTACCGGGAGTCTGTGACTTGACGAGTTTCCCCTCATGACAGTAGCGCTACCTCTGATAGCGCACATGAGACAACCAGCTTACATGATTGAACACACGAGTGTGCTGCAAACTGGCAGAAAGAACCAAGACATGAAAGTGACGAAAAGAAACAATTTTAATTACTTAAAAAAAAATACGATTCTACCTATTAGTTTATCAAGCATTATTAGTCTTTACCTTCTCTTATTTAGTTTCTATATTAGCTAGTTCTGATATTTGAATCACATTATTTGAGTGGATCGTTTCATGTGGTCACGAGGGCGCATACGACTGACTCTACCTGTTGACGTTCTCCGACACTATTTGCCAAAACTCCTTTTACGCTTCGCCAGGGCACAGTTTTGCAAGAGGAACCCTGGGAAGTGACGTAATCAGTTTTCCTCGATCTTTGCGGTGTTTTTGACACCGCTTCACTTGTTTAGGCATTTTCTTCTACGGTAATTTTTTTGCCTTTGGGTATTCCTGGTGTTAAACGTTATTCTAGGGCCCTATTATAGGATATTACTTTAAATTCCAGAATCTAAAATTGAGGCAAATTCCCCATTAGTTTTGAAGTAGTTAGTTGCAATGTTCGTAAGTTTTTCACCCCGAAAATATTTTGTAAGTAAAATTTATGAACCTATTAGTTCAATTTTTTCTGTATTGTTACAAACAATGGTTTTCTGGTCTCAATAAATTGCCAAAACTGATTACTCTTCCCTTAATTGAATTTCAACTGTGCCAAAACTGATTACTCTTCCCTTAATTGAATTTCACTGTGTCAACTTTGTATAATTTATCATTTTAAAGAAACATTTTCATGGATAAAATTAGAATTATATCAAATCGTGTCATAAGCTAACTAACACTCCTAAACTTATTTTCTTACCACGAAACAAAATGTTTGTAGCTACCCCTGAAGTTTCACATCTTCAGAAGCGTAAAATGGGCAGCACATGCCGCGTGGGGTGCTCCCACCAGTCAAAGATGGCCCCTTGCTTGGATGGCTCGTATGTCAAATATAAAGTCAAATATCAAATAAAAAGTTATTCTGAAACAGTTATTTTCAGAGCATTTAAATTTAATAATACGTACATAATCACTCTATAATTTAAAAAAACCAAATGGTTATATTTAAAAAATCAAAATATTCCAATAAAAATTAAGCAAAGATATCATGCGCAGGCGACTTTTTGGAATTTAACATCATTTTGATGACATTTTATTTGGACTTAGTTACATTACTGAGAAAATGGGTTAGGGGTATTGGATTGAACAAACATAATTGCCACAGGTTTGGTTTCAAAAGTCTTTGCGTTTTAACATGAACGAAAATTTGAATGTATCGCTATTTGTCAACTTTATTACCCAACTTGAATTTGTACCTTCGTTTTTTATTTGGAAAAATCGCCTTCCATGGTGTTCATTTTTTTAAACCAAATTTGATCATTTTTTGAATTTATAAGTTTGCAATACCGCGTGTATTACTGACAGAATCCAGATCAATTTTCACATCGAAAATTGTCTCAGATCGAATGGTCTATTAAAACTATAGCTTGAAATATATGATTATCAATCTTTAGGGGCAGGTTTGAATGTTCAAATGATGAATTATTAATCTTCCATGATTGATTTGGATTCTTTTAGTTGTGCTCGGTATTACGTACCTATTACCTTTTCAGAACATTTTCAAATTTTAAAATAAGGTAATACAATTTGAACACCCTGGAAGAAGTCTATTTTTCAAAATCAAAAATAAATGTTCAAACCAAGTTTGCTTACTTTCTTACTTACCTAAGTTTGATGATAACTGATTGATTACAAGTTGAGTTTGATTACAAGCTGAGTTTGATGACAAAAAGCTTTACAGAAAGGAAATCGGTCTACCCATTCCAAGAAAAATAGAAATTAATTAAGCCCCAAAAAGTGCCCCCAAAAAGTTTTGTACCAAAAATTTCTTACTAAAATCCCCGTACTTTTAGACTTAAGGACTCTAATGAAACCTTCTTGATGAAAAATATTTGGTGGTACAAATTTTTAATCTTTATGGGCAGCAAAAGGGTGACTTACTGTCTAACATGACCCAAGTTCTACAGCATTATCAACCACCATCTACCTTGGCCATCTCAATAACTTTTATCAGGATTTGATTTGAGTGCCAGGCTCGCTTAAAACAGGATTTACGAGTTAATGATTAATTTTTGAGAAAATTGAATTTTTTTAATTGATAATAATTTGTATACAAATTAATTTTTGTTAGGTAGTTTTCATTTTTTTCTCTTTAGTTATTATGAATGCTTGGTGGATTGAGTATCTTCGTATAACTTGCCTCCAGAACTTTTAAAAACTTACTAGGTACGTTTGATATTAAAAAGTATAGTTATTCGGAAACTGATTCAAACTAGAGATTTTAAATCTAAGTATACACTTACTCAGAATCCATACCTAGGTACTTGTGAGGCTAAATTGTTCAAAAAATTCATATTGAAAATGTGTTTTCATATCGGTGATTTTATTGTTCTGGACATGAAAGGAGGAAGATTCTCTAATGTGTGTTTAGAACTATCTGATTTGTGAGATTGTAGGTAGTTGGGTGACACCTATGTAGCTTGTGGTTGATGATACTTGACCTTCTTTCTTTAATAGGAACATCATTCTTAGCAGCATTGAAAATCGAGTCCCACAATATCTCAGGTGTTGAAATGTTCCATGGTGCTGCGATTGATATATGGATAATATTCTGGGTTTAGAACTAGGGATGTAGGGTTCATCAATCACCTGTTTTCCTATTTTCCTTGTTATTAGTAAATCAGTCTTTTTGTACGTAATTCGCTGAATAGGAGTGCTAATAATAACCTCTGACCCACCTGATCTTTCCCAAAAGATTCGTTGAAACATCTGACTTTTGAAATTTGATTATGTCATGAGCTTCTAAATTGTCGACACATCCTAATAATTTATGAAGAAAGAGTGGAATTCCTTTCAATTCTTTTACGTTTTTAGAGAGTTTAACTTTTTGTTGGTCCCTTCTGTTTGTAAAACTAACGAAAACCTTTCATATTGTTCCTACTTCTTTCCGCTTGGGGTATTATTTTGTTTAATTTTCTTCGTTGGTTTATTGTTGCTTCTTATAATTTGTAAGTCCAAAATGTGTTGTATTTTTGAATATTTACTTTGTTCAAAATCAAATTGTGTAGCCGTTGATGGTTAGATGAGTTTTTTGTCTTGTTATTTGTTTGATCAGGCTCCGCCTCCACAAGGTCCGCCGCCACCTCATCCTCAAGGGCCACCTCAGCCTATGCCTCCTCAGAGATACAATTATGGGCAGCCGCCGCAAGTTCAAGTTCCGCCATCACGGCCACCACCACAAATAAGGTCACCTCCGAATCAGGTGGTTATGAAGCCCAAAACTCTGTCCGATGTTGAATTTGAAGATATTATGGCCAGGAATAGAAATGTGTCGAGCTCGGCAATTACAAGAGCTGTCTGCGATGCTGCAGCTGGAGAGTACGCATCAGCCATTGAAACTCTGGTGACAGCCATAACGCTCATAAAGCAGAGCAAAGTAGCTCATGACGACCGATGCAAAATACTCATTAATTCCCTTGAAGACACACTGCGTGGAGTTGAGCCCAAACCGTATTCGGTAAAAGAGAAGCTTCTAGAAGCCCGTCAAGGGAACGAGACCGTGATCGTGTTGCTCATGCTGCATCACGAGCACGCAGAGACCGTTCCCGTTCCAGGGATAGGTACAGAGATCGATCCAGGGACCGCCACACACGCGACTCACGTGATCACAAAGACCGCTACTACGAGTACAGAGAACGTGAACGTGACCGGGACCGTGACCGCTCATGGGAACGTGAAAGGGAACGTGAGCGAGACCGTGAACGTGAAAGGGAACGTAAACACGCCAAGTCACCAGAGCACACTTCCTCCAGCAAGTACCGCTCCAGCTCTGATCAAGTCTCATCCCGCTGATATAGCTTTTATGGCTCTCCTCTGTTCATGGAGTATCCTACTTGATCATAATTTTTTCTCTAAATTTCTCATAATTTTACAATTTATGTTACTTGACGGGGAAGAGAAGAATGTAGCTCATGTCTTCGAGTACCTACTTTCATCTTTATCGATGTTCAATAAAAATTTATCGTAGCTTTCAATTCAACTCCTCCCTCACACAAATCAGCCGTCCTAGTCTGTTGTGAATAGTCATTGATATCTTTTATTCAGTAGTTCCTAAGTAAACACCTTTTTTTGTATTTTTTTTCACAGGCACGTGACAGTAATGTACAGAGTAAAGACATAGCCTATGTTACTAACATAACTTGAACATCAATAATAAATAGTTCGCTCAGAACTTGGAGGTGTTCCCATCTCCAATCTTGGACTTTCATGTTCTGCCTGACCCCTACTACGTAACTACCACAGCACATTCGTACGTGTTCTACCTGCACAGTCATTGATATTTCTATGTGCAGTACTTACGATACACCATTCAACCTTGCAAAATCGGGAATTTTTTCGAAAAAAACTACACATAAAAACAACAAAGGAAAACTCAGAGCAAAATATAGATGCCTATATTGTTCAATTGTTCATACTATAGGTTTTCCAAGTCAGATTGAGAATTTTCCAAATCAAATTGAGAACTCGGAATTTTTTGACACAGGTATAATATTTTGTAGAAGAGACGAAAAAGATGAGTAATGCAAGGTGGAAAGGATTCATTTATTTTTTCAAGTTCATATTAAAATTATGGAAATTATGAAGTACCCCAGGGGTCAACAAATGTCTCCGGCGCCCACCCCTCCTCCCTATCACCATTTCACTCCTCTCAAAATTATATTTCTTGGCTATCCGGTAACATGTTTTAATGTTTATTTCCGAAATATTGGCGGCTTCCTTCAACCCAGTCATCAATTAATCTTATGAAAAATTGTTGTTGCTCTTCGGTGTACCTTGCATATTTGCCCTTTCTTCCACGTCTCTTTCTCTGCGGTGCATCATTTCCAGTGTATTCAACATCGTTCCGTGATTCTTGCGTATCACCGCTCTGACTAGATGAATCTATAGGACGATTCATACCTCGCCGGCGGTTTTCTCGAACAAGCTCACTGTCACTTTCTCTCCCGGGATCGTTCATCGTTGAAATACAGATCGCAACTAATAAATGGGTCAACGACCAAAGATGTTTGCAAATCCCCTCCAAAAATAAACATGTTGTTTATTGTTTCCAGCCGTCTGGACGAAGGTAGGTAGCGACAATGTGAGAAAAGTGGCTGCAGACGGACCAAGTGCAATAGGATAGATAACCTGTATGTGGGCACCAAGTTAAGGCCTAAACGGCTGGACGGATTAAAAAAAATTGTTTTTAATTGTTCAGCAACTTTTGGATTGTGCTATACCTACTAACGGACTGTTCGTAGTTTCGTCGTTAGAAATGGAAAATTCTCAATTTGATTTGGAAAGTTCTCATTTTGATTTTGAAGATTCTAAATTTGATTTGGAAAATTCTCAATCTGACTTGGAAAACCTATATATCGTTTAATTTGTAGTTACACCATTCAATACAATATCTCAAACATTGATGCACGTTTCATCTCACATTCTGTAAAAGTCAAATATTTGTTGTAAAGATTCATTTCTTTTCTCGACGTGATTTGTTACCATTTACTTTTTCCACCTTCGATTTGGCTTCATTCGTTCTGGAAGCATTCCAACATTCATTGAAACTTGGAATCGGTAGGTGTGCAGTAGGTGCCATGAAGAACTGTACTTTCTAGAACTATCTTAAAATGTATTTTGTACCTGTATTCATTATGTAGTGCCACATAAAATTTACTCCATGCCCTTTCCTTCTTAGTTAGGCGATTTTTCCTTTTTTTCATTTCACGAGTTCTATTCTCAAAATCTTGCCGTTCTGAGATTCTAACAGTTCTGAGATTCAAATACTGAGATTCTGTTCCAACTAACAGCGTTTCGAGAGAAAAGCTCATGTGAGCAATGTTTCGTGTTATAGATAGGTAGTATAATCTCGTTTTGAATATTCTGAATCTCGTAGGTACTTATTCGTAATTTTTCATCGAATTGCCCTCTGAGTTTAATCCTACGTAAGTCATACGTGTCTGTACCTATGACCTTTTTACCGTGGCATGTGATGTGCAAGTACTCCAATTCAAATACTAGCACATCCTCGATGAATCTACTTGCGTTTTTTTTGTTCTCTCAACCTCCTACGTTTATTTTTATACTTTTTATTATTTTATTTTTTCCACATGTTTTGTTGTACTCGAATCTTGTCAAAATAAATTTCTTGTAGGTAGGTGAAAAAAAGGAATATTTTCTAACCTTTTCAACCTAATGTCACGTATAACTTTATTTTATTGGTTCTTCTTACGCTTGACTATTGTTACACTCACTCAATAGAAACTCAACTGATAGGTACTCGAACTTTGGTTCCTATAAGCAAGTTGCTATAGTTCTACCGCACAGAGTATCAGTAGATTCCCCTTATTTTTGCAGCAGAATCTTCAATTAAATCTGGTTTTTCAAACAATCGTCAACGACTGGGAAAACTTACATCAAAACATTCATCTTGGACAAACTAGTGGTTTTCATTTCATATTTTTTTGTCCTCCAGGCCTCAACAAAAAAGTTAGGGTGTTGATGAATGATGGTGAGAAAATTTTGAATTAGGTTTAGTTCGTGGCTTTGCCGCTTGGAGCAGTAACAAAGTACCTTTTGTTTCTTCTTGAGGCGGTAGAATTATAGTCCTTGTGTCTGTGGTGTTAGTAACTATATCCATTCTTCTACCTTACATCTGTCTACCTAGTAGTACTTCGTTTTGTAATTTTCTTTTCTAAGTATGTTCATTTGTTACCTATTCATTAACTTGAACTTCAATTTTGGTTTAGTTAACATCCCTTCGTTTCTTTCTTTTGTTGAAATATTAGTTACTTGTATTGTGGTCAAAATACTGATTTTATATGAGCAATGGGATTTATACTGAATGTTGACCGGTAATTAGTAGATAGGTAAGTAATGATAATTGAAAGGAGTTGGTAATGCTGCGGAAATAGATTGCTGGCACAGTTGTACCTATTGCCTCATGTTATGAAATTTACTTCATTTTGAGAATGAGTTCAGATGAAGAGACATTTTCCTGGGATGGAATAGGATTTGCACAACATTCTTTTGCAAGTTTTGAACTCAAATTGGCAGAAACAAATTCTTGTAGGAGCAAGAAGTCTTGGCTGGAAGTTCAGTCACGACTATTCTTATTGAATTTGTTTAGGCCTCTATGTTGGTTGTTGGTGTTGTTTGACAAATCGGTACGGTGCTTCACCAATAGGCGTGGTTAGGTGGGGCTTCAGATTGTTTTTGTTTTGACACCGAACTCTAGAAACTAATTCTCGAGCCTGTCGTAAAGTTACGATTCTCATAAAATTTTGTGGTGTCCACTTTCTGTTGTGAATAAAAAACTTTACCAATATTGTTGGAGGGGTGGCGGATAAAAATTGGAGGAGCTCCAATTAGTGTTGTTCATTTTTTTTTTTTTTTTACTCCGAGTTGCAGAAACCAATTCTTGTGTCTTTCTTGTCTTGTTGTCCTGTCTTCAATAGTTTGGGAAGGAGGGAGTCTACTGGCTCCAGCCAGGCATCATCATAACGGAGAAATTTGAAGAAAATAATATTAGTAGTTGAGTCTGCCTCGTTGCCGAACTTTATGCGGGGAGGGCTCAAACCATCATAAGATCTTGAGAGTGAGAGTGGGTCAATGCTGGTTATTTTCGATTCCTAGGGGTCTGACCGCTGGAGCACTCAGCTGAGGCGCTTTTACCTATCCTACGAGTAGATACATAATTCTAGCAGTGCATGGTCTTATACGCCGTTGCGGGTGTGAGGGATACAGGAACAAACATTGTTTCTTTCCAATTTCTTTTTCCAATTCTTTTTGTGAAGTTTGGCCTGACTGAAGCCCGTTGGCTCTCCTGTATCCCAATCAGTGGTTCCTGCGCTCTATTTTCAATAATTTAACTACCCCCGTTTAGAATGGTTCAATTAACTAACAGTAGGATAGTTTCCGAAATTGTTTTGCCTCCTAATTTCTGTGGTCTCTTAGGACTCATGTTTGTGTTTACCAGCTTGATTCATCCAATGTCTCTGCAGCTAAAATATTTTTCTTGTGCAGTAAGTATTTTGTTGATTATCAAGTGATATTAGTGTTTCAAAAAGAAAGGGCGTACCTAGCGAGTCATTAATGATCTATAATTTTAGGTTCACAAACATTATTGTAAATATTCAGTAGTTTATGTATCTACATGAGAATGCTCGTTGTTGAAACTACAAAGGTGGCTATCGACATTGTACTACAGCAGACCGAATTTTCCAAGGTAAGCTACCTATATTATTTTGTTATCGTATTCTCATATGCCACTTCTGTACAGTTGGATGAATGTTTTCATAAGTTAAACGAACGTGTGTTTTTATTCGTCTATGCAAAAATCAATGATTTATTGTGTGCATGAGATTGACTGCCTAGAATAATAAGTACCTACCAATCGAAGTAGAATAGATCAATTGAATTCCTTGGATAATGTCCGTACTCGGTATTTCACACTGGTTCGAACGTACCCTCCCAATGATCTTACTAATTGTGTAATTGTTCATGCAGCTATGTTAAATGTTAGTTGGTATTGTGTATTCTTCATGTTCATGTTCATGGCAATAAAATCTGTATTGGAACGTCAATTCAGTACAGTCTAACTCAAGTTTATTATGGTCGTTCATTTTTTAATGCTCTGCCAGGAGGATTCACATAGTTGTAAATACGTTGTCATAAACCATTCATCGCAATTGCTCACTCTAGTATTCATCAGTTTGATCAATGTTACTGCCAGAGTGTTCATAACTGAGCTCTTTGTCCCCAATTTTCAAACTTCCCATCTCCTTGTGTTAGGTGTTCAAATGAGAAGATAATACATGGGTCTAATATATCTATTCATATTTTTCGTTAAATCTCAGCTTTGGATTTAGCTCGAAGGATATCTGATTCATGTCCAACCAAAATATATCAATATTGTCTGCCCACCTCGTAGATATTTGACTTCGGACCTGCCAACCTCAAAGGTTTAGTTAGCTATTGATTCCGTAATTTGTTTGGTTGGTACCACCTGTTTTGTACCTTTGGCTATTTTAGTCGATTCCATATCATCTAGTTATCTCGTTCGTGTCGATATGCAAGTTTTCTTTGTTTAATTCAAATTATTTTTTTATTCGCCATTACTAATTTTATTGTTATATTATTTGATTTCAATCAGTTATCGAATTGTTGAAAGATAGTTTCGGGAGGAACCTATTCACAGTCTGCTGCCATGCTTTGTTACTATTAGGTACCTACAATGGAATCTCGAAAAGACTTCACATTTCAAACCTTCTTAGCTAATTATCCCAATAACGTGAATGGTGGGAGTGGTTAGGGAGTTAGTTTGTATCTATATTTTGATTACAATTTCTGTAAAACCTGGAAGAACCTACCAGTTCATCTTTAGCTAAATTCAACTTATTAAAATAGGATTCTTACCCAGGTAGGTTATTAGGGTATTAACCACCTAATGTTTTTTTTAAATAAATTGTCTCCCGGCGAAACATTCGATAGATGTACCTTCTTATCGGCATTTTGTCCTTAATGTGTGGACCTTTAGGTTTAGGAACCTGTCGGAAAAAACAATTGAATAAATTCCTGTGATTGATTATAAATGTTGATCTTTAGAATAAGTTACGAAATAAGGGGAAATGAACGAGATGAATGTTGTTTGTGGTAAACATACTCAATAAACGTTTAAAAAATAATTTTTCAGATCATTTTGGTTCTGTTTAATTTTATTGCACATCATGGCTGCTTGGCAGGTGAGCTCAATTCATCATTATAGGTGGGCGCTCTAATATCAGTGTTTCTTAATTTATTAGCACGTTCTTTGAGAGTTTCTTGTTAGGAAAACTAGCCGAGGAATTTCTTTAGTGCGAGCTACTATTCACCAAACTGGAAATATAAAGGAAGTTACTTTCTCTACCTAGGTACGCTTTGGTAGCCTTGGTTGTAGTGATAGGAAGAGCTACTCCATGAAGTGAGTAAACTGTCGACAACTTACTCACTAATCTAAGCAGTTCCTCCCAACTGCAAATGTGATGATCGTCCCAACAAACAATTCTCTGTCAATTGATAGTGAATGAGGTGTTCAGGATTCAAACTCCTCTTTCGACGAGCTTTCGGTAAATTTATCACCTTCCTCAAGGCCTACAAAAACAATATTCTCCCTCAACATTTAAACACCAAAACAATAACTACTACTCTCTCTACTTAATATTTATAGCTGGAAATGATGTTTTAAATCCCCCCCTTTCCATTTTTTAATTTACCTGCAAGATCTCCAAATCTTATTTTCCACCAACTATGGGTAAGCCATTTTATTATCCAACTCAACTGCACGCTTATGTTTTTTACCATGCTGCAATCTAGTTTTGACACGCGATTCTATCTGATCTTAATTTAGTTTTAATCTAGCTTAATTTATGTTAATGTTTCTAAAGTTTATTAAAACTAACTAGGTAAATCTAAATTACCTACTTGTTATTTTTAGTGGCATCTGATTGACGCTGATCTGATGTTCACTCGATAACACATCGTTTGAGCAAGTTAAAAAAATTTTGTATATAGATTTTTCAGAACCTAATTTTTTTGTTTTCTACTCATAGGATGATTTTGAGGTTTAAATTTTGAGGGAGAATATTGTTTTTGTAGGCCCTGAGGAAGGTGATACATTTACGATGTATATATTTAAATGGATTTACGAGGTATATATTTAAGATGAATTTTATTGCAGAATTCCTCTCAACTCACAGGCTAAACGATCCACCTGATGAATTTCACACTTTTTCCTTCAACTCTTATCACTTAAAACTGGGAGATGAGACGCTCCCAGGGACTTATGAGGGCTACCAGGAGAGTGATGATCTCTAGAACTTTTCAAACTCCTTTATAATTAATCAAGTTCAAAGAATGAGGATGTCTCTTACTACTGAGGAACTTCCTAAGCAGCATTTAAATCCTAAGGGGTTTAACCTGTGCAGGACTAGTGAGGCTTTCACGAACGTTGAGGAAGAGTATCAGGGATAGTACTTACGTTAGGTACTTCACTAAGAAGACTGCCCGGCACCTACCATGGGTTTTCCATCTATACAGCTAAGATGCTTCAATGGAATTCTGTGACAAGTAAGTTAATCAATAGTATCCAGGTAAAGTACTAACTTTCACAAATTCGAAAGCATTTCGGATTTGATTTCTTCCATAAGTGGTGCATTTTTCGGGTGTTTTTAGACTCGAATGCTACCAAGTCTGTGAACTTCTATTCGAATAATATGTCAACTGGAACTTGACGATTGCTGCAGAACAGGAAGTCCTGCCGTTGTTCGAACGGCATCTCGTCGTCTCTTTGAGATGGTGAACTTCGCTAGTATGTTGAAAAAGGTCGGGCCGGATATGAAAACGGGATAACGGAAGTCTGACTGGAGAGTTGGCGCCCGCATGGAGTTCGCAGGTAACCAATCAGCCGACGGGTAGCGGCTCGCATTATCAAGCAATGGTGACTCCCTCAGTGCCTAGGTACCCATTTTGCCACGTCCTGTTAGAGCCAGAACTACCTCTCCATTAGACTGATCTAGATCAACAGTTCTCTCTCTTCCATACCGAATGAAACAGTTCATTCTGAGAGCAAAAATCTAGTGTTTTGATGTTTTTTAATGGTTTATTATTTTCAATAATGAAAAACCTTTGGAATCAAGCAAGGAAAAAAGTTGTTACCCCCTCAAAACGTGATGGTTTTCGTTTCAAGGTATGTTGATAACATAAATCGAATAAAATTGTCGTATATCGGCTCCATACGGTGTCTAGTTGGTCTTCGAAGCTTTTGATTATTGTCAGTCATTTCTAAGGGGTAAAAAGTGGGGGGAAAACATTTTCCAAACGCCCTAACTAAAAATTAAAAAAAAAAAAATACAGACGATTCTAAGTATTGAATTAGTGATGTGGGACCAGCTATTCGCTTAATGAGGATAATTAATTACCTAATAAAAGTTCCTTGACGTTTTTCATAAATTTAAATTAGTGTTGAATTTTTGGAAACGAATGACCCAGACTATCAACAACTGTTGATACGCGTTTATTGTGAAATTTAACAGAACAGGATTCATTAGGCCCTGCGAACCTCGCCACAAAGGACTCACCCCATCAGTCCTGGTCTTTAGAAGGTATTTGACCGTCTTTCTCTTGCTAGGTTGGTTGTCTCTGAAGTGTAAAGCACATGAACCTTCATTGACTGAAGTGAGCCAAATTTCATCATAAAATTGTATTTCCCTATCAAACAAAAACCAAATTTCGTATTGAAGGCACCCGCAATGTGGATAATATGGTTGATGGGTACGAAATAGCCTTGTTCTTTGCAAACTGGTGATCATTACAGAAAAAATAACACAACAATTGTGTAACAATTTGCAGGGTTTGTGAAAGACACTAATCCGGGGTCTCTTCCGTGCCGCCAATGACGAACCGCAAATATCATATATAGCAAATAGCATTAAACACTACAAATAAATGAGCAAGTTTCCCTTTTTTTGTTGAACGATTATTCCTTCATGTAGTCAACAATTCAATGAATAAAACCTACCCTATTCATTAGTAATTATTCAATGTCTACCTTGGGACACATGTCGTTTTTGTCTGGAGTAGTTTTGATAATATCAAAATTATTATTTTATAATAATATAATATCAATAATAATATTAATATAATATCATAATTTAATATATAATATAATAATAATATAATAATATTATTATTTGATAATATCAAATATCTAATTATTTTCGTGCACAGGGAGACCGTATTAGAGGAATAAAATTTAATACCTACTCACTTGAAATTTCAAAAAGTAGGTACCAGTCATTCAGTTCCTTGAATGAATTTCGAAGGAACGGTTTCTTCCATTTTACAGTTTACGAGTATGTTTGAAGTTTCAAAATTTTCAATCGACATGAATCTCTCATCATGTTGAAATTCCTTGTTAGAAAGTAGTGAATAACACGACCGTAGGTATCCAAAGAGATTTTTGCATCAGTCTCGAATTATTATGATTTTCAATTCGTACCAATGTATTGTAGGTAGAATATTGAGTTTCTGTATAGGTCTGGCGTAAGAAAGTTTATTTAATAATCGGTAAAACGCCATTTTTTTGAAAAATCAAGTCTGAAATTCAAGCTCTACATAATATTATCTGCTTTGGGTGAAATGTCCTGAACATCATACTGAAATTCAGCAGTTGTGAATCTAATGAGCATTACCAATAAATAAGTGTGAAAAAATTAATAAGTACCTACCAAGTTATGGACTCCAAAAATTTATGATATGCCTCCATCGTTCAGCTAGCTGAACAAAATTCTGGATTGGTGTAATGAATCAATGTTTAATCCTGAAAGTCTTAGTTACTAAAATTTAGTGTTTTCGTGTGATTTTAACGTTCATTTTCGACTTTTCCAAACAATCGAAGGTGAAAACAAGCCTTTGAACTGGTCGTTTCTCTCGAGCAAACCATGAAGTTTCGATGATTTGAACGTTCATTTTCGACTTTTGCAAATCATTGAAGGTGCAAACAAGCCTTTGAACTGGTCGTTTCTCTCGAGTAAACCATGAAGTTTCGATGATTTCAACGTTCATTTTCGACTTTTTCAAATCATTGAAGGTGAAAACAAGCCTTTGAACTGGTCGTTTCTCTCGAGTAAACCATGAAGTTTCGATGATTTCAACGTTCATTTTCGACTTTTTCAAATCATTGAAGGTGCAAACAAGCCTTTGAACTGGTCGTTTCTCTCGAGTAAACCATGAAGTTTCAATGATTTGAACGTTCATTTTCGACTTTTTCAAATCATTGAAGGTGAAAACAAGCTTTTGAACGTTCGTTATCGACTTTTTCAAATCATTGAAGGTGCAAACAAGCCTTTGAACTGGTCGTTTCTCTCGAGTAAACCATGAAGTTTCGATGATTTCAACGTTCATTTTCGACTTTTTCAAATCTTTGGAGGTGAAAACAAGCTTTTGAACGTTCATTTTCGACTTTTTCAAATCATCGACGGTGCAAACAAGCCTTTGAACTGGTCGTTTCTCTCGAGTAAACCATGAAGTTTCAATGATTTGAACGTTCATTTTCGACTTTCAAATCATTGAAGGTGAAAACAAGCTTTTGAACGTTCATTTTCGACTTTTTCAAATCATTGAAGGTGCAAACAAGCCTTTGAACTGGTCGTTTCTCTCGAGTAAACCATGAAATTTTGATGATTTCAACGTTCATTTTCGACTTTTTCAAATCATTGAAGGTGCAAACAAGCCTTTGAACTGGTCGTTTCTCTCGAGTAAACCATGAAGTTTCGATGATTTGAACGTTCATTTTCGACTTTTTCAAATCATTTAAGGTGAAAACAAGCTTTTGAACGTTCATTTTCGACTTTTTCAAATCGTTGAAGGTGCAAACAAGCCTGTGAACTGGTCGTTTCTCTCGAGTAAACCATGAAGTTTCGATGATTTGAACGTTCATTTTCGACTTTTTCAAATCATTTAAGGTGAAAACAAGCTGTTGAACGTTCATTTTCGACTTTTTCAAATCGTTGAAGGTGCAAACAAGCCTGTGAACTGGTCGTTTCTCTCGAGTAAACCATGAAGTTTCGATGATTTGAACGTTCATTTTCGACTTTTTCAAATCATTTAAGGTGAAAACAAGCTTTTGAACGTTCATTTTCGACTTTTTCAAATCGTTGAAGGTGCAAACAAGCCTGTGAACTGGTCGTTTCTCTCGAGTAAACCATGAAGTTTTGATGATTTCAACATTCATTTTCGACTTTTTCAAATCATTTAAGGTAAAAACAAGCCTTTGAACTGGGCGTTTCTCTCGAGTAAGCCATGAAGTTTCGATGATTTCAACGTTCATTTTCGACTTTTTCAAATCATTTAAGGTAAAAACAAGCCTTTGAACTGGTCGTTTCTCTCGAGTAAACCATGAAGTTTTGATGATTTCAACATTCATTTTCGACTTTTTCAAATCATTTAAGGTAAAAACAAGCCTTTGAACTGGGCGTTTCTTTCGAGTAAGCCATGAAGTTTCGATGATTTCAACGTTCATTTTCGACTTTTTCAAATCATTTAAGTTAAAAACAAGCCTTTGAACTGGTCGTTTCTGTCGAGTAAACCATGAAGTTTCGATGATTTGAACGTTCATTTTCGACTTTTTCAAATCATTGAAGGTGAAAACAAGCTTTTGAACGTTCATTTTCGACTTTTTCAAATCATTGAAGGTGCAAACAAGCCTTTGAACTGGTCGTTTCTCTCGAGTAAACCATGAAATTTTGATGATTTCAACGTTCATTTTCGACTTTTTCAAATCATTGAAGGTGCAAACAAGCCTTTGAACTGGTCGTTTCTCTCGAGTAAACCAACAAATTACGATGATTATAACGTTCATTCCTGACTTTTTCAAAAATCGAATGTGGAAACAAGCCTTTGAAGTGGTCGTTTCTCTCGAATGAACCATAAAGTTTCGAAGAATTCAATGTTTATTCTCGACTTTATCCAAGAATCAAAGTGTTGTCTGTCAAGAAATCTTTGTTACGGGGAAAGTTATTCTTCGATTTCGGTTAAATAATCAGTAATTTGCCGAATTGGGTAGCAGATGGTCCACTATGAAAATAATCACTCTCTTGTACAGTATCCGTCCAATTTCGATGACATTTTTGGGAATATGCGGATTGGAGCGCTGATGAAAATCATAGCCCCTGACTGATAGGTACCTACTTACAGATTGATGTTTTGAGATAAGCTACCATATTTCTAATGCTTTTTCATTTCAAAATATCCCTTAAAACCGGAATTTTGAGAAATTATGATCACATTTATTTATGCTTTAATTCATTTAGAACTCTGGAAAACTCAATGAATTTATTGTTCGAGGAATCGCTGGACACCGAAGAAATGCAGTAAATCCTCATATAAGTTGAAGTTACTGAGCAATGAGGGGTTACATGTTTGTTTTTCGAAAATGAGACGTAGTGGTTTTGCAGGTGAAGATACTATTGATAATATGCTCAGAATCATGCGTAAACTCATCCAATACCTATTTCGCCGTTTAGGTGGGTTGAGGAAATGTTTTAATATCCTCAACACTTGGAAAGTTATACTCATAAACGGGCGTCGCTTTATTAGGGAGGTATCTACAGGAATTTTCTGCATGAAGCTCAAATTAAGGGATTAGTAACCTATCCGATGATGAATTATTAATCTCTAGGTAAGTAGGACTACTTGTAGGTACTCCGCTCAAAAAGGTATAGCGATACGTTACTTACTATTTAGATTCGATCAGAGATGCTGTTGAGTAGGTGTATCCTGAGGCTAGAGCTCTGTTGGGAGCTGACTCTCGAAAATCGATGTGGGTTGTTTGTTCCTACTGACCGACTTTGAAGTTGATACGTGAATAGCACAGTTTGATGCCATTGAGAAGCGAAGGTCTGCAGATCTCTACTACATGTATGAGGTATAATAACATTCACCGTAACCCGGGAGCTTGTTATAGGGGATGAGAGATTTTTTATCGCGCTCCAACCATGAGGGCACATCAGAGAGTTCCGATAATGCACTTCAATGATTCCTTTAATTACCGTCCCTCGTGATGGCCGCATTTACCTCGTCAAGTTCATTTTTTTTCAATGATTGTTAATGAGTCGCGAGAGATTTCCTAGCCTAACTCATTCTACTAATCTACCTGACGAGTACCTACGTGTAGGTTCATCATCTGCTGTCGGATCATGCTGGTAGGACGTAGTTCTACTCAAAGATAAAGCCTCGTGGGTTTCTCCAGATTTTAGGATTTTGTTACGTTAAAAGAAATATGGAGCCATCGGCCGACAAAATGGTACGATATTGTTAGATACCTACTCTATGAGGCAAATGATTGATAAAGCTCCTAAAGTTTTTGACATTTTATGTCTTCACTGTGGCACTTAAACGAAAACGTTTCGTAGCAACGACTTGGTTGTAAGTGGAAATTATTTTTAAAAACTAACTGTAACACCAAAGTAACATGATAATAACTTTGACATAAAATGTCAATAGGTATGATGAACAGGTTAAGACTTACTGTGTGATACCGGTCGAGCAGCAAGCCTGAAATGAAGAGAGAGCCATTGCACAGGTAAGTCTTAAATTTATACGTTAACCTACTTGTGTGAATTAGATTCAATGCTGTTAAGAATACTAGGAAAGAAGGCGAAACTAAATCAGGAGAATCACTCACTACCACACTCTTACGTAGTTTCTGTTGAAAACTCGTACATTCTCCTGTATGACAATAACTCCCAAAAACTGTGTTTCCTGACTATCGGTCCTATAGTCTTTACTCTGTTAACAGTTTTTTTAAGTAATTATGGACCAATTTGGTTGAAATTTGGTATATGGGCTCCATTTGGGGGTCTAGTTGTGCCGCGGAGCTTCTGATGTCAGGGGTGAAAAATTAAGGGTTGAAATTTTCAAGTGCCTTATACCTCAAAAACTCTCAAAATGAAGGTACCTACTACGTACTTGTTGTTTTTTCACCAATTTAAAATAGTATTGCATTTTTTGAGACCACCCGGAGCTCATAAAACCGTTCGTTCCATACGAGTACTTAAGGGGTTTCCTTCCATAAAACAGAATCACGAGTGTGAATCACCAAAGAGGTCTAATCTCTGTTCAAATTTTATCTGACAAATGCGATCGCCGTTCGTTTCTTCGAGTTGAATTCACTTTTGTTTCTTTAGCAATCGGTATTCAAATGTCCCATATGAAACTCCCTATTTCTTCGAATCGAGTGTGAAGCTTTTATTTCTTCCAAATAAATTCGATTGTGAAGTATGTAGGAAGTAACTATGATCGGTTGGCTGTGATGATAGCTAAATCTTAGAATTTAGTGTAAAGCGTTTAAATCTTCCAAATAAACTCGATTGTGAAGCTGAAATATGGTTGGTAAACCACAATGACAAAGCGGTGTTCTTTGCCGATGAGTTTTTCTGTTTCGGTGTGCGACCTGCCCCTGAATTTGCGATCTTCCTACCTCAAGACAAACCAACAAAAACAAAACAATATAGAATGAGGACAATATAACGGGATTATGAGCGTGAACATCAAGGCAAGGGGAACGTTCGAGACAGTAGTTGAGACCGATACATCGAAAATGTAGATTTATGATTTTATGAGGTTGTTGGTGCTAACGAGGAGGAATTCGTTTCATTTTTACGTGCAAATGAATGGCTAGACAAAGTGGAAGAAACTCAGCCGTGTGGTGAGGAGATGAAAGAAACTGGGAAGATAGATAGGAGAAGTACTTAAAAAAAAATCAAATCAGTTCGAGAAAACAATAGATTTTTGGTTTATTATTTTCGATAATGAACCTTTGGAATCGAACAAGGAAAAAAATTGTTAACCCCTCTTCAAAACTTGATGGTTTACGTTCAAAGGTATGTAGAACCCAAAAATCTAATAAAAAGTTTCCGTCCGTCCGCCGTACACGGCACTTTTCCGTGAACAAATTTTGACGAAATTTGGTATGTGGGCTCCATTTGGGGTCTAGTTGTGCCCCGATGCTTTTGGTTATTGTCAGTCAGGGGTAAAAGGTGGGGGAAAACATCAAAACGCCCTAGCTCGAAAACCTTTGATACACAGGTATTAGTTTTTTGGTATTTTAAAATAGCGACAATTTTAAAGATTTTTTTTCGACACCACGCAGAGCTCTGTGGGACCACCTTTTGGCTAATGAGGATAATTACCAATTAATGAATTTGTCCATGACGTTTTTTCATCAGTTTAAGATAGTCATAGTCATTTGTGTTTCCCCAACAACTAAGAATCAAATATTGTATTTAATTCAAATATTGTAGGAGGCACCTACAACTTTGGTATAACGATGTTTGCTGGTATGGATGCTGTATTCTTCACGGAGAGAAATCTATGCAGAAAAATGATGAACCGTTGTGTAATAATTTGTAGCGTTTTTCATCATGCATTCCTTTGTAAGGTAGATCGCAGAACAGAACAGATATCGAACGGTAAACCTCTCTAGTTCACTCGACAGACAAGCACCGAACACACCACTTTGCACTATGTAAGTATAATTAGAAATAAACCATGAAATTAAACCATTGGCAATAAAGTAAGAAAGATATCTGCTGGCCGAGAAGGTCCTTAGAAGGGATGAAAAAGTTCCTAGTAATTGCGTGGAGATTCGAGGGGTTATCTCTGCAGCAATTCGGCCGCTAATCCTGGGAAAGACCTTTGGGGTTTGGAAAAGGAAGTTAATCCCTCAGATTAGCCCTGCCGACTCGGGACTTATCACCTTTTCTTAGTTAATGTTCGAGGGTCAATTTCTTCTTAGCTCTATCTCTCTTCTCTTTTATTAGGTACTACCTACCGCTAAGGAAAGGGTCGAAGAGTCTAATCGACATGGAGAAGCTCCCCGGATGAAAAATCGCTCGGGTATCACGAATGAGTTCAACGTTGATAAAGACGGAGCCAAATTGCTATTGATGCCCAGTCGTGACGTTTCTTACTCTTCTCAGTAGTACTACTTCTTTTGTTCTCTGATAGTAGTGATGGGTAATCTCATGGTAAGTAAGAAATTCATAAGTAGTAATCAGTAGTAGATAATCCTTATAATAACACTTTAATGAGTTGAATACAAAACGCACATTGGAGTTGACCTATATTAGCCCACATAACTTTGAAAATGTAGTTTTTTAAAGTTTAAGTGTAATGTGTAGTCGTCACTTAGCAGTCTTGAGAAATTCCAGATGGGGAAATAATTGTCACTAAATACACGACAATATCCCAATTTATGTATATCTAATATTTATGTCAATATATCGATACATTAGAGCGCAAAGGCGCTATGTCCATCCAAAACCACTTTTTTACAATTCCAGAAAAACTCAAATTCAACAAAATTGTTGTTGACTTTCTTGATGATTACAGTTGGAAAATTTCTCGAAGAAATTAAAGAGTTTATTGTAATAAGCCATTATTATTTAGGAATTGTCCACTGGTGAGAACTTCTTTTGCGTTTTCTCAAAACTCCGCTTTTGGACTTGGCGCGCCCTATTATTTTTACAAATTACCTACCTACAGTTTGGGTGAGAAAGATTGAATAATATTCAAGTGAAAGAAAATCTATTTTGTGGATGTTTTTGAGATACTCTGTCTAGGTATACCCTGTAGGAGAAAGTTTTGGATAGCACAAGGACGCTAGCTTTTAGCTAGGAACTGACTGAGACTGTATAGGATTGTTGCTACGAACTGTCCTGCATAAGTCGCATAGAGAGATGTCGTCCTCCGTGTGATTTTGCTATAAATTCTCTCCTAGATTAAATTCTTATAAAGAACACTTAACCATCGTGTACACAAATAGTTGATGAAATTCACAGGAATCTGTTCCAGGTTAACAGTATCCAACTTGAAAATGTCTTCAAAATCGGATGATTTCGTGTAGATCTGCCAGTCAAGAACTGCCTACAGGTAGACTTACATTCATGAAATTTGAAACTAAGGATTCAAAAAACTCCTCCCATCTAAAGCAACTTTTGAAGTATAGATCAGAGACCCAGTCCAATTTTTGAGGTGGGCATGGATTTCAGATCAAGCATGTCCCACGTTCCGAGGTTGATAGGGGTACCTAGTAAGCGAGAACTTTTCAATTTAATTCAATTCATCGCTAGGGTTCGCGCCAAATCGTTCGACCAGCGCTAAACCGAAGCTTGACGAAGCTTTTCCATTTTTTATCTTGTCCGATAGATAGAAGAGAAGCACGTGTCGTGTAGATAGGAGGAAGACGCACGTGGGTTCGCCCGCATGTAACGTCACCTGCCGCGCAATTAGAGACAACAAACGCAGAGAGCTCATTTGGTTTTGCTAATCATAAGTGCTCGACACGCCCTAATGATTAACAGTCATTTGGAAATCAACCCTTTGCAGCCGGTAACTGGCGGCACGTTCCGCTGTTTGGCTAGGAAGAGGTAGTGAGTATTACTATACCATCCCTCGCTTCAATCGCCCTATTCTCAACAGGTAAAGTAAGATAGATGGCCGTGGAGGTCATAGATTGTAACGATTCAGGTTGAGTGCTTTGCAAGTTGAAATTTCGGAGATCTTAATACTGTGCAGACTCAATATTTTGAATACTAAGTATCATACGTAGTGTACAAACATGCTACACTCAACAAAACTGTGTATTCTGATTCTGTCAACAGAGATGAAATACCTACTTTTATGTACTTTTGAATTGACAGGAAAATTTTACTGATTATCTGACGGAATTCACTTTTGATTCGAAAATTTTCTGTCTTTTTCATACATATTTCAATAAAGTGATTTTGGTTTATTATTTTCAATAACGAACCTGTGGAATCGACCAGAGAAAAAAAAGTTAACCCCCCTCAAAATTTGTTGGTTTACGTTTCAAGGTACGTAGAATCCAAAAATCGAATAAAAAATTTTCCGTCCGTCCTCCGTAAGCGGCACTTTTTTTAGTTACCATAGACCGATTTTGATTAAATTTGGTATATGGGCTCCATTTGGGGTCTAGTTGTGCCGCAAAGCTTTTGGTTGATGTCAGTCACTTCTAAAGGGTGAAATAGGTTGAAATTTTCAAGAGCACCCTAGCTTGAACACTCTTGAAATAAAGGTATTGTTTTTTCTCCAATTTAAGATACTATTGAATTTTTAGAGACCACGCGGAGCTCTGTAGGACAAACCGTTCGCTCCCTACGAGACCTTAAGGGACGGTAAAACAGAATCATGAGTGTTTAATTTGAGTTCAATTCTGCACTCTCATTCTCAAGTTTTTTCTTAGGTGTTCAAACTTTTGCCTGGTTCTATGCGGAGGGATGAGAGGGGAGAGTTATTTCTAAAATAGTAAACCAACATTTCTAACCTACAAATGACAATGACCTGGTTTTAGGACGTCTATTAGGTGTAGTCAATAACCCTCACAGGAAGTTTGCCATCGTATTGGGGGAAAAAAATCATATAAATTGGAGCACCTGTTCCAGTGTGATTGAGCGGCAGACACGGCAGAAGCTCAGTCAACGAGTAACACGTTGAACCTCTTGGTAGGCGGTATTAGGTAGCTTCAGTAAACTTATTTCCTCAACTCCATTTTTTCTTCCGTATTAGTTTATAAACATTTTGGAGCACAAATCTTGGCTGGATATCTGGTAGGTAGGTATCTTGTTGGTATCTCGAGCGGTGGTTTCAGAGTGCGGTGGCGGTCTTGGCGTATCTGATCAAATGCTTCCTTCCACTTCTTGAGGTGATCTCCGTGTCCTCTGTTACCCCTCAGGCCTGCACTCATAAACTTGACCGAGTCGCATGCAACACTGCAGCCCCCCTGCCTCATACCCTCTCACATACATCAAAACCTACCGCCCTTGGAACACGGGTTTTAACCGTTTTCCTCGCCATATCCATATAATATGAGGATTTACTGCTCCCGGGGATCTAGTCCTTCTCCGATAATTCCAATTAGCCTGGAAAAGGCCTCCTGGTTGCTCGCCAAGCTCCTTCTTCTATTCTCACTCACTCCCTCCCATTGCAAAACCCTGAAATACATAGCTTTTTTCTTTTTTTTTAAACTAAAATAGCTGGTAATAGGAAAATAACATTTAAAATGATCCTTTTAGTGCGTACATGAGTCTCGATAAGGAATAAAACTTTTTAAATTTCCGAAAAATGTCGAAGATTATTAGAATGAAAAAATTCTGCCATTCCAGTACTCAACTCTCTATTATCTTAATAGATACCGCTGAGAAATGCCTAATAAAACTCCGACAAGATTTTAGAATATCAAAACGCTGCAAATTATTACACAACGGTTTATTATTTTTATATAGATCACTCGTCTACAAAATCACCAACCATCCAATATGAGGAAAAGAAGAAAAAAAAAAACAGAAAAAATCAAAAAAATTTTTTTTTTTTTTTCATCCAAAAAAAAATCAAAATCACCAACCATCGATCGCATTTCGGTCAGCTAAAATTTGAACGGAGATTAGGCTCCTTTTGCGATTCACACTCGTGTTTTGATTTATATATATATATTTCAATATAAACCCTTAAATTTTCGTAGGGAGCGAACGGTTTGTCCTACAGAGCTCCGCGTGGTCTCAAAAAATTCTAAAAATTTCATAGAATCTTAAATTGAAGGAAAAACAATACCTTTATATCGAAATTTTTTGAGTTAGGGCGTTTTCAAAATTTCAAAATTGATTTTGGAACCCTTAGGAGTGACCTACATCAACCAAAAGCTTCGGGGCACAACTAGACCCCAAATGGAGCCTACATACCAAATTTCATCAAAATCGGTCAATGCTAAGTGGCAAAAGTGCCGCGTACGGCGGACGGACGGCCAAATTTTTATTCGATTTTTGGATTCTACGTACCTTGAAACGTAAACCATCAAATTTTGAGGGGGTGTTAAAATTTTTTTTTCTTGGTCGATTCCAAAGGTTCATTATTGAAAATAATAAACCAAAAAGTCAGTAGATGTCAATCATTTCAGTTTGATCGAAATCGGACAATTTTTCAGTACAGTAAATGGCGGAAAAATACTGCTTAGAAAATGTAAGGGAACCATTGATCCACACTGAATCCTGATTGTTTAAAATGAAATTCATCCATTTCGGATTAAAACTGTAGACTGAGATGAAAAACACGATTCTGTACTTTTTTAAATAGTGGAAATGGCAGTAGGCACGATAAGTTCGAAGAAACTATACCTAATGCGTACCTTGCAAGAAGAATAGGTTTGTCCTGGTTTTCCAGGACATTTTCGGATGTTTGGATTCGTGTTCGAGTTTTTCAATCCTCACTGGAAATATAGTTTCTTCATAATATGAAGAACATATTATGTTTAGATTTCTCAAAGAGATTATAAAGAAGGAACTCCCGCTTTAAAACTCCATGCCTACGTCAAAGGTACCTATACATTTTTTTTAGAAAGCTAAATAATACAGTAGGTAGGGTGGGCAGTTCAATTTTTCATAAAAAATAGTCAAGTATTGTTTGGGCTGTCACTCGTAACAATTTTCAAATTTGCCCTACGAAATTCATAAACCATCATCTCAAGGTTGTGTGTATTGTTAGGTTGATCCGTACTTAATTACTCAGAACACTCTTTCAACTATTCATTATGGACAAAATAAATGCGAAGTGACAGTTGGTGCCAGGTTTTTTTTTGTGGGGATTTTTGAATTTAAGAATCATTACAAGAATCATTAAGAAATGCTTGCATACGAGTCTGCAACACATTGGGACATTTTCATGTCAACCACTACACAACAAGGTAGTGAAGTAAGAAAACAGTTGATTGTTCTCTACGCAATACAGTGAGTCTATTTTGTTTATTGGTCGCTTGAGCAAGTTTTTTTCGTGACGATTATTCAGTTTATGTGCCAAACGAAAGACATGAAAATGTCAATAATTCACATCGGAATCTAATCACAGAATGGCGTTCTATATTTCAAATCTGTCGCTATTTACATTACATCTCCATGGTAACTAGATATAACTTCACTGGTCTGTTACAGACTGCTACAGTAGCAGACTAAGTTAACAGCTCTCAGCTCGTTACATCTATAAGACCGCGAATCATCTACCGAGGTTGGTTCATGTTTTTTTGCATCCTGGGATTCATGTAGCTCGTCTCCCTAGAAGAGAAGATATTTGGGTGATTGACGATTGCGGTTTGGCCTTAATTCTTCTCTGACTCCGAGTAAAATAAGATTTGGAATTGTGTCGGGACTAGCAGATGATTTTGAATTCGGTTGACTGTCAGTTACCCCTCTATTTGTGTAAGAAATATTACGCTATTTACAAATATTTCCAATGACCTCAAACTAACAACGAAGTTTCAACATGTTTTTAAAAAGAAGAAAAACTACATTTTATTCAACGATATTTTGATAATGAGCATATGGGCGCAATCGGAACTAAATGGTAATTATTATAAGATGTATTAAAATCTGAATACGGTTTCATTCGATGCAACTTTTTTCGTCGAACCAAATTCGTATAAGTCAGTACCTAAGGGCTCAATACCAAAAACTTTGTCGAAAATCATATTTTTTCCCTCAATGAGCTATTTTGTATTGGGTTTATTTTAGAGTTATGCTCGGACATCATTAACAGGGGACCCAAGTGGAAACGTTGGAGGTGCTAGAAACCGTACAGGAGGGTGGAGATGAGGAATACTAGGTGGAGGTGTTGACGGATATTGGAGGTGGAGATGTGAGAAGCAGATAGACTTATTGGTATCAATCCTTACAGTGGTTGAAGAGAAAAGGAAGTCAAGAGACTCCGGTGAGAGGCGCCATTCCTCCTTTATACCTCAAGTTTGCTCAGTCGACGCCCATTTCGCTCTACAAAAATGTCGGCTCAGGTGAAAGTACTGACAGAGAGACTTTCCGACAAACGGTGACGGTCTGAAGGTGCAATGAAGTACCTGTTGGTGACAAAACCAAACCGTAGAGTTACAGTAATGAGGTACACATCGGTTATGCACCAAAATCATCTTCCGTGCCTTTGGAACTGCGAGCATGTGCATTCACGGTGCGTGCAAGAAATGGTGCTGCGCTGGATGATCTCACAGGTAGTTTTCTGTGGAGGAACTGATGTTGGGAAGAATGGTGATGATAAGAAAGACAATGAAGCCAAAACCTTTTGGAAGACTAATGGTGAAAAATTGATACAATTATGATGCCATATCCTCGTGGATCTTATATCAAATCTACTTAAATTACAAATGTTATAATTGATTAATCGTTTTATAACTTCTGACTTTACCAAGATAGAGAGAGCCCTGAGTTTGGGGGTATTGAGTTACCAAGTTAGTTGATAGTTGAAATTTGTTTTCAATTGTTTTATTAATTTGTTTTTATTAATTCATCGTTCTTTTTTAAACTTTATTATTTTCAGTTTTCAATATGCCTTCAAAATCAAAATTTCCACTTGCATTACACTATGTAGACCTTCCTGAACAATTTCAAGGTGCGTAGAGTAAAAAATCGAATGAAAATGTTTCCGCTCGAGGACCAATTTTGATGAAATTTGGGATACCGTCTCCATTTGTGGTCTAGTTGTGACCAGAAGGTTTTGGTTATTGTCAGTCACTTTAAAAGGTTAAACTTTTTTTTAAACTCCCTTGCTTTAAACTTTCGACGTACAGGTATTGTTTTTCATGAATTTAAAAAAAGCGGCGATTTTAAGAATTTTTTGACACAACCCGCCCTTTGTGGGACCAAACGATCGCTTAATGAAGATATTATTTTAATTAGTAATCAATTAACGATTAAAAGGGTTCCATCAGTGTGAGAGTGTTCAATTTTCCAAAAAACGAATCCACTATCGTTCAATGAGCACTTATTTTGAAATTTATCAAACCCACGTGTAAGTTTCTCAGATCCAGAGAAGAGCCGCTCCCCCCTCCGTCAGCCTACCCCTAGCCACCGGACCTACCTAAACTAACCTCTTCGTGCGATTTTAGGGAGGTTCCTGTCTTCTTATCTTTGTGAGGCTGATGAATGATCAACCAGAAACACGAGTGTGATTTGCATATATAAATGCTTACTGTAGGAAGTGAGGCAAATTTCAGCGGTTTTTTTTTCCATCGGATAGAGACATATCACTCATAGAGTCATCCTCACTCATAGTTATAGCGTCATAGTCATGTCACTCAGTTGTCACTCAGTATTAAGTCAAATGTTTCAAGTCACTTCAGTGCATTCTTAAAATCCAAGAATCAAATTTCCTAATTAAAGGCCTACAACTCTCGGTTAGCGATATTATTCCTAGTTGTAAGTAGTACTAATGGAAACGCCGCGTTCTATGCAGGCGGGTGGTCTATACAGTAAAATAATAAACTAGGTACTGTGTAATAATTAGCACTGTCGTTTATTTGTGTGACTATCAGTCAGTCAGCTCGTTCGCGAATCCTTGGGACGGTCAAAACTGTTCGAGATTGCACTCCAATGCGGGTCGTGGTGTGGATGGTTCCTGATGAATTTCATTGCCTCCGTATTGATAGCAGCCTCTGCGCTTGCTCGAACTTGAAGTCCATGTGTCAAATGAAAACTTTTACATCAGTTTTCATTAAAATTCGATGAAATCCTCAGGGATTTTAGGCTTTAGATGGTCCCCTATCAATGAAGTAGAGATCGGACTGGATTTCTATTTCAAGAGATGCTGCTCGAGCAAAACAAAGAAAATATGACCAGGCAGCTGAAGACCTACGAGGTTCTTTCGCCCCTTTAATATGTTCATGCGAGGGAAAATTTGGACATTTCGAAAAACGTCTCACCCACACACTGGCAAAAAAGTGGGATAAGCCGATATCCGTGGTTGCTGGGTGGGTTCGTACAAAAGTGCAATTTGCGATAATACGAGCAGTATCCTTACGGCTCCGTGGCTCCAGGAGAGAAATTAGGTGTCTAGGCCTCGAGGATGGAGCGCCTCTTCCTCTTCTAAAAGATTAGGGTGACGTCGCTTCGCCATCATTCTACACCGCCCCCGTCCGAAAATGAAACGTCAATCAAATTTAATTTCAAAACTGCTTTGAATAAACTTGATTTCTGAGAAGAAAAAAAAATACTTAAAATAAACATGATCGTGAAAAAAAGTAGAGATCGGATCATAGTGACAACCATAGCATCTACAGTTGTCATCTAAATTCTATGATATTTTCAGAGATTTTGCTGTTGAGGCTCTAGATGGTTCCCTAATGAATGAATGAACTTCTTCATTTGGCGGCATTGGTGACTTGGAGATTTGAGTTTTGGCTGAGCACTATGCGTCTGTTCATTCTCGTTATGGAATATCGCTGGCCCGCAAGAAAAGTGACACAACTCAAAGAATTTCAATTTTCGTTTTATTTCACAGTGATAGGTACGATTAGTTTAGTCATGTCTTGCGACAGGAAGAGTGACAAATTTCTCGAGATCTGACTTTTTTTGTGGGCCAGCGATATGCGGAAGCTATACTACTATAAAAAGTTCATTTCACTTTATTGGTTTATTATAAATTGCTGTACATCAGATTTAATAATTTTTACACTTAAGTCACGTATTATTATGTCTCTATAGACAAAAATTTGCTGTTTAGTCGACGTTTATTGCATTGTAGTTTTTTTTACAGGGCGTAAACCCCGTACACGTCACTCGGTGACGTCGTTATTGGGGGGCAGTGGACCTCCTGAGGTGGCCTGACAACATGACGCAGAGCCCGCCAGGACCTCGACTCCTGGGGCTGCAGGACTGCAGGAGTGAGGACGTCTGCAGCTCAACGGATGTTCCTGGAGGGGGGCGAGGAGTCCACCAATGACGGCGCTTCGTCTCTCTCATTCGCAGCTCCCGTCAGATGGTGGGGGCGAAGGGGCAGAGCCTCCCCCTGTCTCTCCCCTGGACCCGGCTTCTCAGTTGCAAGTTGACCGTCGTGCCAGTGAGAGTTGTTCGATTTCTCGCGTCCGCCAACCAGCCGACTAATCGCATCAGCAATCCCAAGGATATGGTCGTTATACTGTGAGTACTCATACTTACATACATTTCTGAACTTCTTACTCTCTAAACAACTTCAATTGATCCTACCTTAGTACCTTCACCAACCATTAAAGTCACCCAGACAACCAAGTCACATCAGACAAGCTACGCGCAGACATAGATCCCCTGAATTTTGGTCTATAACTTCCAATAGTGATTTTGTTAGATAAAAATATGTTAGGTATCATGTTTTTTATTTATTTTTTTTATTTGAATATTACGGGAAGTAATCCCAGTTACAGGATAAAGACAAAAAAATGACAATAGAAAAATAGGCAGATAGGTAGCAATACGACAATCGAAAAATAGGCAAATAGGTAGCAATACGACAATCGAAAAATAGGCAATTAACAATAATAAATAATCCAAAATAAGCAAAATTCGCAGTAATAAATTACACAGATGAGAAGTAGATACAATTCATAATTAAAAATGATATATACCTAAACAGAAGAAAATTTAGGTAAAATGATATAAACATAGGACTATAGAAGAAAATTTAGTGGAGGCCATCCTCAAAGAGAAGAACTAGAGAGGAGGGATGAGGTAAAAAAACTCCAATTCGGGATGTTACAAAAAGTACGTAGGTACTTGAAATAGGTATTGCTTGCCCAAAAATCGTTCAATTTAAGAATATATCATTATTGGTAATCATTATTGGTAATCATTGACGAATTACCTAATTAGAAGATGTTCTTCAGGGTCATGTTCAGTTCATCGAATTGACCAACACATTCACATCCACACAAGTGAGCACTTATTCCCGATTATGTTAATAATTTTTATTTTTTTTTTCATATATAACAGTCATAAGCAAATGTTTTTGGACCAGCCCTTGGCTTCCTACCAATTTTGAGCCAAATTCGGGCAGATAGAACGTGAGAAAGTGGTGACCATAATTCTGCTGGGACTAGTAATTGGCACACAGACATACATGGAATCACAATGCCCAAAAAGCTCTGATATTAAAATACGAGCGAACATTCGAGCGATGATGTGTTTATCCAATTACTGGTACTCATAATTTATAATGAAACTAAAAAGTTTTGGTAAGAGAGCTTTAATATTTACACTCAAATCAAAACAGGTAGGAGTAATAAATGATACCGTAGCCCATGGCAATGTACTCGGAGACTGGGCAGTATTCTAGCTCGTCTTAAGTAGTTGTTATGCGTGGTAAGTTATAAAAGATTAATGCGTGTAGCTCCAGCATGTGGAAACTGAGGAGTTTACTACCTACACAATAATGACCCTGCAGAAGACCTCTTACGTTCAGTAGCTACATTTTAACAACTGTTCTTAAATTGGAAATGACTTGAATTCAAACTAGCTCCTGATGAGGTTTCCCGACATAGAACGCACAATAATTCCTTTTGCCTTTATGTTCTTGCCGTTATTTTATTACAGTCTTATTATATTTTGTCGTATACCTAGAATGGTTAATAAAATATGAATGGAATTGAAATACACATAGAAATACATAGAAATATTATACCTGTTAATGAATGGAGCTATTTGGATCACAATAGAAGATATATTATATTTGTAGTTGCTTTAGGCGAATTATGGGATTCAGTGTACAAATGAATGACGTGGGTGATGCTTTATGTCTACAGGTTATTAACAAATAATTGATATTACAAGAACAATAAATAAGACTACCAATATAGATCCTCTGTTCGGCATTATATGACACTAGTAAGTAATACGCACTATTCTAAATATTTATTTATCTTAATAATACTGATCATGATATTCAGCTTGATGAAAGAATTTGAAAAAATTAGATCTTTTGGAAAAATTACAATGTCTACGGCCCTAGACTTAGTAATCATGTAACAGACAATTATTATAATTCATAAACATAATATACCTATTTGTTATGGCACAGTGGCATAACAATTCTTCCATGCTGGGCGGGGAGTACAGCTTCATCTCTTCACGTCCCAGACGTACCTATTGAATTTTACAACAGGCATCTATTCAGCAGGCACTTGGGGTTGATTTCTTTTATCATATTGATGTTTTCCTTGAAAACTAACAAACGTCTATATGTTCCCTTCTGTGTTGAGTGGAACTGGAGGAAAATATGGTTCTGTTTCAAAAATGTTTTTGAAGCTGAATTCTTTCTTACAAAACTTGACTTCGTATTATAGACAATCCCTTTTGATACTGAGTTTTTTGTTGCTTCTATACATCGTGTCCGTGACTGATACAAACCAGATTCCCATGACATAATGCAACTGAACCGTAATTAGGTGTACTAAAAAATTTCACCCAGATTGGACCATCATATTGTAAGAACTGAGTGATAAGAAAAACTCGCTTTGCACACATCACCGTCGCAACCTGAGTTATGATGTTCTTGAGGTACCGTCCAAATGGCCTCATGCACATTGCATATTCTCTAAAATTGCCACCGAAATCGAACCCTTTCAATAAATTAATCAGACAGAACGACCGTAACAGACACCAAAATTCTCAGAATAAGTTGAATTAGAAAATACGCACGATCATAATGTACACACCACATCAACATGTAGGTATCCTATCATCGTTTGTGGGAGAAATATTTTGGGAATATTAAATCATTTTCGACTGCAATACATACAGAAATTGATGTGGTCCAAAGGCAGCCAAAGCCCATTTCTCAACTGATTCTATTCTGAAAATCATTCAGGAACATTCAGATTAAATACCATTATTAACTATGGAAGCAGAAGGAAACTATTTTGGAGGCAAACAGTATTGTTTCCAGAGTTGTTCATGACAAAGTTACTGGAAGTTGGACAGAATAAGAGCAGTTGGGAAAATATATGCACTTTCATTGTCTTCCAACACTCAGAAAAAAGCTTAATTAATCATTTAGTTTACTTATTACCAGAGGCCTCTTTGATGATGGTACCTTAGAATGGGGGGCGCTCCTGATTTTTTTTTAAATTTTTAATCGAGAGAAGACCCCACCCTGAGAATTTTGACACCAGCCGTTCTCTTTTTGGGTGAGTACATCTTTTTCTATGATTTTTCAAAGTTTCGAATGTTTATGACGTCACGCGCCCCTCCCACCTGGGCGGGACCCCCCAGACCACTGTGTCGTCATAAACATATTGGGAACTTTGAAAAATCATAGAAAAAGGTCTTCTCACGCTAGAAGGTCGTGGTTGGTGTCAAAATTCTCAGAATGAGGTCTAGTTTAGATTAATTATATGATCAGGTAATGGAAAAACAGTGATGTACGCAGAAAATATCCAGTTTGAAAGTATAATAGTGAATTGTCGTATAATAATTTGCTGGGTTTTTACATTTTCACTCGATATCACTCATATTACGCATCCGTACCTCCAATGTGTCACGCGGAGAGAAAGTCGGCGTTCCCGAATAATGATAACCGCCCTCATGATCTGTCAGGGCTATGGGGGCGAGATAAAAGACTGTTTGCAAAACTCGGCTCATCCTCGGCCTCATATCCGGGGAACCACAGTCGTTACGAAACGAGACGAGGACTTGAACGGTCGGTCAGGTACCTGGAATAATTATTGGGTACATACCTTGTCGTGTATCCTTTGTATGCAGTTTAGTGTGCGCGATTATTCAGGATTTAACCTTGTAGGTATATACTGCAGGTACATAATAGGTAAGTGCATGTGAGTGAATAATATTATGTACCAACTCTCGGTTAACATCCATGTAACCACCTCAGGCATCTCTGCCTCCTATTATAGGAGACGTATATGCCTCTACATATGTAAATACTACAAAATCTCTTCCCTCTTGTCCATTTCTGAAGTAACTAGGGCAACAGGAAAACAACGAACTATAGCCCCAGCAGTAGTCACTCAATAGCACCTCTAAATTTAGCAAGATTTTACTCTCGCAAAATGCAGCGATGACTAAGAAATAGGCACTAGATATCGTACTAGGGTGGGATCGCATGTCCTCATAATTTTTTGACTTGGGTCGTTGGTGAAACCCTATCCACTAAAGGGGGTAAGGTCATAGGTAGCCCTGAGCGAAATCGTCGGAACTAATTCTAATCTTCCCTTTGAAAAGACACCTGATGACGAAGCCAGGAACTACAGTCGGACGAAAATTCAACATGAAACAGTTGTTTACTTTT
The DNA here is from genome assembly GCA_009739505.2 of Apolygus lucorum. Classification (NCBI taxonomy): domain Eukaryota; kingdom Metazoa; phylum Arthropoda; class Insecta; order Hemiptera; family Miridae; genus Apolygus; species Apolygus lucorum. Next base: position 64,107,481 of record CM019176.2, on the reverse strand, counting down.
CTTGACTAAATCTCCATGTATTTATCGTGTATTTTAGCCGATATTGTAACTTGACTTCTATCGGTACGAATCTGTACTTGAAAAAGTTGAAATAAATTATGGAAGAATCAGATTTTTCTACTTGGCTGCTTCTTAATTATCTGAGGCAGACTAAGATAGAATACTTAAAATGTAGATTCATCCCCTAAAACAATAAAAAAAAGAAAAAATGCGCTAAAAACCATAGAGGATAATTTATATTTAAAAATCATTCCCCATTAGGGTGGGTAGGGGGCGTAATAAAAAATATCAAATACTTCCATAGAACTTTCCCTTCCTTTTTTTGTGGGGGGACTGTCAGAGGTCGTAACCGACGTTCTAACGAAAAAATAAAAATAAATTATTATAATAAATTGATACCTTGAAGCTCAAAGGCGCCATGTCCAAAAACTGAGTTTTGACAGAAACGCAGAAGAAGTTCTCACCAGTGTACAATTCCTAAAAAATGATGGCTTATTCCACTAAACTCTTTAATTTCTTTAAGAAATTTTCAAGATATAATTGTCTAGAAGGATCTATGGAGCGGTAAGAGAGAGCCAAGGGTGGAGAGCAAGACAGAATGCTGAAATTGATGAAGACATAGTCCGATTCACCAAAGCTGGGCGCATCCAATGGCTGGGACATGTCGGCCGCATGCCGGTGGATGCTGCGAGCTAGGATGGAAACTGGAAGACGAAGAGGTCGTCCTCGGAGTCGCTGGCTTGAGGGACCTCCGGGTGGTGGGATTGCGGAGGTCTCAGGCGGGTGATCGTACTCGGTGGCGGAAGGGAGTTAGGGAAGCCAAGGGCCACATCGGCCTGTAGTGCTGTGTAGTTAGTTAGTTAAGTAGTTAATTGTCTAGAAGGTCAATAATAGTTTTGTTGAATTTGGGGGGGGGGGGGGGGGGTGCGCATGTTTTTTTTTAAATTTTTAATCGAAAGTAGACCTCATTTTGAGAATTTTGACACCAGCTGTTCTCTTTTTGGATGAGTAGATCTTTTTCTATGTATGAGTTTTCAAAGTTTCAAATCTTCATGACGTCACGCACTCCTCCCTCCTGGGCGGCACCCCCCAGCCCACTGTGACGTCATAAACATTCGAAATTATGAAAAATCATAGAAATCGCGGTTGGTGTCAAAATTCTCAGAATGAGGTCTAGTTTAGATTCAAAATGACAATAAACAGTTTTTCCGATCCATGCGCACACCCCATTAAAAAACAATAAAAACGCTGCAAATTATTACACAACGGTTTATTATTTTTATATAGATCACTCGTCTACAAAATCACCAACCATCCAATATGAAGAGAAAAATAAAAAAATTAAAATAAAATCAAAAAATAAAAAAATCCAAAAAAAATCGAAAAAATCAAAATCACCAACCATCGATTGCATTTCGGTCAGCTCTAATTTGAACGGAGATTAGGCCTCTTTTGCGATTCACACTCGTGTTTTGATTTATATATATATATATTTCAATATAAACCCTTAAATTTTCGTAGGGAGTGAACGGTTTGTCCTACAGAGCTCCGCGTGGTCTCAAAAAATTTTAAAAATTCTATAGAATCTTAATTTGAAGGAAAAACAATACCTTTATATCAAAATTTTTTGAGTTAGGGCGTTTTCAAAATTTCAAAATTGATTTTGGAACCCTTAGGAGTGACCTACATCAACCAAAAGCTTCGGGGCACAACTAGACCCCAAATGGAGCCTACATACCAAATTTCATCAAAATCGGTCAATGCTAAGTGGCAAAAGTGCCGCGTACGGCGTACGGCGTACGGCGTACGGCGTACGGCGGACGGACGGCCAAATTTTTATTCGATTTTTGGATTCTACGTACCTTGAAACGTAAACCATCAAATTTTGAGGGGGTGTTGAAATTTTTTTTTTCTTGGTCGATTCCAAAGGTTCATTATTGAAAATAATAAACTAAAATGAGGAAGATGGATGGACATAGTCCCTTTGTACTTTAAGGTATAGAAATAAATAATATAAAGAAATAATATATAAACCCGGAAGATTCCAACAAATATTGATGTCGCACTGGCTTACCATTTTGAATGGAATAAATTTGAACCTACGGGAACTTTCCCAATTTCTATTCTGCAAATTTGAATGAAATCGGACAGGACGTAGTGAAAACTTATGCCCTGCAATTGGTTTGAGCGCGATGAAATCAATGGACGATCATCGATAGAATAACAATTGAATACTGTACATGATTAACTCCTTAAATTTTCATCGACATCAGATGGAAATGTTCAATATTATGCGATTTGTTGATATTATGTGTTCTAAGGATGTCACGTTTGTGCTTGTTTGACAGACGTATAGATCATAACGAAATGATCTTGTTAATAGATAATTTTTGAAGCATTACTCGACTTATCATTCATTTAGAAAAGAATTTAAACAATTTGTTGTTTGGTGGGTTTTAGATTTGAACAAGCAGATCAGGAAGGATGCCACTAACTTGGAAATGAAGAAATTGATGCAACATGCGAATAGGAATGTTTATTGTGGTAGTAGATATTCTAGGAGCCTTCCAAAATAATTGGGCAAAAAAGGTCATGAGTTCCTTTCTAAATTATTAGGTTGGTAACTGTCATTTGGTAATTCCACAGACCGACGCCGGAGGACCACGAAAATAGATCCGGACACCGAGAGCTAGTCTCTACACAAAAAGTGCGCTTTACCACTCAAAAGTCTTCCCCTTAGAAAACGACTGGTCACTAAATTAATCTTGTCACTTCACAAAACCAACGACGCGCGCGATTTCGTAATTAACGAACGATTTAGAACCATTTTGGGAAGCCGAGATTACTATCGTCAAATGAACCTGTTCACTGAAAGAAATCGAATGAAATCGTTAGGAAAAAGTCATCAAGCTTCTGGAAAAAAAATCTAAAAGGACCCTTCTCCGGCCTACCTAATTAATTTGGCGCACGGAATAAATTAGGAGAAGATTTTGGTGAGTGACCCAGTTTAGCAAATCTCGCTCGGACGAATTTCTTCGGAGCGGCGCTTTAAAATTTACGAGTTGTAGGGGATTCTGGACTTATATTCTTTATTTTTGAATATTTTTTGCTCGTATTTTCCCAGGATGGTTGAGATTGATGAAGACGTAACGTTTTACGGGTAGATTATTCCCGCCGTTTTGAGAACGTGTTATTTTTGATAATCAGTATGTGTGGCGAGTTCACCGCGAACAAGATGTTTTCGAGGCTTCAGGGCGTGATAGGTCAATCAACCAGTCGAACAGAAATCTGAATAATACCCTATAATGGACGCTTGATCAGGAAAAAGTAAGTTATATTTCGATGGAAAACAGTGCTAAGTGTTGTTCAATAATTATCATAATTTGGAGTGGAGATGACTATTAATGATTCAGGATTTTGAATGACCAGGTTCTGTGGTTTGTTTTGTTTTTTAACGAAACTCCGGAACAATCAACACCTATAAAACAACCATCCTTTTAAACTTCGTATTCTCATAAAAAGTATCTGACTTGAAAGAATATGAACGTGTACAAATATAATTTCCAGAAAATTCATAACACAATGCTAATATGAAAGGAAGCAAAACTGAATACAACTCGAAGAAACGAACAGCAGTCACATTTTAGTCAGATAAAATTTGAACGGAGATTAGACCTCTTAGGTGATTCACACTCGTTATTCTGTTTTATCGAAGGAAAAAAGTTCTCGCAGGGAGCGAACGGATTGTCCTACAGAGCTCCGGGTGGTGTCTAAAAATTCTAAAAATTTAATACTATCTTAAATTGGTGGTACTATCTTTATTTCGAGAGTTTTCGAGCTAGAGCACTCTTGAAAATTTCAACCAACCAAATCAACCAAAAGCTTCGCGGCACAACTAGAGCCCATATATAAAAAATTTGAACCAAATCGGTTCAGGGTTGCTAAGAAAAGTGCCGCGTACGGCGGACGGACGGAAAATTTTCTATTAGATTTTTGGATTCTACGTACCTTGAAACGTAAATCAACAAAATGTGAGGGGGGTTGGTTAAATTTGTTTTCTCGGTCGATTCCAAAGGTTCATTATTGAAAATAATAAACCAAAAGTGTGGAATGAATAAAATTACAGCAGGGATTTATTTCACATGGACCATACATTTAAAATCTTTGTGGTGTACAGAAACTATTAAAGTATGTAAATTAGAAGGCTCTTTTTACAAAATGACGTTAGGTGAGTTCATACATAGGTAGATAGATACCATGGTAGTAACTGAAACTACTATACGGCACAAACCAGATAAATTTTCGAAACCCCAGCATTACAAATTGAAATTAATTAAAATAAGATATCACACGCTGATTCAGTGAAATACTTGCTTCAGTGCTATGACAATCAATTCTAAACTAAATTGAAAAAATCACATTGAAAAACTCTCGTAGGCAAATTGATCCTCGAAATTACAAAAAAGAAATTTCTCCCTTAGAGGGAAAAACAGTAGAACATGGATATGTCCATTGTTAATGGAATAAAATACACACAAAGTTTGTACTTTTCAATGAATAAACAAAATAAATTTTCTACAAAAAACTCTCCGATCTTACGTAATGTTATATTGCAGTATTCTAGAGAACTTTGCTTCATAGCTACCAATATGTACCTGGCTATGATGTTGTTTGCTGGTTGAAGCGTTGCATTTTTTGTGGCGAAAAAAGTGTCACGAAAAATTCCTTGACCCCCAGCCAATAGACATATCTATGTCAAAACTTGTGCCAAGTTGAATGGACAGTATTTTGTTCAACTTCAGAAAACTAACTTGAAGGACTACACCGATAAGAGACAATAAAAACGGAGTTGAGTAGAACGTTGTCTATTTCCACGAAAATAATGAGTTACAAGTTAAATCGATTTCGACGGTTAGGTCATCATCAGTAACAAACAATAATTAATTATAACAATAAGTTAATTAGCTAATTTAACTAATTTAACTTTTAGCTAATTATAACAATAAGTTATTGTTTGTTACTGATGATGACCTAACCGTCGAAATCGATTTAACTTGTAACTCATTATTTTCGTGGAAATAGACAACGTTCTACTCAACTCCGTTTTTATTAAAATGGTTTTCCACAATCTCATCGCGAGTGATTTTATTCGTACCGATAAGAGACATTTACAGTACTCAACTATATTTCCTTAAGGCCCACTTTCACCAAAGATTGTTCTAACGACGTTTAGCTGAACTCATTTATAGTTAACCGAGACAGTTAAACTGGGCGACAGGGCGGGCGTCTTTCACCAACTGATACCATCGTTAAACTCCGTTACAAACAACGGAGTTTAGATAATCTTCAAATGTTGAGCGGAATGAACATTGGACAATGAAAATTGGACATCAAGACGTGTTGAGACAATAGAAGCGTTGAAAATAACCACCACCGCGCTTGTTATTGGTAGATTCCTGCCTCTTATCTTGAAGAGAGGCCTGATCTTCGATTGTTGTGGAGTTTTTTTCGCACCCGCGGGCAGTGATTTTGGTGGAGTTTTTCCGGATATTAACACAGAATGTGTTTTTGCGATGACCTACCGAAAAAAAATCGTCACGAAAAAGCGACAGAAAAAACCGTTACGCGCCTTTTATAATGATTTTCACGTGCAACCAAGCCGTTGGTAAGGAAATAGAACTCCCGCAGTGTTCATTGCACAGAAATTGTTCACCATTCGTTGGAAAGCTCTCAATTTATATAGTATTTTTCTTGTAGTTACATATTTATTTATAAAATATTTATAGGGTTTTAGACCAAATAAAATGTCTAACAATTATTTATTTTATTATTGCCAAAGACTCCACATTTATTATTGTTGTTTTTTATTTAACGGGATGACTAGCATCGCAAAAACACATTCTGTGTTCCTATGATTTCATATAGAGTATGGAAAAAGAAATAAACCGGGGGGTGCAGGGGGGCGGAGCCCCCGCCGAGGCGCAAAGCGCCGAGTTTTTATTGTTTTTTTCTTGCTCCGGTTTGTGGTAAGTAATACTTCTTTTTATTACCTTTGTTAAGCATCATCACATTGAGCTGCTACGAGCGCATTACTTGAATCATGATGAATCCTAGTGAAACACAATGACTGCCGCCTTGTTGTTGACAGTAGGCATGTAAAAATACTTCGATATTTTAAATTATTGCAGATGGATACAAAGAAGAGAGCCCCCAATTTTACGGCCACAGAAAAACTAATTTTGGCGGAGCTCGTGGGAAGGGAATCTTGTATATTAAAGTCCAAAATCATTTGTCGAAAATAATTTGCAATGGCAAATTCATTTGGTAAACACTCGAGAAACAACATCACGTCAAATAAAAAACTAATATCACTTGGGATCAGTGCGCGGCCATATTGAATATGAATTTAACGGAGATTAACTAGTTTATTTGGGCGATTTTCGACCGTTTAAACGCGAACCCCCCGAGATGGCGTTTAAACTCGTAAATCGCTCTGGTGAAAGACGTGGATGGCTTAACGGCGGTTACCTCTTATCTTATCTCGCCTCTTTTGGTTTAAACGTGTTTCAAAGTTTTGGTGAAAGTGGGCCTTAAGAACCTATAAATTCGCTTGATGACTGGTCGTGACAACAATAATGTAGATACAGTTGCTGTGAAAAAGCTTGATTGTATTGCTGAGCAGTAGTTACCACTGATAAACGCACAACATGAAAATGATTTTTCCGACATGCAGCTACATGATTGTGAAGTTGTTTGATTTGGTTACTTTTTGGTCAATTGCACAGATACAAACTTTTCCTATCGTTCGATATGTTTATAAAACTTTCCAAATTTGTATTTAAATCTTCGTACCTTGAAACGTGAACCAATAAATTTTGAGGGGGTTAAAATTTGTTTTCTTGGTCGATTCTGAAGGTTCATTATTGAAAATAATAAACCAAAAGGGAATTTTGGATTAAAAACTTTTCTTTGTAAATAACAGATCGATTTCAAAGCTTTTTCCATCATTCGATCCTGATGGAGCTCCTTCCGCTGACATTTTGTATTATTTCTCATAAAACTTCGAAGTTCAGTAGTAGGTACTTTTAAAATGACAAATTGTACTTGTACTTTTAAAATGACAAATTCTATAAATATAGTATTGCCAGGAAGCCAGTCCGTTGATTTATTTGTTGCAAAGCAAGACTTGTTATTCTCGTATGAATGAAGATCAGCTTCAGTTCCCTCTTTTCTGTTCACATCTCACCCTTGAGTTTGAAGAGCCACCTACTTAAATAAAGGTCCATCCGCGGATCATTTACCTGATTTGGTGATTTGACTGAAGAATTAGTTATATATAATGCTGTTCAAGAGGGCTTTTGGTGGTTAGGAAAAGGGTCGTTTCCTTATTGACTGAATATCCAATTGTTAGCCTCAGTTCCCTGTAAAGAAATCTCTCTGATCACAGCAAATATGAGTAACTAGATGTCTGGAGTGCAGTCATGTTGGATACCTACTTCATTTCCGAAATAAATCTGGCGCCAAGGCCGTTGGTACCAGCAATCGGGTCATTTTAAACCTGTTCAGCACGAGACGCGTGCCGCCTTCAAACCACTTTTTTCGTCGCCGCCTGATTTTCAGATTTCTTACCTCCGGTCCAACGTCGTATTTTTATTAATTTTTTCTCAGTTAATGCAGTTTTTTCAACGGACCATCCCTCAACGAACTGCACCTGCTTGAGGTCCAGTAGTGTAAAAAGCTGTAGGTCCTGTTCTGTCGATTTTTTTCGTGGATTCTTTCAAGTCTCAGTTAAATCTTCAGATAATGAACAGTGCTTCATGTATGAACAACCTGCACCTGTAGAAGACGTACACGAAGAAACCGTGATCCAGTCTTTTGAGGAAATTTTTGAGTTCATTATAGAATCACCCGATAAAATCACTTCGGGCGAAATAATCACAGCTCACCTTAACGAAATGATGAGGGGAAAATTGAGGGTATTTAAGAACCTAGTGGATTTACTCCCGGCTTCCACTTCTGTGGGAATGACTCCATCCTAATTCCGCCGTTTCACACTATTCTGATATCACCTAGTTGGTAAGAAATCATTTCCATAACCGAAGCTCTTCTGTGTACAGACAAACCCGAGGTCTGGCATTGGACACTCCTTCAATCTGCTGGCGTATGATGGTGCGCTGTAGGTCATATCAGGCGTCTCCAGACACCGCATAACTGTCATTATTTTGAACGACAAAAACGAGGAAGGTCTCTGAGTGGACACAATTCAATAGTACAAGAATGGCGTTAAAGCCTCTTCTTCCAATAATTCTCAAGCTCATTAGTATGCCAAACCGAAAAGCAGCTTTTGGGCTCTCTCGTGTTTTTTGTGTCAGAATATATAGTTATTACCTTTGATTTCCCTCGGCATGTTTTGGCTCAGTGCTGGTGAAAGTAAAACAGTAATACTACTAATTTAAAACAGTTGTCTGACAATTTGCATAGTTCCCTCGAACTATTCAAAATTGTATAAAACTGGATGATTTCTTGGCGCTTTCAACAAAATGTATCCTTTACTCTCATTTTATTCTTTTGATCATTTAATTAAAAACGCCCAGTGTTCAATCCACACCAATCAAATCCAAGAAAATTTGAAATTACAAGGAACCGAATAGAATAACCAATCAATGGATATTGTTTTTTGTACCTACCTAATGGAATTGTATCTTTAAAATGTTTTGTAATTGCGTATTTAGATTATACTAGCTGAAGGGTGCTAAAAGCAGGCAAAAACAAATCGTAGATTTGTGAAATGAAAACCATAATACCGTGACATGAAATGTCAACAACGAAATTATGAATAAACCTGTAATTCATTAAATTAGAAAAAAATTTGAAGTCACGGCCTGGAATCGAACCCGGGTTTCCCAGAAAATCGGCGACGTAGACGTACGGGTGGGATTTTTATTAGAGAGAGATTATACGATTACATTAGGAGAGGTTATGCGTAGTGTAAACGTATAGAAGATTCTAGGAGAGCAATATTGTACGATTCTGGTTCGTATTGCCAACGTTCAAATGTATTGTGATCAGAATAGCGTTCGTTACTCTTTGGATACTTTTCCCAATAATAAATACCAGAGAAATAATTTTCAACGTTACAGAAGAATGAAACCAAATCAACCGCCACCATATTTACCCTCAAAAGCGACTTTCACACCAACCCACTGATGCTTAATAATACCCGAATTCCTAAAGTAGACGCAGTACGATACCTGGGTATCTACCTAGAACAACGGCTCACGTCCGATCATCGTGTCTCGAAACAGGAGACCTGGTCAAAAGACTCCGTTCAAGACTGAACCTTCTCAAACCCCTGCTCGGTCGCGACTCACCTCTAACACTCGATACAGAATGGCTGTTCTGTCTGGGGCTTAGCCAGTAGATCCCAAATAAAGAAGATCCAGACCCAACAGAATAGAGCTCTTCGCCTCATTACAGATGCGCCCTGGTATGTAAAAAACAGCGTCCTTCACAACGACGTCGATATGCCTGAAGTTGAAGACGTGATTAGAACTACCATCAGCCGCCTCCATGTCTCAATTTCTAACCATCAGACTCCTGTAGTGGAACATTTATCGTCAGCATGGAATGCACATCAACCAAGAAGGCTAAAAAGAAAAAGAGCACCTCACCTATTGAACTGAAATTGAAGTGCAATTACGAGACCTTGTGACAATTTTGCTATAATAATCAGTTTTATTCAACACCTACCTAATTTATTGAACATTTATATCTATTTATTCTAATTTAATACTCACCAACTGTAAATATACATGTATTACAACTATTACAAATTAAGTGGGACTGTCGCTGGACAGAAACCCCTATACATGTGCCATATAACGTTCTGTACAGGATTTATTATTTATAATCACAACATATAGTATATGATACTGAAAATTTAATAAAATTATTTTTTTAAAATATATGAAAAAACAGAAGAATGAAATGGGTGCCTACTTAAGGCTCTCTAAGATGCCTATCGTAGGGAGAGATTACTCGTCGGAGTAACGATAAGTAAAATATTGCACCCGGCAAAAGACTGCCGTTTGATTTACTGTTGGAATAAATTTGTATCTTCCGGGTATTTCTCATCTCTCTCGTCTACGCCGGTAGTGCGATACCATCAAGATAGAGAATTTATCTTTACAAGGGTTTATCTATCCTGAGCATCATTCAAAAGGACGGTAAACTACAACAACAGGATCCTTAGAAAAAACGATACAGTTAACAGGAGAAAAAAATGACGTGGGTCCTGAGCTATCTGAAGGTTTTTTTTTCGAGAAGAACGTCATTCAAGAAAACATCGTATTGATGAACAGCTGATCCTGGAGGCGCGTGCCGTTTCGGAGGTCCTGATAGTGGAGGGGGTCAACGCGTGGTTTATGGGACCCACCTGGCGAGAACCAGGATCACCCACGGTCTCGCGGCAGCTGCTTCAGGATGACTCCCGTCCTGGCCGCTCCTGCATACTAAACGCTACGGGCTGGCTGCAAGGCATTTCCACCTGCCCCAGTCTTAGATGTCCTTTTTACCAGGTGTCTGGAGTGACACTGCGGCTCTTTGCCAAGTGGGTAGGACGTACCTCAGATAAAGCACCTACGGATCTTTTTTGTGAGTCGGTTGAACGGTCCTTCCTGAGAGGCGTCTGAACTTTCACATCAATCAACATGATTTGGTTGGTATTCCAACAAAGATACACCTTTGATTCCAGTTCCCACAAGACTCATGTAATAACTTAATTCTACATAGAAGTAGATTCGGCCGCAATGACTAGATCAACTCTCATAGCGAAACAACTTGAGGCAGTTTACATAGACATATTTGGAAATCTTAATATAACTATGAAAGTCACTTTAATACCAAAACTCCAAGTACCTACGTCAGTTAAGGCTAAGTGTCCCCGATTTTAACTCATTTCCGGCCACTGATGCGTTTTCGCATCGATTTTTTTCTTTTGGTTTATTATTTTCAATACTGAACCTTTGGAATCGACCAAGAAAATTTTTTTTTTAACACCCCATCAAAATTTTATGGTTTACGTTTCAAGGTACGTAGAATCCAAAAATCGAATAAAAATTTGGCCGTCCGTCCGCCGTACGCGGCACTTTTGCCACTTAGCATTGACCGATTTTGATGACATTTGGTATGTAGGTTCCATTTGGGGTCTAGTTGTGCCCCGAAGATTTTGTTCCAAAATGAATTTTGAAATTTTGAAAACGCCCTAACTCAAAAAATTTCGATATAAAGGTATTGTTTCTCCTTCAATTTAAGATTCTATAGAATAATTAGAATCTTTTGAGACCACGCGGAGCTCTGTAGGACAAACCGTTCGCTCGCTACGAGAATTTAAGTGTTTTACGTACGATAAATCAGAAACACGAGTGTGAATCGCAAAAGAGGCCTAATCTCCTTTCAAATTATAGCTGACCGAAATACGATCGATGTTTTTCTTCAAGTTGGATGGTTGGTGGATTTGCAGACGAGTGATCTATAGAAAAATAATAAACCATTGTGTAATAATTTGCAGCGTTTTTTTTTAATTATTAAAAATAGTGGAAAGTCTTCGTAGAAGAATTTTTTCTCGTGCATGCTGTTCTTAAACTCGTCTAAACAATTCTTCGACGTTCGGGAGCTCGATGCGATTTTGGAAATTTTTTGTTGAAAAGGAGGCCTTTCGGCCGGAAGCTTGATTATGGTGCTCAAATTCGATCCTGGGCGATTGAGCGTTCTGGGCCACGAGGCGAAACGGATTCCGGTCCATAAGATAGATTTTCACTTTTTACCAACATCAATGAATTAGATAAATCACATAGATTTGGAAGACTGAGGCCTCTTAAATCCCATTAAAATTTAAAATTCATAAAATTTTCCATCCTGTAAAACAGTTCATCCTCCTCCTCTCACTACTCTGTTATTTCTACCCTTGGCTTGAAATTGGTTAATACGATTCGTTTTGGTACCTTACAGCCTCATTAATTTTACGCCGATTTTACTAATGCCGATGAGGCAGTAACTAAATTTTGATTTCTGATGAGCGGATTATGATTGTATGACCCTTCTTGAATTCCCTATTTGCGGGGTTTCCCGAAATTTTGCCAAGAACCCTGTTGATTTTGATTAGTAAGTTAATTAGTTACTCAAAACTAATGAAGAAAATGCCAAACATAATTAACCACAAATTATCTATCAAAACCTGCACAACGGCCTTCGCAGATTTCAAATCCAAGTTTCCAGTAAGTAATGAGAAAACGGTAATTCAAAATGTGATCATTTCAAGATGATACTTGGCGGCGGATTTGGGAACTAAAACCGGGACACAGCCTTAATCATGAGCTATGCAGGCTAGTTGAGACTGATATTGAATTTTGAGTAAGTTCGAGAGGAAAATTAAATTTTAAATGTGTAGATTTCAGTCAAAGGAATGTGATAGGAAGAGATGCCTTGATGTTGTTGACTCAAATCACCGAGCAGATCCATGCTTAAAACTTACTTTCTTGACAATATGATCTAACCTCTTTCAGCTAAGAAATAGGGATGACAACGATGTATCGATATATGAAATATATCGACATGTTACTTTTGATATATCGATATAGAGAACCGATATTATCGGTCAATATCGATGTATTTACCGATATATCGCGACTTGTTTTCAACAAGTAGAAATTAATATTAAAATGAATAGTTGAGAAGGGACGCTTGTACATGTAAAAAAATCAAGTAATTTTATTCCTAATTTTGTAGGTACCTATGATGGGTTGATTTTAGATTACTGACTTCAGCTCAAACATGATGGTTTGACGCACAAGTCTCAATTATTTGACTTGAGCCAAAAGTAGTGGAGGCGCAACCAGATAAAAACAATACTTGTACGAGTTGAAGCAACTTATAAATTAGTGAAACATTGCTACGGTGAGGGAATTTATAAATTAATGAAACATTGCTAAGCTGAGGGTATCTATGATTTTTAATATTATGTTTTTGGACCTCTGAGGGTAGTTTATCCCCAAGTTGGCAACCCCAAAAACAATTAGCTACTGACCTAGTGCTCTGGCAACCATGACATTTTCGCACTTTTTTCAACTAGGTATGATAATTTCGATAATTCATACCCAGTAACTTTTTAAAGCAGGTTGAATACTTACTTCAACCGTTTTTCCAAGTAGATCTTCCGATATATCCAATATATGGATGTATTTCTTCCAAAATGATATTAGTAACGTTTCAGTTCACCAACCTACTTCCTTTAATTAGATTTTTCAAGTAGATCTTCCGATATATTTCACCCAATTTAGCATCCCTACATACCCTGTAACGTAAACCATCATACTTTTGAGAAGTTTAAATACTAACTTCAAAGAGTTTTTCCAAGTAAATCTTCCGATTTGCCGAGTATATCGATAAATTTCTTCCAAAATGACGTTTGTATTGCTTTAAAACGATTTACCTCACTTATCTACTTCAACAATTTTTTCCAAGTTAAATCTTTCGATATATTTAAATATCGATATATAATATCTCCGATATATCGTAGGTATCGATTCTCATTGACGATTTATCATTTGATCAGTATATCGATTTATTTCATTCGATATGCCATCCCATTTCTTAGTAAGAAACAATAGAGTTGAACTTCTTTCGAGTCAGATTGAGTTAATAATCTTATACTGGCGATGCAGATCAAATGTTTCGTGGAGGCTCTAAACTTAATCTACCAACATATTGAATTTAAAGCATTGATCGTTGAAGCTTGAATGAGGAGAGTTACTGGAAGTAATTTTTCCAGGAAGTAATCCTTAAGTTCCTATCATCCCCAAGGAGCAGTCCTCCATCAGATTATGGTTTCATCCATTGAGAAGCACGGATGATTCGTCAGGATACTTCCCTTGCTAACCGAAAGTATTCGAGATATTTCAAAAGTCTTTGGGAACAACTTGAATGAAAAAGAACTACGTAGCGAAAGAAGAATTTTTTGACTCCGTTTTTAATTATAGGGGATCAACAACTGAATAAGGAGAGGGTAATGATGGGAATGCATGATGGAACAGAGGGGGACTAAAAACTCGGTGGCTATGCGTGTGGTAGGGTATAGTATAACGGTAGCAGGGAAGAGGCTTCGCTTCTATCGACAGAAAATCTATAAAGACTGGGAGGCGCTCGGGCGGGACCATTAGTTACCCTTTCAAGATGAGATTACAACCTGGATATATATATATCCATCTTGATTACAGCTCACTGCACGCAGTCGAAGCAAGGCTGCTCAGGGCAGTGCGTTACTTATTCCTTTCGAATTCAGCGCCGTAATTATAATTTCGGACTGGGAACCCCCCCAAAGCTGGAGCTCTTCAATAAAGTTTGGGAGTTCTGGTTTGGTAGATTTTAATTAGGGAGTGAGGGCAGGAGTTTTGGTGGTATCGAAATGTGGCCTGAGACCGCAGAAGTACCGCCCACAAGCGTTGCTATGACCGATAAGTCATTGAATAATAAAGAATCATTGGACAGAGCGAACTTACGTCATGTGAGACGTTACCACTAAGTCTGCTTTGATGACCTATGAGATCATCGCATAAATATACAATTAAAAACTATTAAACTTTAAGTAAAATGAAAGAAATATAAAAAATCCCACTTTATAGCTCGGTATTCTAGTCCTGCCGCTCCTGTTAATGTAGGTTGTAAAACTCACTAACTACCTACTCACTGAATGAAACCCATAAAAAGAGTAGGCTCCATAAAAAAAATGTTGAAAAACATAATAGTAATAGTTACTACTGCCCGTTCCTTATATTTTTCTAACAATTATATTCTCACGAAACTATCAGTGACTGTAGCTTTGTCATGAACACCCTCCATTTATCGAACTGAACTCAGCATGTCAGAGCCCACAGGATTGTCAATTTCCGTGAACAATGAATTGAGCCCCCCTTACTAGCCTTCAGCTAAATTCCATCAACTCTAGCATAATATCCCATGAATTTGACTAATCAGAACATAAAATACAGAAAGTATAGATTTTGAATATGGCAAAGAAGGTCTGTTAAGTCATGGAAGAGGCGTGACGGTAAACTGGTCCAGAAATCCCAAGTATTCTGGTTCGACGACCTTCCCCACTGGTTGTCATGGGGAGTTATCCAATGCATTCTAGCAGAATAGCTTTTGGAACAAATGCAACTAGTCTTTTCTCTGATTGGTAAACGCCTCAATCCAGATATACATTTTTTAGTCAATTATTACTATATTTTGGTTTCTGGTCAAATGGGAAAAAACGTCTGCCAAGTGGGTGTGGCACATAGCTTCCTCGTATCCATAACCCGATTACATAGATGATCCGATGCATAGTAGTTAATCTCAAAACACCAATCTTTAAGTACCTTTCACTACCCTCATAGGGGACCATCTACACGCTAATCTGGACAATCCTAGAAAATTTCATCAAATTCGGATGAAAAATGTAAATGTTATGGCTGTTACAAGGATTTTACGTATGCGCATGCGCAGAGGTGTCTGAAAATTTTAAGGCCTTGATATTCATTGGGGACCATCTACAATCTAATCCGCGTAATCCCTAAGAATGTCATCGAAATCGGGTAGAAAATGTGGAAGTTATGGCTGTTACAAGGAATTCATGTTTGCGCATGCGCAGCGGCTACTATCAGTCCGGGGGTGATGGTTTTCATAGGCGACCATCTAAAACCCAATCTGCATAATCCCTCAAAATTTCATCGAAATCAGGTAGGAAATGTAGAAGTTATGGCCGTTACAAGGAATTCACGTTTGCGCATGCGCAGTCGCTTCTATCAGTCCGAGGATGATGTTTTCATAGGGGACTGCCTACACACCAACCCGCACAATCCCTGAAAATTTCATAGAAGTCGGACAATAACTTCGTATAGTTATGCGCGTTACAAGGAATTCATGACAGACAGACAGACACACAGACATACAGACAGACACACAGACACGGAACCAAAATTGCTCAGAAAGGTCTAAAACGCAAAACGTGAATGAAAATTTTGATTTTGGAGAACTTTTTTTTTCATCCTTGAAAAGTGAAAACAAAGCTTCCGCTACCTTGGTAGACTCGGAAGCAAAAAGGAAACTGGAAACCTTGATGCTGCTTTGGACCATTTCCCTTTGACTAGTTGGGTTCCCTTCCAATAGGGCCAGCAACTAACTGTATTTGAAGTTAGGAGATAGCAACCACGATTAATCTGCACTAATGGGTTGCATTCCTTTTTTTACTGGCTCGTCCCTGTCCTGGCCATCTTCGTTTGCCGAGTTTTGAACTCACCTCTACAGGCTGTGCCAAAATCTTTTCCACTTTTGTATTCTAGAGAAGAAGAAATACCAGTAATTTTTCATCTTCAGTATCATGGGCAAGGAAACCCTCAGGCGCCTTGAAGGACCTTTTACAATCGATTCTAAATTCAAAATTTCCAACAAACTAGAAAATCTCTGGACGCCCTAATTAAGCAAAATCAAAGGAGATAAAAGGGAAGTAGATAAATACGCTATCAAGGAATATTTCCAATTTCGGAGGGAATTTTTCTCGAATTCTCGCTCGAAACCTGGTTAGACAGGAAGCAAAATACAGATTACATACCTACCTAACTCAGTTCTGGCCGAACCAGATGAGATAAATTAATACTGTATCCTGTGATTATGGCAAGTGCACTTCACGCTCACATAAATCACCTCTGGTTTCGTGAACAAATGAGCGAAACAAGGGGTACAAGATCGAGGCGCCGAGAGGCCGTAACTCAAAGAAAACCTCCTCTACAGGTGGTAATCACCTCTGGATGTTGGATCACCCTCTAATACTTCCTATGAAAGGCATATCGATGACTTGAGAAACGGAAGTCTCGGAAGACCCAGCTCCGGCCTGTGGTTAGATTGTCAACGACCGCCTCTTTTCGGGGCCCCCCTTCTTGTATGTATAGGAAAGGTATCTAATGGGCCAGGCCACATAACCATGGGCACTTTACGTTTAGAGGCGGGGCACCTCTCAGAACCCGGTGTTTAAAGTCTTGAAGGGCTACAAAACCTCTGGTTTGTGGGTGGCACCGCTGACAATAACTAAACTTTTCATATCTCTCACGAAGAAGGAAAAGGAACCCGGTTTAAATCTTTCATTCCGACCCTCTTCGGCCAATTAGTCAAATGTAAATACGCTCTCTCCCGCTAGCCTTATTTCTTCGGCTCGTTATTAATCGGTTTCGAACTCGAATTTGGGAACCTCGAAAAATCGACTTGCGTAACATTCTCGGGACTGGAGTCAAACTTGAATTGCGCCCAACTCCTGACATTTCTGGGATATGTTGCACGATGGGAAGTTGAATCAAGATGAATGTAGAATGAATGACCTTTACAGAGGAGGCACAACAATAACTGTTCCCACGACCTGCACTCTACAATTTTGCAAAAGTGAACCCCCAAACGCGCACCCAAACAATAGCCGGATTCAGGATTTATCCTGACCTTCGATTTACAATGCTGAATACCTACTATTCAGGAAAATTATAGCAATATAGCCAGTAAAGTTCAAACATTCTGGTGCTGCACTCTTTTCCTGCAATTATGAGAGTAAACATTCTATTCGATCGAACAATATTCTACGTTATAGGATGAATTACACAACCTGCAACTGCTTCCAATGTCTGAATTCTACTTGAAGTCAATCACAAATTTGCTGTGTAATGAATGGAGCATCCGAAGATGCTGTCCAGGATCTAGCTCGATCCAAAAACTTCAATTCATTACGCTGTGTAGAATAGTGCTAAACTGTCTATTCGATGCAGTAGAATTTAAAGATCTAGAATAATAACCTAACGGCGGAGGCAGGGCGATAACACCTTCACGATTTGCATTCTTCTTAAAGCTACCTACACTAAGGCATGAGTGTAACAAAATGCGCATCCAAATGACAGTCAAATTTCAGTCTTTCAGCTCTTCGTGCTGCGTATCTTTGGGAAATATATAACTACAAAAGTGCAATTTATAACAAGTGGATTCTGCTTATCCTACAATCTTGAGAGTAGACAGTGTCTTTTAGATTCAGGAAAATTTGATATTCAGCCCACCCAAACAACCCAATAATAAGGAATTCCTTTCCAATAATTTTCATCTTGGTTCTATAACTTATCCACTAAACGATTTCCTGGCAAACTTGGCAACCCCCTCCTCCACCCCCTTCATCGATCATATATTCAAGTTTCCAAAAAACCGTACATCGGTCAGAACCTACCTGCCGAACGATTATAAAACCAAATAAAGTTACTCCTAAACAACAAACATTTTTGATATTTACAGCACATTTTGTTTTGGGAAGCCGTGCTCATTCTTCCTCTGAGCGACCCTCAAGGTTGGGACGCTGATCAGTGCTTAGTTCCAGGTCCATAACTTTACCTTAAAAATTCAAATAGTGAAGTTAGGTAGATATTTATTTCGTAGTGGCCAAAGCAGGTGGTGATTTGATGATTAATATGTGAATCGTTGTTTTACAGGAGCGATTCCGAGAGGAACGACTACCTCATGAACTACCCTTCCAGCAGGATAGGGCGCCACCAAGACTGGGATATAAACGATTCCAACGTACCTCGGGTAAGTAACTTAGTTTCGCTCTTCAGTTTAATAAGTTGGTTCATGTCAGTAAAATCAGTAATTATAGTTGATGTTCTACGGATTAGTAAAGCTGTGAAGTATAAATCCATTTATACCTGTGATCCTGAATGCAATCCTGCAACATGATTTGAATGGTAAGAAATGCACATAACGAAATTAATAATTATGCATCATCTTGAATTATTTGGGTGAGGAAATTGATCAAACATATAAAAACACCTTCTCATAATGTAATGAGAAGGATCATTCTGAAGAAAGTTGGCAAAGAAGAAACAAGTCATCACAGTGAATTTCTTTTCAGAAAAAAATCTTCAAGATAACTCTTTTCAGTGCTGCAGAGCATGATCTTGTCTTGAAGACGGGTCCATTGCAGACTTAATACGTACGGATTAGAGATGGAAGGGCAACAAGGTATTGTGATTGGCTGCAATTTGGGTAATATCTATCAATCAGAACAGCAAACAGAACCGAATCTGCTACTATGCCCTTACTCATCAGACACCATGTGATCGGAGCTGCTTCATCTCAAAAGCTCTATCAGAGACTTTTGTCATTAAGATTGACCTTATATCCACGAAAAACTTGATTAGTTCATCAGTGCATCTTCTTGGTTGACGATGTTTTACCTCGAAATATAAAAAGACTCCTCTTCTTTTGGGGTGAAAGAGACTACGCAGGGCGCGCTCTGTACTACCTAATTAACATGTTGATAGCGGCTATTGAGCCTGTTGACTGATGGAGGCCCATTAATTGAACTGAGATGAACGGGGGAGAGCGACCGACTGCGAGCACAAGGGCTCCGGCCCTTTTAAACCATCTTCTCATTCGGAATATTCCCTCCAATCCGTGAGATCCCGAATCAACTACAAGTTGTGTTAGTACGTTGGTAGAAGGCTGAAGCGCAATTCACACAGTGATGATGACTCAGAATACGAATCATCGCCCAGGTTGGGTGGAAAGCGTAGCGTACCCATGCATAATGTAATGCATGATATGTAATATGGAGTAAACTGGAGTAAACACACGTATCATTTTCTGACATTCTTCAGTTTGGAAACTAATTCTCCAATTCCTGTGCCTTTTTACAACATGGAATGTAATGGGGGGGGGGGGGTTGTATACATTTGTCAAAAGAACATTCCTGTAATTGATAAGTGTGAATATTTGGTGTACCTCTGGAATTGTAATTACAAAATATCTTTTGAAGTTTTAGATATAAAATGACTAGACGTTTTTTGATCGGAAGAAAATTGTGAACTGGTTTTATTAACAAAACACCTGTTGTTGTGACCAACAACTATGTCTTCAGAAAATAATAAAAATAAATTGTAGTGGAAGCACCACAACTACCCCCCTCCCCTAATAAAAAAGAAAAGTAGGATCCCGAAAACGAACAGGGGGTTTAACAAGCCTTCCTCGCGAAGTGAGTTTTCGCTGGGTTATCCAAGGCTCTTGTCTTCTTGGATTCCTGCCTCGATCTTGCGTGGCCTGAGCTGTTCCTTGAGGCAGTAGCTCTTCTCGCAACGATTCTGCAGGTCTTGACTGTTCTCGTCTTGTTACTTCAATTGTTACAGGCTGTTGCGCTGTTACTCCTTCATTCTCGGTAAAAGCAGGTTTGAGTCGATCAACGCTGATGCTCACATCTTTGCCTTTAACTTGTCGGATGTCTTTGGTGAACTTGGCCTATAAATTCGAAGAATCTAGCCTGTCTTGGTGATGTTTTATCCAACTTCTGGTTGAAAAAATATATGAGCGGCTTGTGGTCAGTAAAGAGCGTGAATATTCTTCCTTCAAGTAGGTATCGGAAGTGTTTGAGCGTTTAATACGCTGCTAACAACTCCCGATCATAGGCACTATATTGGTTTATTATTTTCAATAATGAACCTTTGGAATCGACCTAGAAAAAAAATTTTAACACCCCCTCAAAATTTGATGGTTTACGTTTCAAGGTACGTAGAATCCAAAAATCGAATAAAAAATTGGCCGTCCGTCCGCCGTACTTTTGATTGATGTAGGTCACTTCTAAGGGTTCCAAAATCAATTTTGAAATTTTGAAAACGCCCTAACTCAAAAAATTTCGATATAAAGGTATTGTTTTTCCTTCAATTTAGGATTCTATAGAATTTTTAGAATTTTTTGAGACCACGCGGAGCTCTGTAGGACAAACCGTTCGCTCCCTACGAAAATGTAAGGGTTTATATTGATAAATCAAAACACGAGTGTGAATCGCAAAAGAGGTCTAATCTCCGTTCAAATTAGAGCTGACCGAAATGCGATCGATGGTTGGTGATTTTGATTTTTTTTTTAATTTTTTGAATTTTTTTTTATTTTTTATTTTATTTTTATTTTTTTTTAATTTTTTTTTTCTTCATATGATGGTTGGTGATTTTGTAGACGAGTGATCTATATAGAAAAATAATAAACCATTGTGTAATAATTTGCAGCGTTTTTTTGCTCAGTTTCACCCAATTTTCACTACTATATCATCAGAAAATAATAAAAATAAATTCTAGTGGAAGCACCATAAAATTTGTTAGAATATTTAATATTCTAAAATCACACCAGAACGTGTGATACGAGTATATGCCTTTGTCTGATTCAATTAGGCGTCCACATGTAAAGTGGGTAAATACATTGGCTGGCAAGAATGGGCCGACTTTCCTCCTTCATGCTACAAGGCTAAGTAAGTTGATTTTTCAGGATTTTCAAAACGTATACTATAGAAGGGGTAGCAATCAATTGCATTATTCAAGGCATACTTGTGGTCGGTCCACATATCAATATTGGACCTTTTACTGGCAACAGAGGATAAGAATAATTCGCACTCCTGTCTCATCGTCAATTCTCTGAAGTAGTGGGAATCAATCGGGAGACATGTGCATTCCTACATGAACCAACTCAACAACTGTTATCCACCCAAACGCACAAAAGCATTGTAGGAAGGAACCCTACAGCGATGAGCCTACAATGAATTCGCTTCAATCTCGGGGAATCTTGAACGAATCGGAGAATCTCATGGTTCTCCCTGATCTTGTCTTGTATGGAGGTCCACTCTTCTGTCTGTCTGTCTTCTGTGATTTCTATCACCAAATGCGAGGGCTTCAAGAACAATCGATTAATTCATATTTCCTCTTACCATTTTATTTGTGGTGCATAATTATGATGGAGTTTGATGTGAGGTTTGTTTAATGTTGTTTCCCAATCAGGGTGAGGTTGATCAAGCGCCGTTTAGAAAATCAAAATCTTCATTCTTAGAGTTAAAAATGTTTGGGTTTGATTTTTTTGGGGTTTTATTTTTTGGCTTTTAAATTTGGGAATTATGACATAAAATGATGCTTATTCACGGATGTTTTATAATTGGAGTTTAATTGACACAATAGCTTGCAATTTAAAACGACATGAATATCATAGGTAATACAATTGGCCCTCACTAACACATAAATCTCAGGTCAATAGACTCATGCCAACCTACACTAAACTCAATAATACACTGTTTATACTCGACGTACTTAGTGTGTGGCATCTCCCAATCTTCATCATCTCTCGATTCGAAAACAAACCAAACCGCCCACCGCAACCGGACAAACTAAATCTTCTATCAATGACAAGCCCATTTAATACAAAAGCTCCATATGCCACAATTTTGGGCAATAAAAACCCTTTCAGAATGTTTATTAATTGATTCCTATCAGTAACCTACACGGCATCACATAAACTAACTCCGCGCCCGCGGCGCCCGAGCGGAGGCGTGTCTACATTTGCAAACCTAATGCTTTCATCCCCTTGGCTCCAGAGTTTAAACCCATTGTTAACAATCATTCTGAAGATTTCGAATGACTGAATCAGTGATTGTGGAGATTATTTATAACTATATTGTGGGGTACCGTTTACCCTTTGGATCGACCAGACCCCCTCGGGTCCTGCATTCAAATCATTTAATTACGCTGGTTTAATTGTAGGCCTCCGTCTCTTCGAGGGTTTTTTCAAAGTTTGATTTATGGCAGTCTTTCCCCGTTCAGTGTTACGAGGTTTCCGATCTGGATGTCCACTTTCTTCTCCCTTCACCGATGACCGAAATCCTGAATGAGTCGTAATTGGAATCAGTGTTCAATTACTGGGTCAACAAAAGAGTGGTATAATTACAACCAAAATTGGCTTTTGATGATCTCAACAAATCACACGACCACGTGACAGAAGCTTATTTTTAAATGCATGTGCCGTCGAGAGAACAGAAAATAAAATTTTTCCGAATTGTATGTCGTGTCCATGACATGATAGATATACAGGGTGTCCCATGATAAGGACCAAAAAAACTTCGGGAGCCGATTCTACAACTAATTTAAGTAAGAAAATGTCTCCAAAAATTTTGTTTTAACCCCTTGTTTTTTCAATTTTTTTAATTTAAAGATTTTTTTCGCGTGTTCAACTTATATCTACTAAAATTACAATAACTACCGTAAACCGTAAACGTTTACCGTAAACATGTTAAAATAAGGGCGCCGCTGGAAAAGGCATCAAATTTCCCATCTTTATAGTGCCAACAAAAAACTATTTTTTGGGTCCCGATGGGTGAAAAAATCAAGTCATAAGTGTGTTTTCAAATTGGCAAAATTTCCTATTCTTTCTTTTTGTAAGGGGCTTTCTTCCTCATGTTTTTTTTCGTACCTACCTCATCACCAAAAACTGCGCAAAGAACTCAGCTTTCCAATGGTATAATCAAAAATTATTTTTACAATCGAATTTCAGGGAGACATTGGTGTTTGAACGCGGAAAACGTACATTTTTCTCAGCGGAATCAACGGTTTGACGGGAGGACTCGGTGCTTGGGAGGAGCGTCGGCGGTGAAGACTCCGGATTACTACCTTCAAACCGTCGATTACGCCGAAAAAATTGCACGTTTTCCGAGTTCAAACACCAATTTCTCCCTTACAGCAGTAGTTATTGTAATTTTAGTAGATATAAGTCAAACACAAGAAAAAAATCTTTAAATTTAAAAAACTCGGAAAAACAAGGGGTTAAAAAAATCCCTGAAAATTTCCTTGAAATCGGATGGAAATTGTAGAAGTTATGGCCGTTACAAGAAATTCACGTTTGCGCATGCGCAGTCGCTTCTATCAGTCCGGAGATGATGATTTTCATAGGGGACCGTCTACATGCCACCCGCACAATCCCTGAAAATTTCATAGAAATCGGACAATAACTTCGTATAGTTATGCCCGTTACAAGGAATTCATGACAGACACACAGACAGACACGGAACCAAAATTGTTCAAAAAAGTCTAAAACGCAAAACGCGAGTGATAATTTTGATTGAGACATTTTCTCACTTAAATTAGTTGTAGAATCTACTCCCGAAGTTTTTCGGTCCTTAACATGGGACACCCTGTATAGATTATCTGGTCACTATAAATCTGGTTGTAATGGATACCACCTATGATCCAGAACCCCAATTTTAATATATATCAAAAATTTCGGATTAGGGTGAGAATTATGGAAGTTATGTGTAGATCCACAAAGGAAGCTGACTACGTCGGTCGTCAATAATCCCCTAAGATGAAGTGAAATCGGACAATTTTGTTAAAATAAAGTGAACTTGATGTTTGCGCGTGGACAGAAAACTCCCAGAGTACTGCCATCAACTTAGGCCCGATTGCATCTACAGGGAACCATAAAGGGTCCAATTCGCACAAATCCCAGAGGTATTGTCAAAACCGGATGACGACCTATGTTATGCTACGCATGTTTCAACGATGTCAGGTTTGCGCAGTTGATATCTATGATAAAATCACGATGCAATTCATAGACTATGGTTGAAACGTCAGTTCTTCACTGCCCTCCAAGTTTGAGCCGATTTGGACAAATAGGTTATAGGAAAAAAAATTCTGCCAAGCTTTCTCGTATCCACAACCCGATTGTATAGATAATCCGATGCATAGTAGTTAATAACAAAAGATGCCTTGCAGTACCCTAATAGGGGACCATCCACACGTCAACCTTTACAATCTATTTATTTCTTGTAGGTGTTATGGCTGCTACAAGAAAATTCACGATCCATGCAACCCGCAAGAAACAGAAAGGAAGGACACTCGACCACATTAAGGATGAATCGATACCAATGAATTTCTGAATAGGAAACTTTCGTCTTTAAAGGGTGGAAGCAGTTGTGCTGTACAAAGAGATTTAAACTCTTTTGACAAGTGCACCCTTAAAATATCCCCTGAAAGCACCATAACTTTACGAAGCTATTGAAAACACCAGACAAAAGAAGATAGTATTATACGTGCGATGAGTTTCATAGGGAATCATGGATATTATGAAATTCACGTTTGTGCATACGCAGTGGCTACTATTAATTTAAGGGCAACCCACTCCAACACGCCTACCACCCGTACAACCCACAATAATTTCATCAAAATCAACAATAATTCCGTATAGTTTTACAATGATTACAGTTCTCATTCATTATAGTTTACAATGATTCCATGACAAACAGACAGACCTGAAACTTAGAACGCAAGTGAAAATTTTAATTTTGGAGAACATTCTTTTTTCGACCTTGAAAAGTGAAAACAATGCTTTCGCTACCTTGTTAGACTCAGAAGCAAAAGCTAGATATTGATTTTGAGCTTGGCATGTCATGTTGGTATCCTCTACTGATTGGCCATGATCAGGCAATGTTTTGCATGCTGACTTGGAGGGCACAAAAGAGTAACAAGAGAGGATTTCCAGGCTCAAAATGGGGGCGCCGCTGTGATTAGTGAAGTTAATATCGATGGATCTATTTGTGGATCGACTGTTTTCTTCAGATGTGTGAAATGAACTTCATGGTTTGTTGCAGGTTGTAGATTACAACAGATTCGAGGAGTGGGCGGACGGTCACTGCCGCCTCGTGTACCCTCCGGACAGCGACGAAGCGAAGCGGCACTCGAGCGGTTGGGCGATGCGCAACACCAACAACCACAACGTCCACATCCTCAAGAAGAGCTGCCTCGGAGTACTCGTCTGCTCGAGGCGATGCGTCCTCCCCAACGGGGACACCGTCCACCTGAGGCCCGCCATCTGCGACAAAGCCCGCAAGAAACAGCAAGGTGAGACACTGACCACATTACCGATGAATCAATACTTAATGAATCTGTGAATAAGCAACTTTTGTCTTTGAAGGGCGGAAGAAGGTGTGCTGTTCTTAGAAATTCAAACTCTTCCGCCCCCTTATAATGTCCCCTGAAAGCATCATGATTTTACAAAAGCCAATGAAAACACCAGACAAAAGAATGTAGTTTTGCAGTTGAACAAGGTTTCTAACCAATAAGAAAACGTCTGCCAAGTGGGTGTGGCACATAGCTTCCTCGTATCCATAACCCGATTGTATAGATGATCCGATGCATAGTAGTTAATCTCAAAACATCAAAACAAGGTAATCTGTAGCATCCCTGAAAATTTCATTGAAATCGGATGGAAAATGTAGAAGTTATGGCCGTTACAAGGAATTCAAGTTTGCGCATGCGCAGTGGCTACTATCAGTCCGAAGGTGGTGATTTTCATAGGAGACTATCTAAATACTAATCTGTAACATCCCTGAAAATTTCATTGAAATCGGATAGAAAATGTAGAAATTATGGACGTTACAAGGAAATTCACGTTTGCGCATGCGCAGTGTCTACTATCAGTCCGAAGGTGGGGACCATCGGCGCGACCATCGGTGGGACCATCGGTGGGACCGAAGGTGGGACCATCTTCATTGGGGACCATCTACAACCTAATCCGCATAATCCCTGAAAATTTCATCGAAATCGAGTAGAAAAAGTGGAAGTTATGGCCGTTACAAGGAAATTCACGTTTGCGCATGCGCAGTGGCTACTATCGGTCCGAAGGTGGTGATTTTCATAGGGGACCATCTAAATACTAATCTGTAACATCCCTGAAAATTTCATCGAAATCTGATGGAAAATGTAGAAGTTATGGCCGTTACAAGGAATTCACGTTTGCGCATGCGCAGTCGCTTCTATCAGTCCGGGGATGATGATTTTCATAGGGGACCGTCTACACACCAACCCGCACAATCCCTGAAAATTTCATTGAAATCGGACAATAACTTCGTATAGTTATGCGCGTTACAAGGAATTCATGACAGACAGACAGACAGACAGACAGACAGACACTGAACCAAAATTGTTCAGAAAGGTCTAAAACGCAAAACGCGAGAGAAAATTTTGATTTTGGAGAACTTTTTTTTCGTCCTTGAAAAGTGAAAACAAAGCTTCCGCTACCTTGGTAGACTCGGAAGCAAAAAAATCGCATCACAACTCAGCTCCCAACTCTTCGGACTCGCTATACAAAACAACCACTAAACGTTTAGGGATGCAAATGCTATTTAGAGGATATGTGAAAAACGCTGCAAATTATTACATAACGGTTTATTATTTTTCAGTAACGTCACCCGCTAACGGCCTTTTAAGGTCCAGTGGTGGGAAGAGAGGTTTGGGGTCATTTGGGCAAGCCTCGAGGGGACCCACGTGTTCAGATAAATTTAACAATAAACGCACATGTAACAATTTTTGATCGCCTCAATGGTTTCATTCGTTTCTTAAATTTGAACACTATCTTAAATTGGTGAAAAAACAAAATTGAACACTCGTTAATTAGGTAATTACGCGGTTAATTAGGTAATACTTGTAATATTAGGTTATCTGATCAAGCAAACGATTGGTCCTACAGAGCTCAAAGGTCTCAGAGGTCCACCGGGTGATATCAAAATGTTAAGAATTTGGATTTTTATCATCTCTATTCTAAGTTTATGAAAAACGCAATACCTTTACATCGGCTTCGACCCCAAATGGAGCCGATCTATCAAAGTTCATCAAAATTGGTCTTTGAGAACTGGCCCAAGTGCCGCGTACGGGGTACGGCGAACGGATGGAAAAATTGTCATTCGATTTTTGGATTCTACATTTCTTGAAACTTGAACTAGAAAATTTTGAGGGTGGTTACAATTTTTTTTCTTGCTCGACTCCAAAGGTTACCTATTTGAAAAAATAAACCAAAATTGAACGAACGAACAATTTTCTAAAAGGTCATAGAAAAAAGAAAGATCTCTCAATTCGGTATGTGAATAGGCAGAGTTTTTTCCCAATATTTCGCCTTCTATATAGCAACAATATTAGAACTCTCTCTCACAATATTAGAAAAACTCAAATCTATTACAGAATTACACTCATAGTGAGGCAACCTTCTTTTTTTTCCCCAAGGAAGTCGATGGTGGATGATTGAGATGTCTCTCTTATAGACGCAGACTTTGATTATTGCCCGTGTATAATAAACGTCCACAAAAACGGAATCCTCTCGCTCTACTTTGCGTCAAATTCTAACAATCTTTCCCTCGACTCGCCTCCCGTGACAGTTTTCAACGGCAAACTTCACAAATTACGACGGAAAGCCAAACACCGCCTTAGCTGACACGTCTGGTTGACGGGCTGATGGGAACCGCAGAGTCCGATCTATGATTACAGGTTTTACATCCCCCCCGGTTAGGTAGATCACGCGATACCAGATAAGAGATGTCCGACACAGGTTCCAGATCTGAGAGATAACTCAGGGGCCTAAACTTCGGTTGTAGGACCCCATAATGAGAGGCTATCCGGGGATCCCGATTATTTAATTTGGAAGTCATCTAATCTCGCATGATTAGCATAAGTTAACATCCTGGAGGGCCATACGTGGACGAAACTGATAGGTGGTACGTGATTCGCTACCGACTTTTTCTCGTTCATTTTAATCGATTTCTCACTAGTTAACCCACTTTTTGAATCACCGCGATAAAAACAAAGTTCCTGAAGTATATCCAAGTTATATGATAGGAAGAACGTAATTTGAAATAACTGCATTTTTGGAACATTTCTAGAATTATTGTTTCAAGTTCAACGAATAAGACATTTTAATTATTTGTTTCATTAATAATATCTTGAAATGAAATTTTATTAGAGTTAACGCGTACCCACTTATTTGATGGGGTGCTCCTACAGGTAACTTCCAGCTGATTATCAGAAGGTTCACAAAAAACTAATCTAAGTAGAGAACAGAAGTGTAGATAATAGTATTGAATTTGGAGAATACAAAGAGGTATTGTGTGAAATTTTCAGTAGGTAGGATTATTAGGATACAGCTGCTTATTATGCCGCATTTTGATTATCGTATGATTCAAGATTTACAGGCATTTTTCACTTTCCAAAGGACCTATTTTTTACCCTTCCTTCACCAAAAAATTACCTAAACTTCCATCTGTTTTATAATCTCTTATTGTAAAAGAAGTACAGAAGTAGCAGGAAAAGCCTAATAATATCCTCTATGAAACCACAAACACTGAAATACTTGAAAGTGCAGTAGTACGTCCCACAACCAATGAGGGTACCCTCCGTTTAACCCATCAGGTTAAATCCATTCGGATTGCTATGGGTTCTATCTTATTATGAATGTATGCTAAGGTTGCCATCTAGATTCAATTTTGAAATCTCCATTAAAAAATGTTGCAACAGATAGTTGCAACAACTATATCAAGTTGTTTTGACGACAGCTGATGTTTATGCAGGCAAGCCTTGCCCGAACAGACTGTGCAGCGGCCGTCTTGAGATACTCCCGTGCAGAGGGCACTGCGGCTACCCCGTCACCCACTTCTGGAGACACACCGAACATGCCATTTTCTTCCAGGTAAGTCGCAGTCTTTCTTATGCTACCAACCGCATTGTTCGGTTGTTTGTAAGAACACAGCTTTAATTGGTGACCAAAAATACTGACGAAGATTGATTTGCAGGCTAAAGGAGTTCATGATCACCAAAGGCCAGAAGCCAAGAGTACGTCCGAAGCAAGGAGAAGTCTGGGGGCAGGACGACGAGTGCGCGGCCTCGCAGTGATGCTCACCAAAGAAACCAGCCTCAGCAACAAGGTGAGCTGAGCTATTATTGAGTTTGTCTATTCACATCAAATCGCTATAGTATTTCCAATATTTTGTATTCCAATATTGTATAGTATGCCTATAGTATTCCAATATTTATTTGCCTACATCACCTACTTTCTCTATCTGGAAAATCTACTGTCCAAACAAAAAACGCATCATATGTCAACGAAATCGAACATGTGGGGTCACCCTGAAACTTTGTAATATTTCAAGCTGTTTCCATTGATGACTTCGAAAAGTAAAAAAGAAAAAGAGAGAAACGTAAAACATCAAATTTTGAGGGGGTTAACATTTTTTTCCCAATGGCTTATTATTGGAAATAATAAACTATAATCAATTTTGGAAAAGCCACTAAACTAATTCCAGTCATTCCTTCTCACTCTTACCACCAATAGATAGTAGGACATGAACAGACGGTACTGCTCCTGATAATATAATTCAAGTTCATCTTTATGGCCGAACTAAACCGATTTCTGAGCTGAAAATCGGTGTCCAAGGGGGGGGGGGGGGGGGTTACCGAGATGCTGAATTAAAGGTCAGAGGCGAGTACGATGTTGAATCTACTGTTTCAACCTATGGAATAAGGGGTGCAGACTGCAGACTGTCTGTTATAATCCCAGTATCTGGTTTACGTCCTATGTTATGTACTTCTTTGCACTTTTTCATGTGAGCAATGCACAGTGAAACATGTCTTACCATTCTGATCCAATCTTTACCACCGATCAAATCAAAAAGCTTACACAGACTAGCTTCTGATTGTTTAATAAGCAGACGATTTGAGCAGCTCGCTCACATCACTATGTGACAAATTGTCCAAAATTTCAGAACAAATAAAAACCTGATAAATTGAACAAACTTTACTAGCTATAAAGCTGGCGGGGGAAAAATCCAGGTAAGCACAAAAATGGAGTTTTTACAGGAGAGCATTTTAAAGTTTCAAATTTTATTTCTAATTCAGGAATCCACAATAATAGATACTTAACCCTGTCATGTTTTCACGAAAGTATCCTCAAATCTAAAATAACAGCTCGATCTGCCCCTCAAATAACATCTTAATGGTAAATTCAATGGTTTTTCATAAATTGTCGAGTTACCTGGTTAAGTGCAGTTTTATTTCCATACTTACTTGGTTACGAGCAACCAAATTTTCAGACTTACCTGCTCAGAAAACCTACTTGCCAGGTTAAGCACAATTTAGTACACTTGGAAAAAGTAGGTAAACTCAGTTACCGGTCTGTTCTCGAAACAGAAATGAGAGTTAACCGAATAATCACTATCGCCCCAACCAATAGAAAGCATGGTAGACTTACGCTGGCACGAAAGCTGACACAAAATAACGCCTACACTAAAGATATCTCGTTTTTCACCAAAAAAACGACTTACCTGATTTTTCCCCATCGCCAGCCTTTCATCCTGGAATTTCCACTAGATACTTGAAACAACTCACTTCATACTCGAACAACATCAAATTTCACTATATTGTACCTACCGACCCTGAATACTCAATAGATATAACTTGCAAATGTGGATTGCGTAGTGTGATTAACACGGATTGCGTCGGTTGTGCAAACCACCCTCTTGCGTAATTTCTCGGTCATGAAGGAGTGAACGAGACAAAATGCGGTTAACATTTTGGTCACCCTTTACGACCGTTTAGTGGAGACAAAGGTGGAAAGTTGGTCTGGTAATTAACGACCATCTACAAACAGTCTACGTGTTGTGTCGACATTTCGTGCGTCGACTCCACGCCGCTACGGCATAATGTGGATGTCCGACTGGTCTCCTTGACGGGTACCAAGGAGATGCGGGACAGATGGAGAGTCGGGTCGCAAGGGCACAACACAACCCCGGGTTCCTCCAGGTGTGTCAGATTCGGAATCCCGATTAATCTAAATATCAGATGTTTGATGAAGACTCTTAACGGATCTACAGGCTTTTTTCATCCCCATACTTTTCGCAGGCAAGCCGACATATTCTTCCAGTTCCAAGATTATTCACTCTTCGTATTTTATAGTCTATTCTTGCTTAAAGACTTCATCGAAATATACACTACAATCTATTCATTCCTAGCTACACACAAATATTACATAAATATGTGATAATATAAGAAGATATAATATAAGAAAATATTGCAAACAACTACGAGTAGAATTAGATCTTAAAAACGCTGCAAATTATTATACAATGGTTTATTATTTTTGACATTTTATGTCTTTACTATGGCACATAAATGAAAAATCGTCACGCGGAGAGCGTTATGAGGGGAGCGTTACGAGGGGAGCGTTACGCGGAAATTTCTGATGATTTTCACGTACAACCAATCGTTCCTAGGGAAAACAAACTTCCTCATATTCCACCCCACAAAAATCGTTCACCACTTATTGGAAAGCTCTCAATTTACTAAACATAAGACATACAATGTCTCTCGTGGTTGCGTACTTGTACGAAAGCTGTATCCACCGTTTGTGTTTTAGCTTCCACGTTTACTAAAACCGATGTACCTTAAAACGTAAACCATCAAATTTTGAGGGGGTGTTAAAAAAAATTTTTCCTTGTTCGATTCCAAAGGTTCATTATTGAAAATAATAAACTAAAACCAAGGTAATTTTCTCAGCTCAGATCTTCCGGACTTGATCGAATCTTAACAAATTACAAGTCTAGATCGTTTCTTCGGTGGAATGAAATATACTCCGCAAACTTGCAATACAAAATATTGATTGGTGAAGGTTTTAAGGTAGTATTCAGCATTTTCCGAACAAAATTGTCCTAGCAGAAATTATTTTATCCAGAGAAAATTTTATCTTCACATTTCGATAGTTATAATAGCTAATTGTGCTGCAGTCAAGCTAAATATTTCTTCCGTTCCTTCCATTATTTTCATTGTTTAACGTTAAAAAAGAAAATGTTCTCCAAAATCAAAACGTTCAAAAATCAAATCACGTTCTACGTGTTATATCTTTCTGAAAATTTTGGTTTCGTGTATTTCTGTCGAAGTTTGTATGACAACGGACGCAATATACGGATTTATTGTCCGATTTCGATGACATTTTCATGGATTGTTTTCAGTGTATTTATTTTCGGGTAGAAGTGTAGATTGTCCCCTATGAGTGCAATTTGAAAAAGTTGACAAACACAGAAAAGAGATGTATCCATCTTGTATCAACCAATTCCTTCGGTTTTCCATTGAATGAAATTTCAAAATTAAATTTCATTTATACATTTAAAAATTTTCAGCAATATTTCGTTTTTATAGCTGGAAATTTGTTAAATCTGTACCTATGTCAAACACATTTTTGCCTGTTCTAGTTTAGGCTATACTCTTTCATCTAATAATAATCAGGAAATAATAATTCAGGCTATAAGTTTTCTCAATAATATTCTAGCCGTTTCATTGAAAATAACTGCATAATCTTTAGAGCTCTGCTCAAAAACTCAACATCTTATCTACGAGAGGTTGGCATGAGCACGTACAAGTTGGGAAAAGGGTTGGTTTGGCTGACAAATGCTATGAATTTTCACACATCATCAAACGCAAAAAACACATGCACCTTCCAAAATAAAAAAATGCTCAAAATTTTGGGAATTTCCTCATAAAAAAAAGCTGTAGTTGCACCTGTGCAACCGTTAATTTTTTAAACATATATTTTTTCTCGTTTTCGAACAGTCGTTTCAAGGGAATGAGGGTAGTTGATCGGCAGGTGTAGATGATCGTAGAACAATGAGACAATCTCACCTTGTTCCATCGAGGTCGCGTATATGCGGGACAGATGATCTGGCACGCGCTAGGCAATCAGCGCCACCTGAGCGGTTCGCCCGATACATAAATTATTCAACCGTCACGCGCCACATCGTCTTCATGTACTCACCTGTTACATACGGACGTACATGAACTCAATAGAACGCTTTCTAATGGTTGTCTAGTACAGCCGCAATGAAACGCGGCGCTCGAGGTTGACCCCTCCTTCAAGACCTATCAATCTTGCGGGTTTTTGCCTAACCTAAAATAGTTCCCGCCTTGTTTCACCAGTCATCAGTCTTCGTTCAGCTGCCCTGCTATTTTTATTCTTTGTAACCAATATTCCTCAGAACCAATTCATTTGTGTACCTGCTGCGTTTTCGTTCGATTGTAGGTAGTTTGGTACATGGGTGTGTGCCCAGTTCCGCGCCTATGGAAATGATACCTGTGGAGTCCCTCATTTCTTCGAGTTCCGCGCCTACGAATATCAGCAGTGCCACTTCCGCTCCCTGATTAAGGTCGAGAAATGATTTATGAGATCCTGGTTGATTTAGGGTTGCTATAATTGAGTAAATCTTCAGGCATCCAGGTCATCTTCAGCTGAAGATGCTAGCATCTTCCTCTATTTGTTTCATGCAATTCGTCCGGGTACAAAGATGATTTCTCTGACGACAGGTAAAGAATTGAAGTAACGAATTCAAGTCCTCTATCGCCAGACTTGAAAACTCTTCTTCATAGATTTTAGTCCTCTTCTCTTGCCCTCTTTTTGCATCGAACTAAGTTTAGAAATTTTCCCCTCATTCCTGTGCTCCTGACGTTGAAAAACTCGACGTAAGTAGTATAGTTTCCCAACGTCAGGAGCTCAGGAATGAGGGGAAGATTTGTTAACTTCAGTGCCTGTAAAATTAACTATCCTTCTAGAATGAACTAAAAACTTACCTTGAATGAAACATAGTTTTTGTAATCAGTCGTCCCTTACATCCTGCAGTTCGGGCATCTCCATACACAGACTCCCAATTCACTCAATTGTTATTAGTTTTGCTCCCGAGTCTACCAAGGTAGGTAGCGGAAGCTTTGTTTTTACTTTTCAAGGTTGAAAAAACGCTGCAAATCATTGCTCAAAGGTTTATTATTTTCTGTATAGATCACCCTTCTGTATAGATCATTGGTTCTCCATCAATAGCACCTACCACCATCTGTATTCTCCCTTGACCTTCCCTCTCAAATTTCAGCTCCTGCGTTCAATAGGATTGAAAATGGCTTCGGAGCTCACTCAGCTGATCAGTGATCTGAAGAGTGAAGAAGATCTCCTCGAATGCTGGAGACGCCTGGAAGAGCACTTCCATTCAATAGGATTGAAAATGGCTTTGGAGCTCACTCAGCTGATCAGTGATGTGAGGAGTGAAGAAGATCTCCTCGAATGCTGGAGACGCCTGGAAGAGCACCTCCATTCAATAGGATTGAAAATGGCTTTGGAGCTCACTCAGCTGATCAGTGATGTGAGGAGTGAAGAAGATCCCCTCGAATGCTGGAGACGCCTGGAAGAGCACTTCCATTCAATAGCATTGAAAATGGCTTCGGAGCTCACTCAGCTGATCAGTGAGCAATGATTTGCAGCGTTTTTTACCTACAAACATTGTTTTACCTACCAACTTTTTTTTACCTACCAACTATTGGTAGGTACTACCTACCACACTATAATGGCTTCACACCTTCACAATCAAGTTTATTAGAAAGAACTAAACGCTTCACGCTCGATTCGAAAAATAGAAAGCTTGATATGGAAATTTGATTACTGGTTACGCAGAAGGCAAAACTGCATACAAATCGAAGAAATGAACAGCGATCGCATTTTAGTCAGATAAAATTTGAACGGCGATTAGACCTCTTTTGCGATTCACACTCATGATTCTGTTTTATCGAAGGAAAAACCTTCAAATACTCGTAGGGACCGAACGGTTTGTCCTACAGAGCTCCGGGTGGTCTCAAAAAATTTTAAAAATGCTGTACTATTTAAAATTGGTGAAAAAACGATACCTTTATTTCGAGAGTTTTCGAGCTAGGGCACTCTTGAAATTTTCAGCCCTTAATTTTCACCCCTTAGAAGTGACCTACATCAACCAAAAGCTTCGCGGCACAACTAGACCCCAAATGGAGCCCATATACCAAATTTGAACCAAATCGGTCCAGTGTTGCTAAGAAAAGTGCCGCGTACGGCGTACGACGGACGGACGGAAATTTTTTATTCGATTTTCGGATTCTACGTACCTTGAAACGTAAAACATCAAATTTTGAGGGGGGGGGGGGGGGGTTAAAAATTTTTTTCTTGCTCGATTCCAAAGGCTTATTATTGAAATTAATAAACCAAAAAAGTTTTCCAAAATCGAAATTTCCATTCGCGTTTTACGTTTCAGACCTTTCTGAACAATTTTGGTTCCGTGTCTGTCTGTCTGTCATGAAATCCTTGTAACCGGCTTAACTATACGAAGTTATTGTCCGATTTCGATGAAATTTTCAGGATTGTGCGGGTTGGCATGTATACGGTTCCCTATAAAAATCCTCACCCCCGGATTGATAGCAGCTGCTGCGCAAGCGCAAACGTGAATTCCTTGTAACGGCCATAACTTCCACATTTTCTATCCGAATTCGATGAAATTTTCGAGGATTATGCGGATTAGGTTGTAGATGGTACCCAATGAGAGTAGTGGAAGGTACTAACAGATTGATGTTTTGAGATTGATCTATACAATCGGGTTATGGTAACGGGAAAGCTATTGAAATTAAAAAGGCAAATACAAGTAACATCAGGTAAGAGTCGAAAATGGGCGGCGCGGAACTGGGAGGACACCGGTTGGTAATCTAGTATTGATGTATTTATTAGGCACTTATCTAC
Source organism: Apolygus lucorum (assembly GCA_009739505.2). NCBI lineage: Eukaryota > Metazoa > Arthropoda > Insecta > Hemiptera > Miridae > Apolygus > Apolygus lucorum. The sequence continues at coordinate 64,071,241 of CM019176.2, read as the reverse complement.
CTCATTATTAATCAACTCGCTCGACTTTATTTGGTAATAGGAAATTTTAGTGCCTCTTTCTTATTGATTTATTAGAGATAGGTACTTACTTTTTCTAGTTGGTGGGTATTTCGAACTTGGTTTAAAAAATCGGTTGTTGCTCTTTCTCAAAGCTTAAAATAAAAAAAAATTTCGTCCATTTTTCAAATGGAACCGAATTGAAAGGGGGGGGGGGGGAGTTTAGTGTAATAAGCCATTATTTTAGGAATTATGCATTGGTGATAATTTCTTTTGCGTTTTTCTCAAAACTCCATTTTTGGACATAGCACCTTAGTGCTTTAAGGTATCGATATATTGAACTTTTCTTTTTTTATGACCTAAGTATACCTTGTTTTTCGAAAACTTTCGTTCAACTCATAAATTACGAAAACATTTACAACAACACTTCTCGAAGAGATGAATACAACATATTAAAACAAATTGGACGAATATTTCTATCTGACGTTCTAATAAACAAACAAGACCAAACCCTGTAATATCGTATGACAGCGAGAGACGCCGATTTCGATACGGAGTTACGATACTGTGGAAAAGAGGCGCTGCGGTCGCCGAATAAAAAAAGAGATGGGCAAGGCCCCATCAAGATTGAATTAAAAAGTTGATGGGATTGAAAAATGATAAAGCGAGCTGGTTTCGGGAGTCGGGAGGGTTTGAAATCAATTTATAAACCCGCCGCTCTGCTAAACAAGTAGACGCCGTTAGCCTCCGTTGACACACCGGTACCGTCGAATTTTATTTTCTCGCGGATGGTCGACATTAATATTATTCTAAGGTCGTAAGTAATCAACGGTAGGTATCAAAAGCGAATGGATGGTATATACATAGTTGTGAGCATTCCTAGGTATATTTACTGTGGGTACCAAAGGAGCCAAGTTTTTCAATAATTTGAATTCGAATCAGCGATTTTGATGTTTGGAGTGTGATAAAGTATCACACCGAGCATTATCACTGATAATGCTCGGTTAACACGTTGGCTGCGGGAGCCCATTCCCGAGTTTCGCCATGCCCTGAAACGTTTTTTCGAGCAAATCAGAGCCTAATGCAGGTTTTCTATTGCTTCTGCAACAAAACAAAACAAAAAAAAATGCATTTTTTTCGTCAAATTAGGCGAGGAATTTTTCTCGGCGCCTGCAGACACGATGAGTAATGCGCGTATAGACTAGACCCGCACAGCACCAACCCCTGCAGCAAACACAACTTTTCCTGGCAGTTTCTTCGTCTTCCTCCGAAGTTCAAATACATAGAAACGATTTATTCTGTGTGTTGAGGAGCAAAACCATATAAGAATTTTTTTAATTTCTCAGACGAGCAATTCTTCAATTTTAATTATTGGTAATCGAAAAATATCCCATCGAACTGAAGGTACCTGTCCGTTAAGAAATCAATGGAGATCGAGATTCAACATCGATTACAATATTAAAATCGAAATTAGGCTGAGGAGCAATCGAAAATCACAGTAATGTCAGATGCTTTTCATGATTATCTGTCCATCATCCCGCACACGAGCAGAAACGATTTGATGAAGTGTCCATCGACCAGCACCTGACGTGGGATAATGGAAATAAAACTTGGTCAGGCAATCGTTCTCTGCACTTTTTAACAAATCGGCGGGTAATCTTGGTTATACCAGCTGACTACGAGGGCTACATGGGGTTTATGCCTACGAGAAGTTTATGCCTAAGAACTCCGGAAATACTCTAATAATTCCGGGGTGGTTCTAGGGGTAATTCTAGGTGGGAGTAGGGGTAGCATTTCTGGTGGATCTTCGTAGGTAGGTAGCACTTACCGAATCGTCCGCAAGAAATAAAGAGTGTGATAACATAGGTGAGTAAATAATCTTATGAAATCATCAAAATCTCGTAAATACCAGAAAGTGTTTACCAGTGAACCAAAACTTGACTATTACTGTATGGTACGGTCTAGTCTGACTAAGATCTATTAAATACCTCACTACCTAATATTTTTAATACCAATGATGGTTAGTTAATGCTCGTTTCTCCCAAAATCAAAAAATTTCCTTATTTTGGAGCATTATTTACTAAAAATATTATTTTGGTTTCATTTAGGTAGGTACGACATTCTCGTACATATCTGTTGTTTGACTTGGATTCCTTATTCTTTGTAAAACCAAATCTGATAGAAGATAGAATTTTGTGGGTACCACGGCGCCCTCTTTCTGTGAACACATGACGTTCTAAGAGCATACTAACCATAATTTTCCTTCAATTTTCACGATATAATGACCTGATTTGGTTGGAAGGTATCTAGGTAGCTACTCACTTTACAGGTACTTACCATGCAGACTCAAGCTAGACGGCGCAATTGTTCAAGTTCTGTTTTTACTGTTATAACAATGAAGTTACTGTTGTAATGAAGACTCCAAAATATAACAAATGTTCATGAAATATGTATTTGAAGTATTTAAATACGGAATTTAGGAGTTTGTTCACCTAAATTCAAGTTCCAGTATTCAATTTTGATTCACTCGTGGAGGGCAAAGGGTGAATACATATTTCGTTTATACACTGTGGGCCTGCATTAGCCCTGTCTTAGTTATGATTATGATCCACAGTTGCTACCAACACTTTTTCGTACAAGTTTAAAGAGCAGCCCCCTTGAAAGACCATCTGCTCCTGATAGCTAAGCTACTAATTAATTATCCAATTTGATGGAATGAGAGAAACGAGATCGCATTGGAAACTCCCCAAAAATCAATAGGAAACTGTTATGCAACTAATGCAGGCAGTTACACAACCAGCTATTTTCTTAATAACGTACTTAAGTTTGGCATTTCGGATACATTCTGTACGGTGTCATGGTGGTTCCGTGAGATCTGATATCTGAACACGCAACGTCCATTGCTAACATAGGAAGGTACCTACTGAGAATGGTGAATGTGGCTAATTAATCATCTCATTTTCATTGTTTTCATTTATGCATTTATTCAGTATCAACTTTCATTTATTTGGCTTGACGTTTCCCCGAAAACGTATATTAATATTGTCATTGTATTTTTTATGTTTCAATAGATCCTGTCCCTAAAGAACACGCCTTGCGAACTGGAGGCGTCCTTACATCAAAATCCCATCGTGCCAGCGTCTCAGATGAACCCAGAAGACAAAGGTTGGTACCTACTTAACAAACTTTATTTTGAATGCGCTTCAATAAAAACAATGATAAGCGTTCTTTTCAAGGCAAATATTTTGCGGTATTGGTGTCTTTTTTTATGCGTATATTTGAAAATCGGAGACAATAAGAAACTGTTTAGAGTATGAACAAGTGGTACTTACTTACTCATCCACAGAGTAGAAATGCATGTTTTTAAGACTGGTGTTGAAATATAATGTTGAAACAACATAATATTAAGAAGTACTATGCTACATATAGGTAGGTATCTAACTACCATTGTACTAATTGGTAACTTTGTGCCAACCGATGTGCCTTTCATGATGCACCTCTAAACTCTGTCGGTATAAATACTTCCTAGATAAAGTATCAGAAATGAGGTACTATGCGTATCTTCACTACCTGTTAGTGTTTCAAGACAGTAGGTTTTAAAACGGCAAAATAATCCTCCCCTTCTGTCCGTTCCAAAAATAACTTCCCTTGAGCTATGAATTTTGGGCACTTGGTCGTTGCCGAAATGGTTATACGGTCCGATAGCCGCCATGGTGGGTGGGTCTCGGACCAGCTTAGTACGGTCCCCTTCCGGGCTCCGCTGCCTTAGTGCCTTGGGGATTTATTTTCAATGTTGTCATTGTTTTGTTTTTAATTACCTTAATTAATTGCTTCTATCACTTGTCCCATTAATTTATGGTTTATTATTTTCAATAATGAACCATTGGAATCGACTAAGAAATTTTTAACCCCCCCCCCCCCCCCCTAAAAATTTGATGGTTTACGTTTCAAGGTACGTAGAATCCGAAAATCGAATATAAATTTTCCTTCCGTTCGCCGTAAGCGGCACTTCTCTTAGCAACCCTGGACCAATTTTGATGATTTCCACCAATTTTAAGTAGTATTGAACTTTTAGAATTTTTTGAGAGCACTCGGGGCTCTGCAGGACAAACCATTTGATCCCCACGAGAACTTAAGGGTCGTACTTAAGATAAATCAGAACTACGAGTGTGAATCGCAAAAGAGGTCTAATCTCCGTTTAAATTTTAGCAGACCAAAACGCGATTGTTGTTCGTATCTTCGAGTTGTACTCGGTTTTGCGTCTACATATAGCAACCAGTAATCGAATTTCCTAATAATTAGGGCAACCTCAACTCCCTGTTTCTTCGAACTGAGTCTGAAGCGTTTATTTCTTTCAAATAATTGATAGTGAAGTAGGTGGGTAGTTGCTATGGTCGTTGTATTTATAGCGTCCCACTTTATACTACTAATCCTACTTAAAAAAAAAAAGACTAAACCGTTGGAAAGGAGAGCTTTTGGTGCAACTTTCAGGCTTACAGGCATGCATTTACACGCTGGAAAGCAGGGACTTATGAGCGGTTGAAAAAAGTTGAGATTTTCAAGATTTGACAATTTTTCCTCTTTAAGTTCATTTTAACCCGTTTCGCCTATTTAAAAAATCTTGGTTCTACATCAAAAAGATAGGATATTTAACGCTCTTTCCAATGGTATCGTCAAATTTGAGTTTATTCGGTAAATTGAAGGAGTTATTACCATTTTAATGATACAAGATCGAAAACACGAAAAAAATCTTAAAAGTGAAAAAAGTAGGATTTGAAGGGGGTTACAAAAAAAGTCATGAGACAAAAAGTCACAAATTAGTTGTAGAATCAATCACTAGGCTATGGCCGGCACATGGTGTTACACCCTGTACTGTAGCAATCAAAGCAGCTATAGTAACATACCAATTCCAGCAAACCCGTGCGACGCATGGGTAATCGGCTAGTTAACTAATAATTTGTTTTATATTTCCCACATTCATTTGCACTGCACTCCCATTTCGACAAGGTAATCACAGGGTACACAACCCTAAATTTCAGAAAAACCTACCTATAGGTAATGAGTAGTCACGGAATGCTCCTCTAACTGCATTCTAACTCGAGCGCAGCACATGCATTTCGGCGAAATCCTTTCATTTCGGCATTTCAACCGGAATTACGCGAGAATGATCGGCGGATAATTTGCGCAAATCACGAAAATCGCGAGTTCCACCTCGAACACTTCGCCTTATTGAGTGGTTACCAAACACCCCTATTAGAGACGGTGTCGTGCTCGTATCCAATCCAACCAATATTTCATTATAAACCGACTAAAAAAAATAACTGCCCCGCCTCAACCCAGAACCTGAACCCGAAAAAAATAATACGTCGTGAGCGGCGAATTTTACCCTAAACGGGCTCTGATATAGATAGGTGGGTCATCTCCCTCACAAGCGGCAATTACCCAAACGAGAAGTGATTAACTCGACGAATTAAATCGAAGGCTTTTAAAGGAAACGTGACGGGCTACCAAAAAAACTGCCTCCGAAAATCCACAAAATTTGTCGGTTTTTTTGTGTGTTCTCGATCTGATTTTCATGGTTGAAGACCGTCGATTTCGTATCTATACGCTAAACCAACACAATCACGACTTAATTTCGATATTAACATAAATATATGTAAATTAGGGTCGAGGACGGGTTATGTTGGAGTGGAAATCAACTGCTTAATCAAAGGAAGGAAAACCTAAAATTAGAGGCTCGAAAAGACCCCCCAGGCTTTCAACAGCTCATTTGAGGGTTTAATGAGGCAGACTATCTGGAAGCCGTTTCATTGGGGTTGATACGTCTTCAAAAGACCGATCGATCGACATTAATAAATATAACGATTGGATTTTAATAAATTAACGACTAAGTAGTTGAAAGTGTTGTTATGAGGTGAAGTTGAATGAGTGGTGGTGGCAGCCTATTCAGGGTGGTCCACATCGTAGGAAACTCAAATTGTTTCAAAAAGTACATATCATGCAGAATGAGTTTGGTGAGCGTAGAGATGTTTGACTAGGTTTGTTCTCAGTACCTATTTGTCAATTGTTTATATTTGGTTGGAAATTTCGCAATGATTCCTAACCTAACTGAAGATATGCCGCACCTGCGATGGTAGTATATATCATTATGCTCCTAAACAATTTTGCCTAACTTCAACAGAAACAGATACGAAAATAACTCACTATTCGCATTTTTACGACTGAAAATTTTTATCGTCGACTTTTTGAAATTTACCTCTCTTTTTGGTCAACTTTAAAAAAAAAAAATCAGGGTCAAAAAAGCGAATACGAAGTTCCCGAAGAAAAGTGCGGCCATTGGAATTGGAGGATGGGGCAGCCATTCCACTGTTGGAAGAAAACCTATGACCCCCCCCCCCCCCCCCAAAGAAAAAAAATCCTTCGTTGTTATTAACAGTAACTCTATTGTTACGGTTGAAGAAAATTATACTGAATGATTATGTGCCAAAAAAAGGGGTTAAACACGTGTTTTTAGAGTTTTTGTGGACATTACCTTCATAATTGAAGAGTAAACGAACTTGTGAAGTTCATTCTTAATTATATCCGGAAGGGCACTTTAGGACATTTAACGTTATAGGGAAGGATATAATTACAATAATACCTGAAATATTCGGAATTCGGAAAAATTATTCAAAATTAAAAATAAATACGGGGTGTTTCATAAGTAACGGAACGGACCACCCTTCCTATTTCCGTTATTTGTGAGAAAATCAAAAAACTTGTCAAAGTACCCTCCCCTTATTTATTTTTGGTTTATTATTTTCAATAATAAGCCTTTGGAATCGAGCAAGAAAAAAATTTTTTTAACCCCCCCTCAAAATTTGATGTTTTACGTTTCAAGGTACGTAGAATACGAAAATCGAATAAAAAAATTTCCGTCCGTCCGCCGTACGCGGCACTTTTCTTAGCAACACTGGACCGATTTGGTTCAAATTTGGTATATGGGCTCCATTTGGGGTCTAGTTGTGCCGCGAAGCTTTTGGTTGATGTAGGTCACTTCTAAGGGGTGAAAATTAAGGGTTGAAATTTTCAAGAGTGCCCTAGCTCGAAAACTCTCGAAATAAAGGTATCGTTTTTTCACCAATTTTAAATAGTACAGAATTTTTAAAAATGTTTGAGACCACCCGGACCACCTCTGTAGGACAAACCGTTCGGTCCCTACGAGTATTTGAAGGTTTTCCTTCGATAAAACAGAATCATGAGTGTGAATCGCAAAAGAGGTCTAATCTCCATTCAAATTTTATCGGACTAAAATGCGATCGCTGTTCATTTCTTCGATTTGTATACAGTTTTGCCTTCTGCGTAACCAGTAATCAAATTTCCATATCAAGCTTTCTATTTTTCGAATCGAGTGTGAAACGTTTAGTTCTTTCTAATAAACTTGATTGTGAAGGTGTGAAGCCATTATAGTGTGGTAGGTAGTACCTACCAATAGTTGGTAGGTAAAAAAAAGTTGGTAGGTAAACAATGTTTGTAGGTAAAAAACGCAGCAAATCATTGCTCACTGATCAGATCACTGATCAGCTGAGTGAGCTCCGAAGCCATTTTCAATCCTATTGAATGGAGGTGCTCTTCCAGGCGTCTCCGGCATTCGAGGATATCTTCTTCACTCCTCACATCACTGATCAGCTGAGTGAGCTCCAAAGCCATTTTCAATCCTATTGAATGGAGGTGCTCTTCCAGGCGTCTCCAGCATTCGAGGAGATCATCTTCAATCCTCAGATTACTGATCAGCTGAGTGAGCTCCGAAGCCATTTTCAATCCTATTGAATGGAAGTGCTCTTCCAGGCGTCTCCAGCATTCGAGGAGATCTTCTTCACTCTTCAGATCACTGATCAGCTGAGTGAGCTCCGAAGCCATTTTCAATCCTATTGAACGCAGGAGCTGAAATTTGAGAGGGAAGGTCAAGGGAGAATACAGATGGTGGTAGGTGCTATTGATGGAGAACCAGTGATCTATACAGAAGGGTGATCTATACAGAAAATAATAAACCTTTGAGCAATGATTTGCAGCGTTTTTTTTTTGCAATAAATTCGAACATCAGATTTTGCGCGTCTCTCATGCACGCAGTGTGCACCAACTTTGTTTTTTCAAAAGGAACCACTCTTTTTTTTTATTGCAAATTCGGATTCTACGTCAGATTTTAAGAATATTTTACTAAAAGATGCGCGACCCTGGGATTGTGCCATGAAGGTGGACCTCAAGTGTGGCACATCACTAAGCACTTTTTCTGCGCTGAATCGCGTGGTGATCTCACTTTCTTGATGTGATTTCATTTTACCGCATTTACAGCAGAAAAAGTCACTTTTTGAGGTGGAAATAATCAATTTTCTTATCGATTCCAATGAAGTGTTAAAAAACACTGTAAAATTCATAAAATTGTGTCAGAGGAAAAATAATTTGTGAAGGAAACGATACTCGGAAAAGATTCCACGGAAAATCGATGTACTCCTTCAAATGTAATCCTTAAAAAGTGACTTTTTCTGCTGCAAATGAGGTAAAATGAAATCAAATCAAGAAAGGGATAGCACCACGAGATTATCATTCCCGAGTGAGTTTGTGACAAAATAGTGTTTTTATGGTTTTTGAAGTAAAAAAATTGAAATTTCGAAAATTCGCTCATTGACTCATGTTGGGAACACGAATAGGATTTTTTCAAGAAACAAGAATTACGTGCAGAATTTGAGAAACGTAAGTACTGGATAGGTAGTACATTAGGTAGTAGAAAGGTACCCAGTACACCTGCTAAGTAGGTACGTACATGATAAATAACATTGTAGCTTCCCCACTGTCACATCAAACTAGAGACCCTCCAAAAATATCTCTAAATTATAAGCTTTTGGTTCGTGTTACTGATTAATTTTTCGATCAGTCAGCAACACGATTCAGAATCCAGATATTATCTGGACAAAAAAGTTATTTGGTGCACAACAACGTGTAAATGAAACTTTGTAAATAACCTCTAGTAGTGGTGAATGAAAGGAATGGAATAGTCAAAAGTCCAGGTCAAAAACTTCCAATGTAAGAGCATGATTTTCATTCTAATTCAAAATAGATCTCAAGAGACCACGCAGAACACTGTAAGATCAGCCGTTCGCTTCCATTAAGGGCGAAAAAAGTAGCAGAAACACTAATTCTACTTCGAGTTACAAAAGAGGCCAAATCACCTTCCAAGATCAGGTGATTTTAAACGATCGTATTTCCACTTTCATCGAGTTGATTTATTGTTCCTCAGAAGTTATTCAAACTTTCACAAGGTTTATTTATAGAGTAGTAACTTTGGATAAAACTACTCACTCGGAAACAGCGATCAATGCAGATTGGATATCTATTTGGAAATTAATAGTTTGCAGCGATTTTTATATCTTGGGAAACACTGCTCTTCAACAGAATTTAATTTGTGTTCCAGGCTACTGCTGCCCTTGTGGACCTTTCGACTGCGTCTGCCCGACGTCTCCTCGACAAGGGCAAGAAGTACCGATTCAGCCTGGACCAGCAGATATGTACCTTCCTCAGACCACTCAGTGGTATCAACCGCCCACTACCAGGTGAACAATCAGATTATGAACTAGATCAGAAGAATCAAAATAGGATTATTACAAGGGCTGATGTTGCCATACATAATGATACATTTAAATTGATTTATGACAGGTAAATGAGGAGGTTTAAACTGTTATTTGATGGTTTGTGGGATTGCTGTTTCAGGGAGAGAGAAGAAGATTATTATGGTGCGACGTCTGAGTACGGCGCGGCTGTCGGTGGCGTCTACCATCAGCAGGACTGTCCTCCGGAATTCCCACCGATCGACCTCTTCCCTCCTACAGACCACGACGCCACTTCTGGAGTCGACGTTTACGCCTTGCACCAAAACCAGCACCCAAGCCACTTACACCAGTACCAGTCCTCGCCACCCACGCTGCTCGACCTGGGATCCGGCACTATCAAGGAGGAGAGCTCCTGGCAGACGCTTCACACGCAGGTGAGAATCAAGCATCATGATCTAGATGACTAGGTAGAGGAACTAGCTATAGATAGGCACTGTAGAGGAGCTGCCCATGTAGGTAAGAGGTTTGTCCCGGCTAAACGAAGAAATCTTTGGACTGAATGATATGTGCAAATGTTTGGAACAATCAGGGATTACATAAGGAGCAGATTCTCCGAGCTGTAGTACATCCGGAACCTTCACAGCACGATGTGACTTACCTTCCCTCTTCTTTGTACATCAAACCTCTTCTCAGTCCTATCTGCCAGAACAGCCATACTATTTGAACGCGATTGGTTATAAGGCGCTTTTTTTCCGAATGAGGGTTTACTTTTATGGAATAAAACCATAGTGAGCTACTCGAAAACGCATCCAAAAAATTTAGAGAATTTAAGGAAGATGGAAATTTTAAATGTGGTGGCAATGTGTAAGAGGCAGCCATGTTTGAAACGTAACGGATATTCTACCAATCTGACTTCAAAGGAGGTTCTGTGGCGCTTATCACAGAAGCGGAACATACACGAACTTTTAGCTTACAAGTAGTGCGCACAAGAGTGCGCCGCGAACTGGCAGGAAGAACCCAGACACAAAAGTGACCAAAAGAAACAATATTACTCACTTTTTTACAATACGATTCTACCTACTAGTTTATCAAGCATTATTAGTCTTCATCTTCTCTTATTTAGTTTCAAGATTTGAATCACATTATTCGAGTAGCCATTTCACTGGATCGTTTTGTGTGGCGGTGCTAGAACTCTGTCTGACGTCAACAATATTCCTCGATTTTTGCGGTGTTTTGTAACAGAGGCTTCACTTGTTTAGGCATTTTCTCCTACGGTAATTTTTTCCCCTTGGTTATTCCTAGTGTTAAACGTTATACTAGGGCCCTATTATAGGATTTGACTTGAAATTCCAGAATCTAAAATTGAGGCAAATTCCCCATTGTAAGTCAGTGTTGTAGACCAGACCCAAACTGCACTGGTAGGTGTTTGCACTGCTATGATTAATACCTGTTTACCCATTTCAGTAAGTAGCATTGGAAATTTATTGGGTACCTAACCGATGTTTCTTTTGGATTTCTGCAGGGTGACGAGCGGTGGAGTGAAGCTTTGCTAGAACTGGATGCTCTGGCAGGCACCACGACTGACTCCTCCCTCACAGACTGTTCCTGGGCGTCTTCCGTAGACCTCAAGACTCCCTGGCAGAACCAACCACAGCCTGACCCCAGTAAGTTGTCAAGAAACTATCACAAACAGAAACTGCTTATAGGTTTCCAAGTGCAAATCAAAAGTTTAAGTACTTTATATATACTCACAGAAAATTTTACTGTTTTCTAACTCATTTTAAAGACTCATAAATAACAAATAAAACGATCCTAGTCAACTCAGTTCAGGATTAGGCATGAAAGGAATTACCTATTCAGTTTGATTTGAACACTACAATTTATTGTTCTAGGGAACTTTCATAGCAAATTTAATTTGTTTTAATTTGTCACATCTGGGAAAAAAACGATAAGATTCTACTCTAAAGTTGAGGGTAGTGTTTTTGGTTTATTATTTTCAATATTGATGGTTTACGTTTCAAGGTACGTAGAATCCAAAAATCGAATAAAAATTTGGCCGTCCGTCCGCCGTCCGCGGCACTTTTGCCACTTAGCATTGACCGATTTTGATGAAATTTGGTATGTAGGCTCCATTTGGGGTCTAGTTGTGCCCCGAAGATTTTGGTTGATGTAGGTCACTTCTAAGGGTTCCAAAATCAATTTTGAAATTTTGAAAACGCCCTAACTAAAAAAATTTTGATATAAAGGTATTGTTTTTCCTTCAATTTAAGATTCTATAGAATTTTTTGAGACCACGCGAAGCTCTGTAGGACAAACCGTTCGCTCCCTACGAATATTTAAGGGTTTATGTTGAAGTATATATATATAAATCAAAACACGAGTGTGAATCGCAGAAGAGGCCTAATCTCCGTTCAAATTAGAGCTGACCGAAATGCGATCGATGGTTAGTGATTTTGATTTTTTTTTCTTTGTTTTCTTTTTTTCTTCATATTGGATGGTTGGTGATTTTGTAGACGAGTGATCTATATAGAAAAATAATATACCATTGTGTAATAATTTGCAGCGTTTTTGCTTAGCAGATCCTCAAATTCTGCACAGTTCTATCAAGTATCCGAGTATTTAACAAATCATTACAATTATTTTTCAGGTTCTCATAAGCTGTGGATGGACCAAGAGATTCAGTCGCATGAACTCAAAACTCTTCATCAACCCACGACGCAGGGCTACCAACTACAACCTCAGTATTACCAAGCCATTGGATTGAAGATTGAACATTTTTGAACGAAAGTTATAGTAGTTCACTTAACGATCCATTCCAATTGCCCAGTATTCTCCTAAGTGTCGAATTCCGTCGCTATCAAGTCACTTCATCGTACACCATTAGTTACTTCCATACTCTTCCCATATACCTGTACTTACGGTAGTTGAAAATCCCGAATTGTACATAGAGAAATATATTGTATAAACAAGAGACAACTATAAGGATGTGTAAATCAACAAAAGAATATGAGTAGTTGTACCTACTGTACATTTTTATACTGAACAAAGTATGATTTTTTGTGGATTTAAATTTTATTTTTTACAATTGTGATCTTTTTCTAGTGTAGAATATTTTTTCCAAGAGCAAGTTTTATTTATTTCGTATCAACAACTCTCGAAGGTGCTTGGATAGCACATTATTCGCTATACTTGAGTATTCATTTGAGGGTGATCTCTGCTCATTACATAGTTCGGTGTATAGAAAGTTGATACAACCCACATAGACTTGTAAAATGTAAATATGTAAATACAACAATTTTATTTGGAAAAGAGAAAGTTTAAGTTGATTCATTTATTGATTGATTCCCCGATTTTTCATCTGCAGTGCTTAAGGAGTTAACAATTTTAAGAGCAATGACAAATAATTTGGTGGTACATAATATCTGACAAACAAAAGAAGTTGCGGAGGAGACATTTTTGGGTTTGGCAATTGAAGTAGGTATCCAGTGGACGTCAGAGTTGTAGGGAGTTTTGTTGAACACCCATGTCAATTGGTGTAGTATGGGGAAAACGTGACCTATATTGACAGTAAATAGATACCAGGGACAAGACACTCAATGGTTCAGTTAGTAGGTGGCTTCTCAGGTATTACTCATCCATGATTTATGAGAGGAAAACCTAAAACGCAACTCCATGTACTTCAGGCACGTCCTCCCAATTTAACTCACCAATACACTACCAGTGCCATACAGCTCTGTCCATCTATACGCTCCCAGGTGTCCATGGAAGAGCAGACCACCACGAGAGCACACATCTTGAACTTTTGGTCCGATGGAATACTCTGGAGTACAGATGGGTCGTTTCAACTGCGTTCAATAGCCCTTCAATAACTTGTCTCTGAGTTCAATAACTTGTCTCCGGTACTCTGTGAATAGCCCCATCAAGGGAAGTGACGAGCCTTTGAATTTTTCATCACCAATATTGGTCAGTAATTATGCCACGAATGAGCACCAATTGTAAACCAATCAGAAAGCTTTGGTTGGATGAAATGACCATAATTCATGCTTTGAATTGAAAAGGGGAGGGCTCATTAAGCAAGGACACGACCAGATCGGGGACGTAGAGGCAAGTATGGCCAAACAAGCATACAGGGGAGTCACAATAGAGCCAGCCATGAGAGAGGGCTCTGTTCCGGGAGAACCTGGACTCATAGCCGACATTAAAACTGACGGAGTGTAGGATAGGGAAGAGCGTATTTTTATCTCCGCGTTATTAACGCCGCCGCCTCTTCCTGTACTGCCCACAAATGGATGTCCGTTGCCGACGAAGAGGCCAAAACATCGAAAATATGATACAGTGGCAGAGGACCTCCACGTCTCTTTCTCAGCACTCATTACGTCATGTGAAGGAATTCTGCTTAAAGAATTTCCAGAGTTCACCAGGCAGTTGGTCGACTCAAGTGGAACAAATCACGTCCGATAGCTGGTTTTGTCAGGACGAAACTTCAGATGGCCACTATAAGAGCAGTCTCCCTCAGACTTCTGAGCTCGCGATTAGCTTCGAGTACTGCGATCAGTAATGGAAGAAGACCCTCTGGTAGATCGTGAGGAGACGCCATTGGGGCTGGAAGATGAGGCTCCTCTTCTCCTTCCAAGAAGGGAATAACATTGAAGATCTCAACAAAAAGTTCCCCCGCCCTTTGGATATCATCCCATCCACTGAATGGAGTACATAAATAACGGGACTTCTACAAAAACGTATTATTAATGCATGCATTCTAGGGAACGTCCCATTGGATAAACATTAGATCAATTTAAACCAGTCGGTGATCGATAAAACTGATTCACTCGATGTAAATGAGTATTTTAAGAGAGAAATAGTGGTCTCAGTGGTCTCCCTCCTCGCCATTAGCCGCAATTAAATTACAACATGCGAATTCGAGTTAACCTCCCCCCCCCCCCCCCCACTGAGCAATCGTGCCAGTCAGGAACCAAAGCGGAAATACGTCGTAACGTTGAACTTTCATCACAAAACACCAAAAAACACGAAAATCCCACGAAATATACGGTTTATGGTGTCCTGGCACCACTAATGGTTCCATGGTGGTACAGAGAATAATATTCATGAAAATCCGGAGGTATAATGAGAAATTTTTCCTTAATTTCAAAGCTCGGGTACAATTGGTAAGCAGTAAAGGAACCGAAATATTGAAAAATCGGATATTTTGTGAATATTATTCCCCCCCCCCACATGCTAGTTTTAATACTACTTAGTACTTTAATACTTTAATGGTGAAATAGTGTGCAATTCGGAAAATTTCTGAGTCGAACAAAAAAAGAAACACGCAAATCGAGGCCTGGACAGTTTACAAGATTATGCCCCCAAACGCACGTTTTCTAATCATTAACCCCCCCCCCCCCTTCCACTCCTTAAAAGGCAAAATTTGAAATACCAGCGACGTTGTGCGCAAATTCATAGATTTCCGCGTCGAATAAAAAGAACCACGGAAATCGGTTGAAAACTGAGGTCTGGGCAGACGACACACACGTTCATACACCAGAGGTCAGCTGTGGCCGAGCGAGCTACGGCATGTGTCTCTAGAGACGAGACTCGGATCGGTTGCAGGGGCCGAGAGTTCGGGGCTCGCCTCGGGAGCATATTTTCGGGCAAGAGGGTCGCAGTTCCCCCTCGTCACAACCCAGGGTGGTGGGGCCAATGGGCAGCCATGAGCGAAATCATCAGAACAAATTCTGATCTTCCCTTAGGAAGACAGCTGATGACGTTCGCGACGCCAGGAATGGCAGTTTGACGAAAATCCAACATGAAATGGTTGTTTATTAGGTACTTACTTACAGACATACACCGAGGTTTTTTCGCGGATTTGGATTCATAATGGTGTAAAACGAATTAGTGTCATTATTGCTTCCGAGTCTACCAAGGTAGCGGAAGCTTTGTTTTCACTTTTCAAGGATGAAAAAAGAAAAGTTCTCCAAAATCAAAATTTTCACTCGCGTTTTGCGTTTTAGACCTTTCAGAACAATTTTGGTTCCGTGTCTGTCTGTCTGTGTGTCTGTCATCAATTCCTTGTAACGCGCATAACGATACGAAGTTATTGTCCGATTTCGATGAAATTTTCAGGGTTTGTGTGGGTTGGTGTGTAGACGGTCCCCTATGAAAATTATCATCCCCGGACTGATAGAAGCAACTGCGCATGCGCAAACGTGAATTCCTTGTAACGGCCATAACTTCTACAGTTTCCATCCGATTTCGATGAAATTCTCAGGAATGTTACAGATTAGTATTTAGATGGTCCCCTACGAAAATCACCACCTTCGGACTAATAGAAGCGACTGCGCATGCGCAAACGTGAATTCCTTGTAACGGCCATAACTTCTACATTTTCAATCCGATTTCAATGAAATTTTCAGGGATGTTATGGAGTACCTAGTGTTTAGAGGTCCCCTATGAAAATCATGGAGAATTGTTCTTCACAGAGGGATTCATTCATAGAGGGATGGTCTCCTGTGAGAATCTCAAATCTTTACATGACAAGGCTTCAATAGCTCAGAGGAGAGTCTTGATTTGTGCTCCAGGGATCGCCGGTTCGAATCCCAGCCGAGGCTAAGAATTTTTCTGATCCAATCACATACATCTACTCACTTAATTTTGGTTTATATTTTCAATAATAAGCCTTTGGAATCGAGCAAGAAAAAAAAATTTTAACCCCCCCTCAAAATTTGATGTTTTACGTTTCAAGGTACGTAGAATACGAAAATCGAATAAAAAAATTTCCGTCCGTCCGCCGTACGCGGCACTTTTCTTAGCAACACTGGACCGATTTGGTTCAAATTTGGTATATGTGCTCCATTTGGGGTCTAGTTGTGCCGCGAAGCTTTTGGTTGATGTAGGTCACTTCTAAGGGGTGAAAATTAAGGGTTGAAATTTTCAAGAGTGCCCTAGCTCGAAAACTCTCGAAATAAAGGTATCGTTTTTTCACCAATTTTAAATAGTATTGAATTTTTAAAAATTTTTGAGACCACCCGGAGCTCTGTAGGACAAACCGTTCGGTCCCTACGAGTACTTGAAGGGTTTCCTTCGATAAAACAGAATCATGAGTGTGAATCGCAAAAGAGGTCTAACCTCCATTCAAATTTTATCGGACTAAAATGCGATCGCTGTTCATTTCTTCGATTTGTATAGAGTTTTGCCTTCTGCGTAACCAGTAATCAAATTTCCCTATGAAGCTTTCTATTTTTCCAATCGAGTGTGAAGCGTTTAGTTCTTTCTAATAAACTTGATTGTGAAGGTGTGAAGCCAGTATGGTGTGGTAGGTAGTACCTAGCTGGTAGGTAAAAAAAAGTTGGTAGGTAAAATAAATGTTGGTGGGTAAAAAACGCTGCAAATCATTGCTCAAAGGCTTCTTCACTCTTCAGATCACTGATCAGCTGAGTGAGCTCCGAAGCCATTTTCAATCCTATTGAATGGAAGTGCTCTTCCAGGCGTCTCCAGCATTCGAGGAGATCTTCTTCACTCTTCAGATCACTGATCAGCTGAGTGAGCTCCAAAACCATTTTTACTCCTATTGAATGGAAGTGCTCTTCCAGGCGTCTCCAGCATTCGAGGAGATCTTCTTCACTCTTCAGATCACTGATCAGCTGAGTGAGCTCCAAAGCCATTTTTACTCCTATTGAATGGAAGGGCTCTTCCAGGCGTCTCCAGCATTCGAGGAGATCTTCTTCACTCTTCAGATCACTGATCAGCTGAGTGAGCTCCAAAGCCATTTTTACTCCTATTGAATGGAAGTGCTCTTCCAGGCGTCTCCAGCATTCGAGAAGATCTTCTTCACTCTTCAGATCACTGATCAGCTGAGTGAGCTCCGAAGCCATTTTTAATCCTATTGAATGGAAGTGCTCTTCCAGGCGTCTCCAGCATTCGAGAAGATCTACTTCACTCTTCAGATCACTGATCAGCTGAGTGAGCTCCGAAGCCATTTTCAATCCTATTGAACGCAGGAAGCTGAAATTTGAGAGGGAAGGTCAAGGGAGAATACAGATGGTGGTAGGTGCTATTGATGGAGAACCAGTGATCTATACAGGAGGGTGATCTATACAGAAAATAATAAACCTTTGAGCAATGATTTGCAGCGTTTTCATTCGAATTTGATGAAATTTTCTAGGATTGTCCAGATTAGCGTGTAGATGGTCCCCTATGATGGTAGAGAAAGGTACTTAGAGATTGGTGTTTTGAGATTAACTACTATGTATCGGATCATCTATATAATTGGGTTATGGATACGAGGAAGCTATGTGCCACACCCACTTGGCAGACTTTTTTTTTCTTTTGAGTGTTGTCCAACTTTACCCCAGATCAAACGCATAAGGACGCCCAAGTCTTACTGTGGGACGTCCTGAAAACACCCGCTGCAGCCTTCTGCAGCTTAAATTACAAAAAATAAACTCCCTTGATTCGTCAGAACGCTTTAAAATTTCACCACAGTTTTAAGAACGGAAGTTGAATGATACAATAAATCTAAGTATGACGAGAGGTTTGAATCCAGAGAGCAAAGCACAATGGGAGAGGATTGATTATTTTCAATGAGCAGTTTCGATATTTCCATTCAATAGTGTATTTAGAATCGATTTTAGATAAAGATTTCATAATACATTGTATCTCACCTTCTTAGATATTTTCGTATAAGTATAGGCAGTTGTGGAGGAGTATCACAAAAATATGACGATAATACATATAATATTGTCTAATATCAGTTTTACAGGTGCGTTCTAACACTTGTCACTCAGCGTTGAAGGAAATCAAAAATATTCCTCAGAGGAATTTTAAAGGGTCTAAAAAATCACCTTCCAAGCCGGGTTCCTAATTTGAAACGTAATAACAAAACGCTGCAAATCATTGCTCAAAGGTTTATTATTTTCTGTATAGATCACCCTTTTGTAAAGATCACTGGTTCTCCATCAATAGCACCAACCACCATCTGTATTATCCCTTGACCTTCCCTCTCAAATTTCAGCTTCCTGCGTTCAATAGGATATTGAAAATGGCTTCGGAGCTCACTCAGCTGATCAGTGATCTGAGGAGTGAAGAAGATCTCCTCGAATGCTGGAGACGCCTGGAAGAGCACTTCCATTCAATAGGATTGAAAATGGCTTCAGAGCTCACTCAGCTGATCAGTGATCTGAAGAGTGAAGAAGATCTCCTCGAATGCTGGAGACGCCTGGAAGAGCACTTCCATTCAATAGGATTGAAAATGGCTTTGGACCTCACCCAGCTGATCAGTGATCTGAGGAGTGAAGAAGATCTCCTCGAATGCTGGAAACGCCTGGAAGAGCACTTCCATTCAATAGGATTGAAAATGGCTTTGGAGCTCACTCAGCTGATCAGTGATCTGAGGAGTGAAGAAGATCTCCTCGAATGCTGGAGACGCCTGGAAGAGCACTTCCATTCAATAGGATTGAAAATGGCTTCAGAGCTCACTCAGCTGATCAGTGATCTGAAGAGTGAAGAAGCCTTTGAGCAATGATTTGCAGCGTTTTTTACCCACCAACATTTTTTTACCTACCAACTTTTTTTTACCTACCAGCTAGGTACTACCTACCACACCATACTGCTTCACACCTTCACAATCAAGTTTATTAGAAAGAACTAAACGCTTCACACTCGATTCGAAAAATATAAAGCTTGATATGGAAATTTGATTACTGGTTACGCAGAAGGCAAAACTGTATACAAATCGAAGAAATGAACAGCGATCGCATTTTAGTCAGATAAAATTTGAACGGCGATTAGACCTCTTTTGCGATTCACACTCATGATTCTGTTTTATCGAAGGAAAACCTTCAAATACTCGTAGGGACCGAACGGTTTGTCCTACAGACCTCCGGGTGGTCTCAAAAATTTTTAAAAATTCTGTACTATTTAAAATTGGTGAAAAAACTATACCTTTATTTCGAGAGTTTTCGAGCTAGGGCACTCTTGAAAATTTCAACCCTTAAATTTCACCCCTTAGAAGTGACCTACATCAACCAAAAGCTTCGCGGCACAACTAGACCCCAAATGGAGCCCATATACCAAATTTGAACCAAATCGGTCCAGTGTTGCTAAGAAAAGTGCCGCGTACGGCGGACGGCGGACGGCGTACGGCGGACGGCGTACGGCGGACGGCGTACGGCGGACGGACGGAAATTTTTTTATTCGATTTTCGGATTCTACGTACCTTGAAACGTAAAACATCAAATTTTGAGGGGGGGTTAAAATTTTTTTTTTCTTGCTCGATTCCAAAGGCTTATTATTGAAAATAATAAACCAAAATTACACAAAAACAGGTCAACATTTTGTACATGAGCCTTGAAAATCTGATCTTTTTCGTCCTTTCCATTCCATCTACGTCACAGGCATTTCAAAAGGTTGCAAAAAACGCTCAACTGTAAAAGAGTGTGCAGTAATTTTTGTTATGAATAAATTAGCTATAAATAGTCAGCTGCGCATGGTTAATAACGCACTTGGCCAAATGATCGTCAAGCCGGGTTCACATAGGTGCGTAATGTCTGTAATGCGTAATTGGATGCTATTGGCTTCAGCCGATTGAGGGGGACTGATCTTCGCGGATGTCGACTTTTGGAGCTGACAGTATCGTTTTGAAAAATTGGATATTTTACGCATCACGGACAAAGTTCGTAACAAACTCTCCTAGTTTTTGGTTTATTATTTTAAATAATGAACCTTTGGAATCGACCAAGAAAAAAAAATTTTAACACCCCCTCAAAATTTGATGGTTTACGTTTCAAGGTACGTAGAATCCAAAAATCGAATAAAAATTTGGCCGTCCGTCCGCCGTACGCGGCACTTTCCCCACTTAGCATTGACCGATTTTGATGAAATTTGGTATGTAGGCTCCATTTGGGGTCTAGTTGTGCCCCGAAGATTTTGGTTGATGTAGGTCACTTCTAAGGGTTCCAAAATCAAAACATCTTTTTGGCTGAATTATTACGCGATTATGCAGAACGTTCTGCGCAGAATTGTTTCCAAAACAAAACAACTGAGATTCCAGCTGGAGATTCCTTTTTGTCGCAGTAACATACCAACTCAGGTTTGGAGATTGTTTGGTTGGTTTCGCTCGCTTTGCTGCCTTTTCTGTGACGGAAATGGTCCGGTGGGGATTTCAAATGTTCAAAACGACAAAATACGTCAATAAATGGGATAGACTTTTCGAAAACTGGAATACAAAACTTTCATTTTGAACAAAATATCAAGAGAAAAACGTTGGTGGGTACTGATTACTCACTAATTCATAACAAGGGGTTGAAAACGAACGGATTTGAGTAAACCGCTGAGTAAACTATAAATAGGTTTTTTTTCAACTGACAAGTATTAATAGATAAATTTATTATAGATTCTGTAATATCATTTAGGAAACTAGTATTAACATTTATAATCTCACCTACATATATCGTAGTGGCACGTCATTATTCCCTCTGATCACTAACACATCAAGGTGAAAAGCAAAATATATTGATATTGAAAATTTATGTATAGGTAGGTAAATAAATTGAGAAATTTCCAACAAGAAATGTTCAGAAAACAAAAGTGCAGTCATCACCTACATTCAGTGCTGTTAAAGGTGAACACAAATTTGATCTCAAGTTCACCATTCCACTGTAAATACTCTGTTCAGCAATCACAAAGGCAATCCCAAGAAAGTCTACCTTAAAAACGAATGAGCTTTTGTTGATTCAAATGGGTAACTACATAGAGTATTGATTGTTGAAATGAAAAGTGTATAATTATTATATATGTTGTATGTGCTTGAAAACATGTTCACCGACGTAAATGGTAAATTATGTACCAAACAATTAATCTCTTACAACTATTTCAACAACGAAAACCTACACTTTCGACGAGTAGTTCAAAATAGTTAGATTGGGTAGGTACTAATAATAGTGTATTCCATAAGGCATGAACTTCACATCAAACTTGAATTTAGTGAATGAAATGTGAAGGCATCACACGTATGATATATAATATGCATTTTTATAGTCAAAGTAACAATATCCGATCATCATGGTCTGACGTAGAGAGCAATGGTGGGATTTATTGACCCGGTTTCCTCTCCAAACCACTGCTAATAGCCCTAGCAGGTAGTTAAAAGATGAGCTTCAACTCAAGGTAATCGGAAACCAACAATCCAAAGTGGCAGAGAAGGGACTGAACCAATAAAAAACCTCATCCGGAACTTTGCTATAGTTCTGCACAAAAACACAAGGAAATCGGTGAAGCCTTTTTCTGAATTAAATTAGAATTAAAGCAGACTCACTCGACAATTTATCGGCTATAATTATATATTGTTACGCATTTCCAAGCCAAATGGAAGCATTCCCGAATGAATCGAGCTTGTTACAATTTGAAACGACATCCTATAGAAATAGGTAGGCACTGCAAGGTTTAAAAGCGTTTGGACTGTCTACCTAATATTAGAAGGCAGCCAAGGGAGCTGCCAAGGTGGGTGGGTCCTGGTCCGGCCGATGTCGCAAATTGTCCTTCTTTGCGATACTTATTCCGATTTCCAGAGTATCTATAAGTGTTTATTTTACCATTTTACGTGTAAAGAACCGCATGTAGCCCCAAAGGCTTGTAGCCTAATAGGACCCTCCACAACTCCCCTTCTAGGTGCTCCCATGCCTCTCCTGATGGTATAAACAGTGTAAAATACGTTTACCTTGTAAACCATAGGTGTAAACATTATAGGGGCTACTGCCATACGGTTGAAATGGTCCATGTAAGTGTAAAGACCACACCTAGGGAGTACAAGAACATCATATTATAAAAGCAACCACGTGTAAACAGTACAAACGTATCAAACTCACCCAACCTTGTTCTCACCACTACTGACTCTACTGGCCGCCCATTTTACCCTATTCCCCTCCTTCTCATCCCTTTCGCTACCGCCAAGTTCAAACATACCAACAGCCGAGCTGCCTGTCTGGACTCGAGATATTAGCGAACTGTTGTCATTATAAATATATTTTTATTCATACACGCATATTGCTACTAGCTAAGTCACTATCAATACCACACTATTGTAGATATACTACTGCACACCTACTATTCCTACCCATGAAATACCTGATGCATTCATGTCCATAGATAATGTACCAGGAATAATGATTTATTGAGTTGAATGACTAACATTCAACGAAAATATTATGTTAGCGATTGGATGGAAAAGCGGCAGATTGAGTTGACGTTGACCATGGAGCGTTCCAAAACTTGAAATCACGTCAATTCTATCAGGACGATATTTTTACTAACTCCCTTTAAGAAACTCCAACTGGAGTGCAATAAATTCTAGCAATAGAAAAAAATCTATGGGTAACCTAGCAATAGATTCTATCATCGACTTTTTCTTTGTTAATTTCTAATGAATTACAACAATATTTTCCAAGTGAAAGACAGAGGGCCATTTGTAGGTCAGTGTCTGCACTCAGTCAATGCAAAACATCCGGATGGCTCACTGTGCTTCCCTTGAACAATCAGCATTTTGATCTCTCAGCAAATAAATTTCGTGATGGACTGGCACTGCGATACAAGCTAAGACCACAAGGGCTGCCAGTATCGTGTGATGGCTGCGGTTCAATGTTTTCCCCAGAACATGCGCTGACCTGCAGTAAACACAATGAGATAAGGGATGTTTTTCGGGAGCTCATGAGTTGCGCATAGGGGTACTGAGTAAAAGAACCTCTAATAAAGGAAGCGATGGTCCCGAGTCCTGCTTTGCGGGAGACCTTGCTCATTGGGGGGCTTGGGAGGCACAGAGGGATGCGTTATTTGATATCCGTGTTGTTCACACTGATGTTCCATCTTATGTCTCCCGCCCCCTCCCCGCAGTGTTGTCCTCTGCTGAGCAGGATAAGAGATGGAAATATGCTGACACGTGCGAAAAACGCCAAGCTAAATTTACACCATTGGTGTGCTCCGTAGATGGGATGTGGGCTCCACAAGCAATAGCCTTCATCAAGATTCTGGCGGAGATGCTCTCGGAAATTTGGGGAAGGCATCAGAGTAAAGTGCGCCAATGGCGCTCGTCTGGCCTTTGCTGTACTGAGAGCAAGCAGCTTACGCTTCAGAGGCGCTCGGAAATGCTGGAGATGTGCCGACAACCTGCTAGGCTGCGATGAGGGTGCAGCCATCCATCAATGAGAACCCATCATGAGGAATGTCTTTGACTTTTAGACAATATTGTTTTCACCATCATCACCATTTTATAAGTTTTATCATCTTTTCTTCGAAAACATTCTCCATCAGCTCTCTCTTTCTTAATCCTCCTTCACGCGGCTCCTGTTTTGTCTTTCCTCCTAAATTGTTAAAAGTAAAT
This sequence comes from Apolygus lucorum, assembly GCA_009739505.2. Classification (NCBI taxonomy): domain Eukaryota; kingdom Metazoa; phylum Arthropoda; class Insecta; order Hemiptera; family Miridae; genus Apolygus; species Apolygus lucorum. The sequence continues at coordinate 64,047,298 of CM019176.2, read as the reverse complement.
TGTGTTTAAATTTTGAAAAAAATAGAACAATATTAGTTTTTTGACAATAAGATGATGTTTCAATTGAATTAAATGTCAAATGCAGAGATGAAAAAATTGTTTAATAACGTTCAAGATTGTCTACTGTTTTTAGTAGGAACAATAGCTTTCTAACCTTGAAACCTGGTGTCAAAACTTCCCCAGGCGGCCGCCAGGGAGGGGGAATTTCTCGAACAGCAGGGCTCTTGGAAGAGTGACCAAAATGGGTAAAGGAGAGGGATCTCTCACTTCATTCTCTAGCGTATCATCAAGGGGGGGGGGGTTGTCCAAAAAAGTATTGCTAACTTCACTCCAGTTATGCGTCTAACCATTTGCCAAAGATTCATCGGATGGCATCAGAGACATACAGACAGCCACCTGTTACTTATATAGATAACCAGGAAAAGGCTTGATTTGATTAAGAAAAGGCTCCGTCTGACTTGGAAATGCTACACGTATATAAGAGAATAAATTTTACAAGTAGGGTAGGACTCCATATAAATATACTTTCACATTCGTGTTCATATCGCAGGCCTCCATATTGTAATAAAATATTATTATTGTTCAAAATTTACACACAAAAAATGAATAATAAATTAGAATGGAACATTTTAGTCGATGTACTAATAAGGCCAATTAAGAGGTTTCTTCGCTCATTGTGGAGTTCTACGTTGTCTCACAGCTAGAATAAAACGTCAAATTTCACATGCATGCCCAAATACACGAAAACACACAATTAATTTTGAAAATTTGTGTTTATTTAGATGTGGAAAATCGTGGCTCTGTCTTCTAATGACTAGTGAACCAATCTGGTTAACCAAACGGACTATATCAAACACTGCTGGAAAATATCAAAAAGTGTTTAGAATGAGGCCAAGATTCGAGCAGTTGGAGACTGTACATATTTACCATAAATAATCTACTACAATCTAAAATCCAAGTGACATTTGGATCGAATCCAACCAAACCAACATTCCTTGAAGCTAATAACTATTTACCGTGGTATTTTGTAATCGGGAGAAGAAATACTAACGGATAGAGACTAAAATCACTAGAAGGATCCTTGCGAAAAACCCACTCTACTGTCAATTTTGAAAATAGTGAAAGACATTTAGATATTGCTCTTAATATTATAAATATAGGTAGTATGTTCTACGACTACTTCTACGATCCAGATGATTAAAAACAAACTACTACAAGGTGAGTAAGTTATTTGAGTAGGCATATTACTCTCAAATAGGAATAGTAGGTATTAGAGGAACCAAAATATGTAGGGTCTGAAGTATACGCGTACACCCTTATCTCAACACTGATCAACGAATAATACATCCTAAACTAAATACATAGGATAGGCGGCTCTGGTTTTTTAGCACAATTTAGTATTTTTATGAGCACCAACGATCGAAAAGTGGTATAAAACTGCACAGAGTGTTCTTCCTACCGCTTGTTAATTTACTTCAATTTGACAGAATTTAATAGTTTTTGACCAGACATGAGTAATTCCGCTTCTTCCAGAAGAAGATAGGAAAGTCAATGTATGTATAAAAAAACAAAGTATGGATGTAGGTACTGCCATTAAGATAAGGACTCGGCAGAACACATGCATTCTTCTCCTGTGTTGAATGGGAGCGGCACCGATACTGTTTACCGGAGAAGAATGGAAGTTTTCACCCAGAGAAATAGAGCTGGAACGCCGTGCATACTTTTGTGTATACGGTGCTGAAGGATTAGGAGGGGAGGCTCAAAGTCAGGTGGTGAAGCAGGAGCGTGAACAAGCGCTGCAACATTGGCAGGAAACCTGAATGGCTGAGACAAGAGCCACAGCACGGCTGGTACCAAAAGCTTGTACCTGATTTGAAAGAAAACACGGGGTGGATCTTTGAAGAGTCTCTGTCCCTGGAGAAACAGGTCGACAGGCTGCTGAATGGAGAGGGCTCTTGGAACAAAACAGCAAGATTCCTGAAAGAGATGCTGAAAGGTAAGACCAGAGATGAAGATGATCTAGATTAGGCAATTGAACTAAGACCGAAGTATTGCCATCTACAATTTATGCTAATTGGTTGGACAAAAGATCAATTAATGGATTGAAAATTGTACTTCCTTCCAGATGTAAATATTGAACATTTATGAACCTCTAGAAAACAAAACCAGCCAAAGGTGAAGAACCTGTCAGGCTGCCAATCCCAGGTAACAACTATAATACATAATTCAAAAACTCCGAATGTGGGGGGAAGAGGAATGCTCTGATACCTGGATGACATCACATTTCTACATCTTCCTACTCACTCCATGGTCCTACTCCTCCACAGTTGTTCCCAACAAGATAAACCACCAAGCTAACTACTGGTCAGTAAATATGAGCCACACACAGTCCACATATTCATGTTGTGGAGGACATGTATGATTGTCAACGAACCATCAAATTATGTGAGCCATTTGACTTGTTAGTACTAACAAGCTTTGGTTGCTTGGTTGCTTTTCTTTCAATGTCGAGTAACTAAAGCTGGGCAAACACACGCAATATTCGCCAAATTCCTAGCAGCGTGTGAGGGTATTTGCCTGCTAGGTATTCGCCAATACCGAATACACCAATACTGTGCACCGCTCTTTGTCGGTTTATTGGCCACATCAAGAAGGTATTAAAAATCCTCAAAGAAGATTCAACAGAAGTTTTCAAACTTTCCAGACGACTCACTTAGTAAACAACCAGTGTGTTTATACTCGTACTTCAATCAAGCAAAATTTATTGATGAATTTTTCGTTTTCTTTATAATTATTAAGTCCCTATTTACAGAGAGAAAATAAAAAATGGATATGAATTACTAGAATGTTATATTTCTATGGTTGGGAGAAGTCAACTTACAATTGCCTCTACATTTGAGTTCAAGGATTCCATCCATATCTTCTTTGTCTCTTCTTCTTTCTTCTCAATGGCAAGTACCCACTGCTCAAAACTGTGTACACTGCAGCAGTGACCATGCTAGGCACCAATTGTACGACTGAAGCAACACCTTGTATCCCGTAAAACACGAACATACGTCCACAACATTCGCCGAAGCACCAAGCTCGTGGTTTGCCAAATAGCGAGCAAAGCAACTGGTGTTTGGCAAATACTGCATTTGTGGATGTCCAGCTTTACACTAATACAATATGCACGCGTACACGCTCATCAGCTTCTTAACTGAAGATCTATGGAATCAGCATTCAGATATTTCAATCCAAGAGGACAGCTACAACTATTGTCAGTCATATATGGTAATTAACCAGAGCCACTTATACACCAATACCGATAACACATTGCGCCATTATTCAACAAGATCACAAACAATTTATTCAATCTTACAACTATTAGCTTAGGCAATAACCATCAAGCATAACGAATGCCGCCAACAAGCGCAGGCATAAAATCTTCAAGGCAATAAACGTCACACCGAAACACGCGGTCATTGCACATCACAAAAATTCAAGTTAGGTACGTACATACTACATACTACTAAGTACTACAGTAAAATGGTACGAATGGGAAGACTTTGTATGACGTAAGTATTGACTTTCAATATCATAACATTGGAAAATTGTATTCATCAGATAGGTCACCGACTACGCACTACCAAACTCAAGTGGGTGTACCTTGGGTACGTTTCTAGTAAATCGCCTTCAGACTTTATTCTATCGTTATCATGAAGAAAGAACATTTTCTTTCTACAAAATACTGTTAATGGACGAAAACATTTTTATATTTTGCAATCGATGTCTTTGTATTCAATATACACTTAAAGTGCCGGTGCACCAATTTTAATGAGTGCGCACACTTCTTTACATAACTTGATTAATACGAGAAGATTTGTGAGTAAAAAAAGTTCATCTCGGAATAAAAATTATGATCCAAATCCATTTGGAAATTAATTCCGAACCTACATAATATTGCTTTTATAAAATCATTTGCAACGTGTAATAGCCAACGTTAGTTTAAAATACAGATAATAAGTTATGAACAGGCACAATGATAAGTTTGTGATAATTGCTCTAGGTTTGTGATAATAAAGTGACATAAAAAGTCTAAATTACGAAGAAGGTGGTAACATCTTCAAAACTACTGGATGTACACCAGTCCGATCATTGTAAGGGAAAGATTGATATCCTAAGAGTTGATATCTAACAAATGATTTCTAAAAAATTCGATTCTAAAAAATGAGTGAAATAAATAACGACCCGTTGTATGACTAGAAACTACAGCCGAAGTTTTGGTGTAAAAAAAAGTAAACGATATGTACGTTACACAGTATCACTTCTGATATAAAACTGAATTTTGGGGAGTTGAAGGTCTTCGGGGGCGATCTGTAGGCCTCGCGAGTGTAGTTCGGTTAAGTTTACAAGACTGGTTTGAGTAACTACGCCTTCTGCATGTAACCACCTCAAACATGCTTCACATTGTTGGAGATATAAGAGGCATTAATGGTCTGATTTGATCGTCTAATCGTCGTATATCGCGATTGTGGTAACGAAAATCGAATAGCCCGTAGCGCTTTTTGCAGCATCAGACGATAAATAAGTCAGTGTTATCACCTAACAGGTTCCTTATCAGTTATCAATAGTAATTTAAAGAAAAAGTTGTTGAAAGAAAGGACGAGAAGATTGGTTTGTTGATGTTATGATAGTTGCTTCACACTGCCGCTAGGATCGCATTTGCGTTTGGAAGTCGCTTCTCAGTTTACGACGCCTCCAGCCCGTGGTAAATCTAATCCTTGAATGACCTGGAGCACATGCGCATTGACTCGTGTCGAATCACCAAATTCGAAGATTCGACTCTATTCAACGACAACGCTTCCAGACCATGAATACCCCTCTAGTATTAACAACACAGGTCTAATGGTGGTTTTCTTGGTATGCTTTGAATAACTGAATGTCCACCATTGTTGATCACTCCTTTCACCATTTCAAAGCCTTGTTAGCCTTACTTCAGTGTTTTTTTTTCGATATTATAATGAAATCAACGTGCAATCCTTCCAATCTGTACCAACTTCTGCTGCAGGACTAGACAAGAGGTAATAGACTGCTCAATTATGGCTGACTCTTGCGTATCAGAGCTCATAACTTTTAAGTAAAGCTCCCAACCACACAATGATAAAATAGAATTGTTACAGTTTATCTTAGCATCATAGCGATTTATTGGAGTTGGAGTTGAGTTGGATGGTTGATGCCTTCTGGCATCAATTTCTGTGAATTGTAGCAACATGTTTGAATATGTAAACAGTTGCTTACACAGTCATGTCGCTACGATGTCTACAAATTTTGTGCAAGTCAATGTTGAATCATCAAAAATTAACTTCCCTCAACCGGGGATAGATCTCCTATCATTCCGATTCTGAATCGGAGCTCCTACCACTTGAGCTAAGGAAGCGAATGGACAGAAATGTGAAGAGGTCGCTGATCACAACATCCCCCCGCCCCCATTAGGAAATCTTAGGTACTCCGTTAGCTAGTCAGGGAGGTGAGAGGCAGCTTTGGCCGGCGTTTTCCAACCCAGTGAGAACGCACTATTTTTGACTGGCTTCGGAGTTTTTGTTATTGTTCCTTATTGACAGGGTGAGGGATCTGCTGACCTCAACGTTTGTCCTAATAGGCAGTGGCTCGCCTCATGTCTTGGGAGGGAGTTGTTTTGATGACCTAATCTTAATGAATTATTATTCTCAGAGAAATGCTGAGGAGACCATCCAGGTCTGGTGCGACTGCGCCATACTGTTTAATCATCAAAAATTAACTTCCCTCGACCGGGGATCGATCTCCTATCATTGCGATTCTGAATCGGAGCTCCCACCACTTGAGCTAAGGAAGCGAATGGACAGAAATGCGAAGAGGTCGCTGATCACAACATCAAAGCACTGGAGAGAGAGTTCTTTTGCTATACAACTTCGCATATTATGGCTGAGACCAAATCCTCGCGAGTTTTTAACTGAGTTTATCGAGCTCTAGTGCAGTGTGGCGTGTTTTTAGGATGTTAAGAACAAATATTCCAACAGGGATATTCATAACCTGGCGTGAACTGTGAATTGGTGTTTGACCCGACATCAGACACAGTTGTTAAGAAAATTAATTTATTGCATACGGTTTATCAGAAAGAACTGGCGAAAATTCAAAAATCGGAAAATGCTGGGGCGCAAGCTGACAACATTCATGAACCGATTTTGTGGTACTTCGACCTCCTGCATTTCTTCAATGTTCAGGACTCCCGCTCTATGGCAGAAATCGTTGGAACGATCGCTCTTTCGATTTATCGGAACAACAAATTGGAGCAACCTCATCGTTACGATTTATTGTTATATTATTAGAGGGCTTGGTAATTGATTATTAACGACACCTTTTAACCTTGTTGTACCTCTTTGATCATTCTTTCTTGATTTTTCAAACTAATGTTTAGAGTAGTAATCAGATTTTCGCGTATCGCTGAGATATTTCAATAGCTCAGCCAACGTACCTAGTAAGAGCTTCCTATCCTAGATAACTAAACCCCTATAGTAAACTGTTCATACGTCTGCCTTATGAGGTGGCGAGACAGTACAGAAAGTTGTATCATTTGGAATTATTGATAATTGATGCAAAGAGAATCAAGGCTATGAGTTTTCGAAATATTGTTCACCGATTTGATAAATAATGGCGATATTTGAGAGGGATGATCGATGTTGAAATGCACGGAAGTAGGAATTGCTGCCTCATTTACAACATTTCAATGCCGATCCAACACACCTACAAAGATCAGCCGTGATTGACTAGAATACCATTTTCGTTAAAGTTACAAACCTACCCCCAGTTTCATCAGGAAAAGTCGTAGAAGAGTCTAAAATTAATATTATTATTAATATTATCACTAATCTCCTAGTTAGTGATTCGTCCTAAACTTATGTATAACTTACGTTACCTCGGTAATCATCAAGGTCCTACGTACTTTTGGAGCGTATCCTGAATCCAGGGAGCTCAAAATAGGAAAGGAGTTATCCAGTAAGTATATGAAGAATGTTTTTCGAGACGTTTCAGTTTCAACTTCTGGGAAAAGTACCAGGATTAAGAAACAACTGTTGACTTAGTGAGCATACAGAGGACGGTAGAGTAGACTTCATTTAGGTGAAACATTGGCAAGTGGATTCCGGGCGGAAGCAAGTCCTTTTACAGGGAAATCCAATATCATAGCAGATGACGAACACTGACACCTTTCCTAACCACCAGAGGCCCACTCATCAATACATCAATCGATTTTGGTATTAAATTTAAGGGGTTAGTTCCGCTAAGGATAAAAATACAATTATTGTCTCCGTACCTTGTGGAGAATCTTTTGTACCCATTAAGTCGAGTATAGAAAGCGAGTGCTTTCGTAGAGAGGGCATCATCTTCATACTGTCGAGAGAGTATCTATTCTCGTACTTCGCCTCCTGTACTAGACTTGCTGGTTACGACGGCTTCCCCAATAAGGTGGACAATAATTCAATTGATTTTGTTAATATTCATAGTTCCAATAATTGAATGAGTGATTCTTCTTCCAAAAAATGACTTCAAGCCCTTCACTCGTCCCACTAAACTCCCCAACACTACCTGGATGTTTCTTGAACTTGTACTTGCCATAGAGCTGACATTAAGTACATATCGAAAATAATTATTGGAACGAATTTACATGGAAAGTTTTCGATTCATGAACCTTTTTTAGTGATTAAAATGAGTGGGGTACAATTTTATTACTGATTAAATTAATATGTGATAGATCGTTACAAAATATAGGATACGATTTCAATAGGGTTTCTTTAGAGATCATTTTCAACTTTTGTACTAATGAGGAAATTGAAGGTACTAGAAGGTAACTATGTGAAGAGAGTGAATGCAAAATCTTAACAAACACGAATTTGGAAAAATCTCTTGTTATAAATAAGCAGTTTCGTCGGAGTCAGATTTAAAATATGATTCATCTACGAGTATGAATGAAAACCTAGCTGTTATGTAAAACGTGTTCTGACATGATCGTTTTTCAATGATAAGATAAATCTAAGAAAACACCACGATAACACAATCTATGATTTCCACAAATTTACATTTTAATTTCTAATAACAATTTACCTATTGTATCGGTGATGCGAAACTAAAATGTTTGAACAAATATATAGAAGTGGACAAGACAAATTGAACATTTTAATGAATATCGGTACAGACCAGTTATTTTCTCCAAACCTTGGACAATTCCTCCAGGCACAGGTTGGCTTCTTGGATTCCATCTGGGTTGTTATGTCTAGTGGCGTTTTGCTTGCCTTCCTTACAGTGTCTTTTAGCCTCTTCGTACATTTTTTGTTGCAAACATACGTTCCCTAAAAAACCGGTAAAACATCAATTAGTCACGGTAGGGAAATACTGAAGGATTATAAAGACACAAATAACGTTTTGTCGTCATAAAAATAGCAGTTTTATTTCGTACTTCTATGCGTATTGGTGTCAGTTTAGATAATAACATTTTTAACAAAAAAACGGTCCGATCTTAAAACTGATGTCGGTAAACACCAAAAAGAGGAAAATAATAATCAGCGAATTCAGATAGGTCTTAGGTAGGTAGGTACGCATTCAAGTCGCTGCCATGCCCATCTGTAGACACAAACGTACTTCTGTATCTTCTACTTATTGGTATTCTTTTCTTCGCAAATATAAACACCCATACACCCGAGTATGAATGTAAATCTCTGTTCGTTTGAATTTTCGGGTGGGTGTGGGAAAGTTTGATTAATTAACTTAATTAACTAACAACGTTTTGGTAACAACGCTCCTGAGGGTAAGTAGCTATATTGTATGTCCATCGATATAAAGAACAATCACAAACACCCCTATTACCATTAGATCAGTTCCCATACTAGTTTTTGATCAGTTTCCCTTTGGTTCTTGGATCAATTTCTTCAGAGATTGAACAATTTCAGTTCAATTCTTGGATCACGTCCCTAGTTTTTGATTGGTTTCTATTTTACCCCTCAAAACAATTCCAAGGAGGTTCACACATACTATGACATTCATATGAAAGCATTGACTAGTTTGGGAACACATATTAACTCAATGGTAATAAGAACTGGATCATTGAGTATGAAAGACAGTTAGTTTGTTTCTACAGATGGGCACGACAGCTACTTGAATGCGTACCTACCTACCTAACACCTATCTGAATTTGCTGTGATAGTTATTTTTTTCTTTTTGGTGTTTACCGACATCAGTTTGGAGGTCGGACCTTTTTTGCTTCCGAGTCTACCAAGGTAGCGGAAGCTTTGTTTTCACTTTTCAAGGTCGAAAAAAAAAGTTCTCCAAAATCAAAATTTTCACTCGCGTTTTGCGTTTTAGACCTTTCTGAACAATTTTGGTTCAGTGTCTGTGTGTCTGTGTGTCTGTCTGTCATGAATTCCTTGTAACGCGCATAACTATACGAAGTTATTGTCCGATTTGAATGAAATTTTCAGGGATTATGCGGGTTGGTGTGTAGACGGTCCCCTATGAAAATCATCATCCCCGGACTGATAGAAGCGACTACGCATGCGCAAACGTGAATTCCTTGTAACGGCCATAACTTCTACATTTTCCATCCGATTTCAACGAAATTTTCAGGGATTGTGCGGGTTGTTGTGTAGACGGTCCCCTATGAAAATCATCATCCCCGAACTAATAGAAGCGACTGCGCATGAGCAAACGTGAATTCCTTGTAACGGCCATATCTTCTACGTTTTCCATCCGATTTCAATGAAATTCTCAGGGATTGTGCGGGTTGGTGTGTAGACGGTCCCCTATGAAAATCATCATCCCCGGACTGATAGAAGCGACTGCGCATGCGCAAACGTGAATTCCTTGTAACGGCCATAACTTCTACGTTTTCCATCCGATTTCAATGAAATTCTCAGGGATTGTGCGGGTTGGTGTGTAGACGGTCCCCTATGAAAATCATCACCTTCGGACTGATAGTAGCCACTGCGCATGCGCAAACGTGAATTTCCTTGTAACTTCCATAATTTCTACATTTTCAATCCGATTTCAATGAAATTTTCAGGTATGTTACAGATTAGTATTTAGATGGTCCCCTATGAAAATCACCACCTTCGGACTGATAGTAGCCACTGAGCATGCGCAAACGTGAATTCCTTGTAACGGCCATAACTTCTACATTTTCCATCCGATTTCAATGAAATTTTCAGGGATGTTACAGATTAACTTGTTTTGATGTTTTGAGATTAACTACTATGCATCGGATCATCTATACAATCGGGTTATGGATACGAGGAAGCTATGTGCCACACCCACTTGGCAGACGTTTTTTTGTTTGAAATGTTTTTATTTTATTATTTTTCAATTTTATAATATTTTTATTTTTCACTTTTTAGTGGTCCTCAATTTAAATCTGAAATTAATTTCCCCTCAGTTTTTGTAATGTACCTAGATCTGTTTCTATGACGAGGAAGCTAAGTGCTACATCCGCTTGGTAGAATACCCTCTCATCACCTAACTGTACTACGAGATTATATCCTTCATATTTGGTAGGAAAACTCACCCACAGGAACATTCACGAACTGGTTTGAAACGGCTCATGCAGGTTTCGCGCGAATAACCGACTAAAATTTCCCCCTTTCTTCCCCTTGCACCACCTTTCAGTTATTGGAATCCCCATCACAAAAACGGTCCGCGAATGACACAGTCGTAAGTTACAGGGGAAGTTAAGTGAATACGGACTAAACTTCCCTAAATCAGAAACCACGTTTTTCAACTATGTTCACGAATTTTCGATACTTTTAACAAAGCAAAATGAAATCTGTTTGAAACGAGACCACCACGGATACTGCGAGAACACATTTTCGTCCCACGACACACCGAAAAGAGAACCTCCTCCTTCGCGCCTACGGCGGTTTGGATTTCGGTAAAAATACCCAATTTTGGTTGAAAAAAACGTTTTGTGTAGGTAACAAAATTTAAATTTTACAAAACTGGCCGGAGGTACACGACTTTTCTATAGAAGCCCCTACACTATCATGCCGCTTGATCAAATGCTTGACCAAATTGATTGTATCAAGCGTGATTGATAGTTTAGAAGCCCGTTTGACGCTTGAACCTATGTTGCGTTTAGGAAGCTCAAATCAGAATTTGACACCATTGTAAATCGAAAAAGCGAAAGCACGATCTCAACACACCTTCTATGCTTCGACTGACGTGAGAGTTTCGATCAAAAGATTGAAGGGTTGATTGAAGCACGCTTGAAGCTTCCATCAATCAGAGGTTCAGGCATTTGATCAAGCCGCTTGATAGTGTAGGGGCACCTTATGAGATTCCATAGAGACGGGAATATACTTGATATACGAGCAATACTCACCCAAATTTACATAAACCGAAGAAAAATCGTTCATATTAGGCAGGTGCTTTCCAATTTCGACAGCTTTAGTCAGGTAATCCATGGCAGCTCCGTGATCGCCTTTCAGAAATGAGACTGAGCCCAAGTCATTCAGCAACACTACCGTTTGCTCGTGAATTTCTCCGTTCACTCTGAAAATGAACGACTCATTTTAAACCTTTAATTTAAGAGCGATGGAGGGATTCATGTCAAAATCACTCAAAATTCATCAAAATAGTTCAACAGGGTTTTAAATAATTATTTTTACAACGCAAAATCTACCACAATATCAACGAATGGTGGTTCAAAGCAGAGAATGAGATGAGAATCCAGCCCCCAACAATCCTTGTTGGGTTTCAGCGCTGCCTCCCGCCACTTCTACGAACTGCCATTCCTGATTACCATAACTACCGTTCTAAAAATTGTTGTCTCGTAATCGTTTCGTTTCTCTTATTGTTTTCTTCTGAACAGTTATAGACGTGAAAATGATGCCAAGTGTCGTTTTATGTTGCGAAACGCGCCCAAAGTCAGTCAATTTCAAAGCTGAGCTCCAAAATCGTCACTGGTTCATGTAGCAGGAATATGAGAAACAAAAACGATAACGAGAAAACAATCTTTAGAATGGTAGTTATGGTAATCAGGAATGGCAGTTCGTTGAAGTGGCGGGAGGTAGCGCTGAAACCCGACAAGGAAAAAACAGTTACTTGAAAATTTGCCACTAAAAAACGAACTTGTCCATCATCAACAATGAGGAATTTCACAATGTCGGAATTTCCTATTTTTTACCCCAAAATCGGATTCAGCACCTCTAAAAACCCCCTAAGGCAAACTTTCAGCCCGAACTTCTTAATTTACGAATAAACAAAACAGTGTAGAAAATATGAATGTTTAAAAAAACTGGGAAAATGACGTCTTGCTGGAATAGTTCATTTATGGCCGCTTGAAGCGCTGAGATCGAGAAATCCATAGTCCCCAGATGCAAAATTTCATGAAACAGTAAAGTTCGAAATCGAAAAACTGAAGAAAAAAATAAAAAAAGCAAGATGGGGAAAATTAGGTTTCCTCTGTTTTTGTTTGATAACTTTTCTCTTAGAAAACACGATTTCGTCGTCCCAATGGGCAACACTGGGAGGAGACGGGGATCCGAACAGCCCAATCAGCGAGCGTTCCCGCTGGACATCCGTTTTCCCGGTTAGTTTTGAAATTAAAAATTTTGACTGTCTCCCAAAAATAACAGGAGACTTATTTTCCGAAATCTGCCCGATTTTCATCTATCCCACACCATTAACTATTCAGGAAAAATGCAAACAGAAATCGGTGAAATTCCTCATTAGTATCATATCCCCTAAATACGTGGAGTCAGTGAAGTTGCACTACCAGGCGCGCGCTTCACAGAATGCGGTGGACTCGACCTGTGCTCTTCAAAGCATTTATTGCAACTGTTGAACATTTTTTTAGCCGCTAAAAACCACGCGTTTCTATAGGTCATATCCTGAACTAGGATTACCTTGAGGTGTCAAGACATTGAGAGCGGCTGCACGCCCGGCGGTAAGTTAGAGTCGTAAAGTAGAAACCGCCAAAAAAAAAAACAACTTCAAAGTGAAAAAAGTGGCATTTCAAGCTGATCAAAACAATGTTATAGGGCAATGGGGTATTTCGGTGGGTCAGAAATTCAGGTTTTTGACCTCAAATTTGGATTCAGCACCCTTGAAAACCTATATACTACAACTTTAAGCCCAATGATACTATAACATGTGGTAGAAAAATTAATTAAAGAGATCACACGTTTGAAAAAGGCGGGCCGCTATAAATGCACACACACTAGGCAAGGACTACGCCGCGCGCGTGTATGAGTAATATTTTGTAGTATCCAAGAGGTTTCTGTGCATGGATACTTTTTTCAAAGACAGTTGGCTAGCTACGTCACGATTGGCTAGCTACGTCACGATTGGCTAGCTACGTCACACCGTACAAATCTTCAACTTTCCTTAGCTTCTCTGATTTTTTAAAAACATTTTCTCGACGAACAGACCCAATTACCGTTATTCCTGAGCCATACTCTTTTGAAAAAAAAAAAAAAAAAAATTGACTGAAATACCCCATTGCGATCAGATACTAGTCGTATAATTGATTCCTGAAGTTCGGCATAGATACCTTCTTTGTGTACACCCTTTCTACTAAATAAACTGAGGATGCATTTACTTACTTCAGGCACATGTTATAGGCTTTCTTGAAATAGCTGAATGCTTCAGACAACCTGTTTTTGTCCAGTAGGAACCTAGCGTACCAATCCAAAGACATTGCCCAAAGTGTGAGTAAATCTTCGTCATGTGGATCGTGCTCCACCTTCTTTTCCAGAGTGTTCACACAAAATTCATAGCCTACTTCAGCTTCCCTGAAAGAAGATTAAGACGGATGCAAGTGAAACAGGTATTAGAATGATATACATTAATTGTTGAAAGGAAATGAGTGAGAAAGAGATCTAACTAGGGAGATGTAATTCGTACCACCAGCCAAAATAAGAAATCTATTGCAAAGCAGTAGATAAAAACGAAAGAATATAAGTAGTGGGGCCACATTATCAATAGGATGTGGGCACGTATTTCGCTTCCGAGTATACCAAGGTAGCGGAAGCTTTGTTTTGACTTTTCAAGGTTGAAACAAAAATGTTCTCCAAAATCAAAATTTCCACTCGCGTTTTACGTTTCAGGCCTTTCTGAACAATTTTGGTTCCGTGTCTGTCTGTCATGAAATCCTTGCCACAGTCGTAACTTCTACATTTTTCATCCGATTTTGATGAAATTTTCGGGAATTTTGCGTGTTGGCGTATAAATGGTCCCCTATGAAAATCATCGTCCCCTGACTGATCGCCCACTGCTCATGCGCAAACGTGAAATCCTTGTAACACCCATAACGTCTACATTTTCCAACAATATTCAGAGATTGTGCCGGTTGATGTGTAGAGCCCCCTACGAGGGTAGTGCTAGGCACATAGAGATTGATGTTTTAAGATCAACTGCTATGCCTAAGTCAAAACTTGAAATGTCAGTTGAAATAAAAGAGAGCAAACTTAATGATGGCTTTAAATTCGAAACTTATTTTCTGTTTTTCTGACCACTCGATTCACTCGTTCTAAAATCCAGATTGCCCATAATCGAAGTAACATCAATCTACATCATCTATGAACCGGATATTCTCACTAGTTCCTTGCGAAAACCCATCTTTTACATTCCTCTGATGTCGGTTAAAGAGAAAGGCCCACAATAGCACAGAAAAGTCACAGAAATAGCTTTGAAAACTGAAATTTGTATCGATCTCCTAAATTGATGTAGGAATGTAGAGACGATAAACCGAAAACTATGTGACGTCAAATCTAAACAAAGTGAAATACCAACTTCAAACAAAACAAAGACAAGTTTCACCTCTGGTTTCTGCCAAGTGATGACGTAAAAACTTTTTGGTGGCACAATAAGTTGTCAAACTTTCTGAATGCAATCCCTTATCCATGAAGACATTTTAGGTCATTATCTCTGACTTCTCTGAATCGAGGGTTCCTAAGAACACGATACAGTGTTTTTTCACCCGATTTTCGTTTGATGCACACGCCCTATTGTTGTATCAAAAATACTCACTCATATTTTTGCTTCTCTTCACAAATTTTGGCCAACTTGAGAGACATATGGAGCACTTTAATATCATCTTGGGGTGCTCCACCTCTGATCACCCTCTGCATGGTCTGTGAATCAACGAGTATGATGTTATTTTGACGAGGTAAACACTTGTCTGCTAGAGCCTTCTGGCTGATGATGTAATTTTCGATTTACCTGTACAAAGAGTTTTTCAGCTTTGGTGAATTCTCCTTGAGCAAAAGCTAAATTAGCCATGAGATCGTAGATGTAGGTAACACCGTCTTCATTTTGCTGTTCTTGAGCGAGCTTCAGTGCAACGTGTAACAATTGCTCTGCAACTTTGAACTCGTCACGCTGTAAAAATAAGCGAACTGTCAAATATCATAAAGCCGATGCTTGCTTTCAAATATCACATCAGAGTGCTGAACATGGTACCTTAAACAACATGTCGATACCTAACTAGCACAAAGGTGCTATGTCCAAAAATGGAGTTTTGAGAAAAACGCAAAAGAAATTATCACCAATGCACAATTCCTAAAATAATGGCTTATTACACTGAACTCTTTAATTTCCTCAATAAATTTTCAAGCTATTATCGTCAAGAAAACTCAATAATAGTTTTGCTGAATTTGGGTTTTCTGAAATTTAAAAAAAATAGAAAATGTGGAATGGTGGATGGACGTAGCGCCTTTGTGCTTTAAGGTATTGTTGTGATCAGCGACCTCTTCGCATTTCTGTCCATTCGCTTCCTTAGCTCAGTGGTAGGAGCTCTGATTCAGAATCAGAATGATAGGAGATCGATCCCCGCTCGAGGAAAGTTGATTTTTGATGACTCAACAGTATGGCGCAGTCGTATCAGACCCAAATGGTCTCCTCAGCATTTCTCAGAGAAACAATAATTCATTAAGATCAGGTCATCAAAACAACTCCCTCCCAAGACACGAGTCGAGCCACCGCCTATTCGGACAAACGTTGAGGTCAGCAGATCCCCCGCCCCGTCAATAAGGAAAAACTACAAAGCCAGTCAAAAATACGTGTTCTCAATGGGTTGTAAAACGCCGGCCAATGCAGCCTCCCTGACTAGGTAACGGAGTACCTAAGATTTCCTAGTGGGTGGGGGGAGTTGTTGTGATCAGCGACCTCTTCGCATTTCTGTCCATTCGCTTTCTCAGCTCAGTGGTAGGAGCTCCGATTCAGAATCGGAATGATAAGAGATCAATCCCTGGTCGAGGGAAGTTCATTTTTGATGACTCAACAGTGTCGATGTGGAACCATCCATCTATAGGTCTACCACAGAAACTCTGCTTCCCTTGAACGCATTTTTCTGGGGAAGATAGAACTACTTTTCTCTCATAGTTTGCAAATCCCAGTGCACATAATATTTTTTCGGTAATTTATCCCCTCTAAGTGATATATTTGTACTCCTACTGCAGCCTGGAATTCCTGCATTTCTGAATAGCTATTTTCATTCGCCAATTTCGTTTGCAGTGCAGCCACCACAAACTGCCAAACAAAAAATTTGACACGTCTGATTTCCCTGCAAAGGTTTCAGCGTGGAAGGTAGACTCGGCTACTAGTTCAGGGATCCACTACCTAGGGGGCGGCACACAGATGCAGACTTTCTGTGGTAGACCTACCTGGGAAGTAAGATAACAAAGGATAATGTTAAGAGCCGAATGAAGAAAGCCAAGGTTTTGTTCGACTGTATCCAAGGTTTTTTTTTTTTTTTGCTTTTCAACTCCAAAGTGAAGACTGCATTCCTGCATGGTAGTGAGACCTGGTAGGTAAGTGAAGATACTGGAATCCCCAGGGAGGAAGAAAGAGAGGGAGACCAAGAGAAATCTTGTCAAGATTTGTAAATACAGAATTAGTCCGTGCTAGCTAAACTTGCCATCAAGCTCAAAGGATCGCAGATGGAAGAATGGATTGGAAACCGCTTGCCATGCCAAGAGCCAAGACAAAGAAGAAGAAGAAGTAATGTCTATTGCAGGAAACCTCTCTCACCTGGCTCTCCAAAGGCCCTGTACTCCTGACAGCCTAACTTAGGGGACTGAAAGTTTGCTTCATTCTAGGCCTGAGTTGCATTTAGGAGGTGTGCTGATACCAATCTTGGTGTGAACTGTTCTTACCTTCTCCAGTTCCAGGAGTAGAACTGTTCAGACTATACAGACCCAGTTCTGTTTGTACAATAAAAGTGTGAGTTCAACGAGAGTTTGAAAAGGTATAAAATGTCGATCAATGATGCTATGGAAGGTTTCTGATATGAGAATTGATGCAACGTTTAAAGGTGGGTTCACAAGCATCCGACTCAGCGTTTCCCACACTCCATTCTGCCCGCTGATTGGCCAATTACAGAAGAAAAGATGGAAAGAGGCCAATCAGAGGGCAGAACGCAGAGTCAGGCGCTTGTGAACCCAGCGTATTGCTGCTTCTTCTAGATTATCCTGGAAACTGCTTTAACCCCCTCCCCCCACATCCACTGTTAGTTTTTTTAGCTTTCACTGGCACAACTGCAATACTATTTGAGAAGGAGCGGAAATTTTCGGGGTGATTTTACGTTTTCGTCTTTCATCTGGCTTTCTAAATTTATCGAAGAGCCTGTTGAACTATAAGCCTGACAGTTGATTGCTGGTTTAGATGATGACTACCAATGTAATTGAGAATAAATTAAGTGGTTGCCTTTGATGGGAAGGAGGTAAAGCAGATAATATCTGCTTTACCTCCTTCCCATCAAAGGCAACTACTTAATTTATCCTCAATTACATTGGTAATTAACAATATTATGTTATTAACATAACATATTATGTTGACAGGAAGATCAAAGTGTAGACAGGCTTGAGAAAAGGGACATCATATGCCCTTAAAGCGATAGCCAGAGAAAAAATCGGCTGGACCCCCCAGCTGCTGTCTACTTAAATTACGGCGTTAATTATAAAAACATGGAACATTTTTTAACCAAATTTAGTGCAGAGCCTTTAGTCATAGGTAGGTACGAGGGTGGATCAAATATAAACGGGACTCTGACCTCTGAGCGCCGACGGTTGACAGAAGCGGGCCCGTCACTTCGAGATTGTTTGAACAGGTTCATTAGAAGGTGGATGAGGGGGGCGTCTCCCCCTTTACAAACTTTCATGAGTAGTTATCGCGATGTCTGAAAAAAAGGTGCCCGTTTCCATTGAGCAACGAATTATCATAAAATTTCTTACCTGTGGAAGAGTCAAACCTTCGGAAATTTTTCAAAGGTTGACTGCCCAGTTCGGGGACCAAACCCTCTCTAGGACCCGTGTGTTTGCCTGGCACAAAGAGTTTCAGGAGGGAAGAGAACGAGTAGAGAATGAGGAACACGATCGTCGTCCCCGGAGCAGCATTACGGATGAGAACATTCAAGCGGTTCGAGACATTCTTGAAGATGATCGACGTGTGACTGTCTCCGAAATCGCTGAGCAGGTAGGGGTAAGTTATGGGAGCTGCCAAACGATCATTACAGAGCACCTAGGATTCCGTAAAGTGTGTGCCAGATGGGTCCCTCGCCTTTTGACTGCAGATCAGAAGTTGAGACGTTTGGAGGTCTGTCAGAGGCTTTTCGCAAGGTTTGAGGAAGAAGGGGAAGAATTTTTGGCTAGCATCGTCAGCTGCGACGAAACATGGGTCCATCATTACACACCCGAATCGAAGCAAGCCAGTATGGAGTGGCGGAGGAAGGGGGAGACAGCCCCAGTGAAAGCAAAAACTCGACTGTCTGCTGGCAAGGTCCTTGCAACTGTTTTTTTCGACTATCGAGGCGTTTTGCTCATTGATTTTTTGCATGAGCGAAGAACAATCAATGCTGCCTACTATTGTGAGCTGCTGACTCAGGTGAGGGCTGCATATCGCAGCAAAAGACGGAATCAACCAATTCGTGACGTCATCCTCCTCCACGACAATGCAAGGCCCCATACTGCAGCTCTAACTGTTCAAAAATTGGAAGAAATGCATTGGACTCCACTTGATCATCCTCCATACAGCCCTGACCTATCGCCCTGTGATTTTCACTTGTTTGGGCCACAGGCGGACAGCGATTCGAGGATGATGAGGGGGTCGAGGGGTTCGTGCGCAATTGGCTTCAGACGCAACCTTCATAGTTTTTTGATGCTGGGATTAAAAAACTTCCTATTCGCTGGGGAAAATGTGTCACAAAAGCAGGAGACTATGTAGAAAAGTGACATATACCCGCTTTTTATTTTCTAACAAATAAAATTTAAAAAAAAAATAAAGTCCCGTTTATATTTGATCCACCCTTGTATAATACAAAAGTTATATTATCCTAGCAACATATCGAAAATGCATTGAAAAGCTCGGCGCTTCAGGCCTCGAAAACCGTCGAAAAGGCGCGTGACCGTCCCACGCCTCCTCTAGCGTAACGTAACGTTTTTCGGGCAACCCTAGGGCAACAGCATGTTCCATGTTAATATAAGTTTTTCTACTACCTTCTTCCATAATACCTCATCATGATGGAGTACAGGACAAGTTTGAGATTGCTGTCTTTCTCTCTGTTAGACCCTTCTAAAACAGGTTGTACGATTTGATTCGGCCCAACTAGGTACCTGCTAGAGTAAGTATTCATGTCAAGGCAAATTATAGTATGTAAAATAATAGGTATGAGGACCTGGATCATCAGAACAGCTCTCTTGATAGTAGTTATGAGTTCGGACTCATCCTCTTCTTCTTTTCGTTGGAACAGATTGAGGAAACCGGCGACGGCTACTGGCAAAGTTGCGACTTTATAAGGAAAACTCCTTTTTTGTTGACTAGAACGAAGAGCTGGCAACCGGTGAGTTACTGCCAAACTTTGACTTTGGCCTCGCACGATATTCGTGCCCAATGCCACACCGTTCCTCCTACACCAATGCAATATTTTCCACATTTTGTCCTTAGATAATACTCGTTCAAAAATCAGTTGAGGTCTAGGACTAACGATTTAACGTCACTTCTTGAGCATCTCTTATATCGACTGCAACGGAGCACATCAGCATGATAAAGACGGGACACCAGATGAGAAGATTTTGACAACACCTTAATATCACAAAAGTTGACTAAGCAAAGTTTAACTAATATTTAAAAAATAATATCGTGTAAAATGGCATTTTCCGATCAAAATTGACAAAGCGATAAAATTTTAAAGAAAATTTCTGTTATCAATCTTATCAAATTTTTGATATCACAGATCTTATTCGGTTCGTAGCGGTACTTCGATTTTCGTCTGGGACGTGGAGGAATGGATAACATTGGTCAAT
Organism: Apolygus lucorum; assembly: GCA_009739505.2. Lineage (NCBI taxonomy): Eukaryota > Metazoa > Arthropoda > Insecta > Hemiptera > Miridae > Apolygus > Apolygus lucorum. The sequence goes on along the minus strand of CM019176.2, from coordinate 64,026,998 downwards.
TCAAAAGCGATAAATTATTTTTCCAAATACTAACTGCATTATCATAAGTTAAAAAGAAAGCCATTACCATAATTTATTTGGATTCATGAGCTATTCTGTTCGGGAGAATTTACTAACTAAATTAGTATTTGAATCTCCCGCTTTCTCACACAGAAGGAATGAAGCGATCACCTGTTAGCTCTCTCCAGTTTAGCCAACGTTGCGGGCTTAAAAAGACGTTTTCCATCAAACAATCTTGAAATGTGTAGATCAAATTTTAAATTCTAATTTGATTGATCTTTAATTTTATTATTGGGTAGATGTGATTTAATTTCGCGTCATCAGACACTAGCAGACCGAGCCGGAATGCCCCTAAGTAGTTTCTGAAATAAACACAAATTTTTGTATAACCCATCTTAATTTTCCACAATAATAATGAAATTAATATTCATTCATCCTGATAAAAGGAAAATACTCATTTTTGTTGAAAACAATTGTATTTTTATCTCTTTCAACGTGTTGTTTGCTGGACAGTTTCTGTTACTGGAAGTGATTTCGGTTCCTTTAGTGGATTTAAAAAAATCTTGGAATTATTGAAGAGGTGTTAATACAAAATTTGAGAAATTAAGTAGAGTTTAGTAGTGAAATTTGGATCGTTTCACTTTGGCGGGAGCAGAAAAGAAAGTGGTCTCTGAACAATCGATTGGCACATTAGATTTGCAGCCTGATCAAGAAGGCTTGGTCGAACCCTAAAGGGAGTCAGTTTTAAGTCTTGCTCGTTTGTTAAAAAGACTTTATTTACCAGTTTTAACGCGTTTTATTTAATCGTTTTTCACGGTTTTAATGTGTAAATGTCGTATTTTAAAGTTTAAGTCGACTCTTTTGCCGTAAGGAGTGGCCGCTCGTACCCGTGCCCCATTCACTCCATTGATAAGGACGAGCCACTATTATACTGCCCATAACATCAATGATTTCTGGCGATGGTTTGTAAAAAAGATGTAGTGAATTGGTTTAAAAATTCTAAAAGTTATAAGCGTATCGATGTGATGTGCACGTTGTTAAATTTGTGCGTTCCGATCGAGCTCCGGTTTTTGGGCACATGTTTGGAACACTTGGGGAAGAGGGACTTCCACGAGTTGAGGAGCTCAGAGAATGAAGCCAACAATTCTTCTGAGCTAAGTTCATCTTTGGAAGGCCAATGCATCGCTAGTCAACATTTCAGAACCAAACTCGCAGTCTACATATCCGTTCTTCACTCGTGCAATTACGCCAGTTCGGGGGCAGTCTTCAAAATCCTAACCAAGACGGAGGACTTAAGCCCCATTTTAAAGAACAGTTCCGACGAAACGGCCTTAGACGATCTCCTACTTCTTTACACGTTAGCTCTAAATCATCCGGCGTTTTCCTTCGAGCAAAAACTCACCTTAGAAAAGATCTCGTCACAGTTAGTCGAAGAAGAACGAAGGTTATCCAGGAAGTCCAGTAGTCAGGGCCCCTACACCCAAGATGTCGAAAAGACTGTACCCCCCATGCAGGTAAATGAAAATCCATCTTTTTGATACATTTTATTGATTTCACATGTTATGCTCTCAATGGTGTGTCACAGTAGAAGGCTGAAAGTTCAGAATTGGAGATGCGATTGCATCCTTGACACAGATACCGTCGTGACGTCCATTTCTTGAAGCCGTCCCGATATGTCCTCTGCATGAGTCCCTTTTTGCGTATATTAGATTTGTGTGCTATGAAGAAATTTGCATGCTTTGCGCTTACGTCCATGAAATTAGACTCTAATGGTACATGAACCTACCTAGGCGTTCATTGCGTGAATTCCATTCATTCACATTTCGATTTTTCAAGATTCTGAACCCAATCTGTGTTAACTAGGTACTATCTGGTTATCTCCACATCCCTGTACGAATTTTTATCACTACGACGAACTTATCTCGAGGGCGCCCACTGCCTAAATATTCATTCATTCCCTTTTTATTCAACCTTGAGGAGTACCTTCCTATTGTCCGGCGACCGTGAATCACATTTTTCTAAATTATGCAATCGATTTAGCAGTCACCTGGAGTCACATTTGAATTCAACGTTTTACATCACTTCAATATTCGAGGAATTCTCCGTTGTATTCACCCTTCATGATCATAGTAGGTAACAGACGTATTGTGTTACTGCTGATGATGAATATTACTTTGGAAAAAAAAAATTATATTGAATGTTCATCGATTTGGCTTGATATTTTTATCCATCATGGGCCCGAGAAGCTCTTTATTTATAATTTCTTGTAGGGACGAGTAAGTAATATATTTTCAAAATTTTTTATCAATGCCTACTAAAATTGCGACGAATCTACTTTTGGATAGACTATAAGGGGGTTGAGTCATATTATTACCAACCGTGTGGCCTTTCTCCAATTTATCTCTTGCTTAACCAATCAACTTGAATTTATTTCTGCCTACCAGAATTGAGTATCACAAACTCAGTTTGAGGTTAAATAGGTAATGCGAAATCCATGAATTTTATTGATTGAAAATTTGAAAATACCAAATTCGGTAGGAGCGCTCAAAACAGGAGTGTTAGAGGTCTACTACCCTTCTGGTGTGATCTGGTCACTCCCCCTAGTGGTATACCTATACCTAATAGTAATTTATTTACAAGTTTTAATGTCGTAGTAGGTATATCACACACCCAACTATAAATAAATGTGTCAATCCTCAATAAATGTGACTCCAGCAGCATACTTGAGGGTCGCAATTATGAATAAGCATGTGGTGAGTGTTAGCTCAATGAAGGACAACCATTTCAACGATCAAATATTAGAAGGAACGCGTATAGACTAGCCTCCCACCTGAGAATCGAAAATACAACTAATTATCAGAAAGGTGACAGACCAGTAGGATTTTGGCCACGTCAAGGAAGAACCAATTCTCATTTTGAATCTTGAAACACACGAGCTAAAACTTCTTTCAACAAACCCATTTCCATCGTAGACAAAAGTTTAAGATTTTCATTACCTATCTACTTGATAATCTTGTTTCAATAGACCAGAAACCATTACTTCTACCCAGTAACCTGGTTTTCTTAGACCGGAAACCATTAATCGGTAACCTGGTTTTAATGGACCAGAAACTAAACTCCTATCAGAATTATCTTCTCTCCTTTCATCAGTAAATTCACCTTTTCTAATGATCCGGTTTCGATCTAACTTCATTCGGTTAGACACAGTAAATTTCTCAAATGACCTGCATTTCTAATAGGTACCTAGGTATCTATTTCTGGAAAAATAAAATATCGGTATTTCATCAATACGTAATTCATTTAGTAATGGGAGAAGGTTGATGTGAGAAAAGTTGAAGGTGATGCCTTGACAACATCTCAGATGAAGAAGCCCTTATGTTATGGCGGGTGTACCTATTAGTAGTTATCTTTGAAGTAGAGTTGAATCGGTAACCTGGTTTTAATGGACCAGAAACTAAACTCCTATCAGAATGGGATATTTCGGTGGGTCGGAAATTCAGGTTTTTTACCTCAAATTTGGATTTAGCACCCTTGAAAACCTATACACTCCAATTTTTAGCCCAATGATACTATAACATGTGGTAGAAAAATTAATTAAAGAGAAGACACGTTTGAAAAAGGCGGGCCGCTATAAATGCACACACACTTGGCAAGGACTACGTCGCGGACTACGCCGCGCGCGTGTGTGAGTAATATTTTGTAGTATCCAAGAGGTTTCTGTGCATGGATACTTTTTTCAAAGACAGTTGGCTAGCTACGTCACGATTGGCTAGCTACGTCACACCATTCAAATCTTCAACTTTCCTTAGCTTCTCTGATTTTTGAAAAACATTTTCTCGACGAACAGACCCGATTACCGTTATTCCTGAGCCATACCCTTTTGAAAAAAAAAAAAAAATAAATAAAAATAAAAAAAATTGACTGAAATACCCATTATCTTCTCTTCTTTCATCAGTAAATTCACCTTCTAATAATCCCGTTTCGGTTAGACACAGTAAATTTCTCAAATGACCAGCATTTCTAATAGGTACCTAGGTATCTATTTCAGGAAAAATGAAATATCGGTATTTCATCAATTAATAATACGTAATTCATTTAGTAATGGGAGAAGGTTGATGAGTGAAAAGTTGAAGGTGATGCCTAGACAACATCTCAGATGAAGAAGCCCTTATGTTATGGCGGGTGTACCTAGTAGTAGTTATCTTTGGAGTAGAGTTGAATCGGTAACCTGGTATTAATGGGAACCAGAAACTAAACTCCTATCAGAATTATCTTCTCTCCTTTCATCAGTAAATTCACCTTCTCTAATTATCCCGTTTCGATCTAACTTCATTCCGTTAGACACAGTAAATTTCTCAGTTCAAAATTGATTATTGTCGGCAATTATTGTTTGATTTTGATGATTCCAGAGACAATCTTTTAGTTTTTCAATTCCCTAGGCTGAAGCACTAATGAATTTCGAAAATCCTTGAAAATTTCAAATTTAGGCACAGCTTTCGAAGTTTGACCGCCCGTAATTTCGAGGAATACTAACCCGGAACCGACTGATATCCCCTTAATTTAAATGTACTCAACATAAAATTGGCGAAAATACAAGCCCATTTCTAACACAATGTTATATTGTAAATCAATGTGGAATAACTAGGAAGACACTCCGTGTTATGAAGAGCTGGTAGAGCGACGAAACTCATACAATATTAAATGGCCCGACGAAAAAGCTTCTAATTATTTCACTACGGTTTATTTTGTTTTGATCATCCGCCTGTTGGATAGAACGCGGGTTTTTCATTAAAACTGCCTACTATACAATAACTGCGCTATCCGAGAGTTGTGTGCCTTCATTACGAAATTTGATTCTTGATTGCTACGGACGCACAACTGAGTGCAACACGAAACTTATTCAAAGAAACGAACATCGATCGTATTAAATACGATCTAATTTTGATCAGCCTCTTTTGCGATTCGCACTCGTGTTTCTGTTTTATTAGGTATTATTCCCAGCTTCAAGTTCTTATAGGGAGTGAACTGTTGGCCCTACAGAGCTTTGGGTGGTCTCATTCGATTATGAAAATTCAATACTATTTTAAATTGATGAAAAAACAATACCTTTATATTGAAAGTTACTGAGCTAGGGCGTTTTGAAGACGTCAGCCCTTATTTTCATCTCCTAGAAGTGTTTGTCATCAAAGAGAAGCTTCAGGGCACAACTAGACCTCAAATGGAGCCCGTATACAAAATTTCAGCATGAGATGTTTGTTTACTTTACTTTAGGTACTTAACAAAATTTCATCAAAATCGGCTCATGTTTACTAAAGAAAATGCCGCGTAAGGCGGACGGACAGAAAAAGTTTTCTTTGATTTTCGGGTTCTACGTACCTTGTAACGAAAGCCAACAAATTTTGATGGAGCGGGATAAACCAATTATCTTGGGTCAATTCCAAAGGTTCAGTATAGGAAATAATAAACCAAAAGAGGCTTTAGCCGGTGTGATAGAAATAGACAAAATTAAATTCTAAAAATTCTGTAATTTAGGTATTCGAAATTTCAATTTTCTATTTTGGAGTGGAGGTTTTTAAGTCGTACTTTTGAAATTTCTGTTTAAAAAATTTGAAAATATTATTTTGCAAATTTGAATTTTTTATTCTTTTAAACTTGAAACTTCCAGTTTGTAAACTTTGAATTTGTAGTTCTTAAAATAGAAATTTCTATTTTGTATACAGGGTGTCACCCTTTCGGGCGCACCATCGGGCAGGGTTCGATTCTACTACTAATTTGCAACAAAAAATGTCTATTAGCAATTTTTTCTTAGAGGCTTCGTTTTCGAGTTATTTCACTTTTAAATTTTTTTTCGAGTTTTCGACCTTACATCACTAAAATGGCTGTAACTCCCTTAATTGATGAAGTAAATTGAAATTTGATTATATCATTGGAAAGAGCGTCAAATTTCCTATCTCCCTAATGGGGTTTTAGAAAATTTCAAATGAAACGAACGGGTGTAAAATAAGCCAAAAGTAAAAAATTGGTAAAGTTTCGAAAATTTTCACTTTTTTCATAGTTTGATTCTTGAAACGTTGTGAACGGAAATTTCCATGCTGTAAGCCTGAAAAAACGCGTACTTTTTGACATTGAATCGAATGGTAACACTTTCCGATCTCCTCGACAAACAAAAAGTACTTTTCAAGCCTTTTCTTTTGGGCGAAGGGCTCAATCTCGTTGTTCGTTTTATCCAAAATTGTCATTAAGGGAGTTCTGGATTATTAATGACTCGCACTCCTTCCACTTTGTTGACTTACCCAATTTTTGCCCTCTGTCTTGAAAATATCGTTCCGATTATTTGCGGAAAGCTTTCTCTTTTTGATAGATAACAAGTTGGGATAAGTTGGGAGTCGAGGATGGTGTTGTTGTACCCTATTTAACCCAGAAAGGACTTGAAAAGTACTATTTGTTTGTCGAGGAGATCGGAAAGTGTTACCATTCGATTCAGCGTCAAAAAGTACGTAAAATTTCATGTCAAATGAGGAAAGCATTTCTGGTGAAAAACTCCGATTTACACCCGAAAATGAACGTTTTCTGCCCTAAAAACGTCGTTTTCTTACTGAATAAGTGGTGTTTTAAAAAAATGACTACGCCGTTAGAAAGCTGGGATTCACATGCAACTTTTAGGCTTACAGCATGGAAATTTCTGTTCACGACGTTTCAAGAATCAAACTTTGAAAAAAGTAAAAATTGTCGAAACTTTACCAATTTTTTACTTTTGGGTTATTTTACACCCGTTCGTTTCATTTGAACCCTGCCCGATGGTGCGCCCAAAAGGGTGACACCCTGTATATAACATTTTCATTTCGAGTTAAATGCCGAAGAAAATGCGTTTTCTAACTAAATGTTTGCCTGAGCGATGAATTCTCAATCGACTTTTTTTTTTGTCTTACTCACCCTCCTGTCTAGTAATTTTTCGAGATTTTCTTCTTGAAGGGCGGTGGGGTGGGGTAATCTACTTACACTCCTGGTATCTACAATTGCTGATCCAGCAATAAACAGTGAGGGTGAAGCAGAAGGGTTAGGAGCTACTGGTTGTCAAGAATTGGTTTCAATTAACCTTCACATGTTTTTGGATCGTTACTGTGTGATGTGTTCTTATGCACCAGAAACAGTGTTTTGTCATGTCGACTATTATAGGTTCTTTGATATTTCACCTGGAATTCTGGGGTGTTCTTCCCTTGACGTATCTAAACCACCAAGGACTATCGTCGTGGTGTCGGGAAGAAACCAAGGAATGTCTCCATTAGTTTTTTCGCTCCTCTATTACTTTTGAAGTGCTGTTCACTTTCTTGACTTTCCCAAGAACCTTTCTCTCATAATAGCATTTGATGATACTAATTTGGGATGCGTTCATTACCAAATTCAACTCATAATATGACTTCAAGCTATAATGTTATAGCTTAGTGGTTAAATATAATCATAATTTTTCATATGAACGAATTGGACTTGAATTCCAGCACGAACTAGGGATTATAACTATTCGACTCAGTGAAGATGTATTAACCAACATACGATAAACATTGTACAAAGAATATGTTGGCGTAAAAACTCGATAAAAGTCGTGAACGAATTTATTATAGTTTCATTTTATTCGACTTTTTAACGGTGAATCAAACGGGGTTCCTGCGAAGCTTTACGAGGTTTCGTTTTAATAGAATAGGTGAGAATCAAAATCCGTTCTGGAGCGAATCTTAGAAAAGTAATTATCCTAAAAATGAAACTGATGCGGTTATTTATTACACCGACAGATACATGGAGTCGAACATCCATCAGTGTCAGGGTGGTCCTCTACTTGCAAAGTTGTTGGGAAACGTCCTGAAAAAGTCAAGAATGGGGTATTTCAGTCAATTTTTTTTATTTTATTTTTTAAAAAGAGTAAGGCTCAGGAATAACGGTAATCGGGTCTGTTCGTCGAGAAAATGTTTTTAAAAAAATCAGAGAAGCTAAGGAAAGTTGAAGATTTGAATGGTGTGACGTAGCTAGCCAATCGTGACGTAGCTAGCCAACTGTCTTAAAAAAAAGTATCCATGCACAGAAACCCTTGGAGGACGTCTTGGATACTACAAAAACTACTCACACACGCGCGCGGCGTAGTCCTTGCCTAGTGTGTGTGCATTTATAGCGGCCCGCCTTTTTCGAACGTGTGATCTCTTTAATTAATTTTTCTACCACATGTTATAGTATCATTGGGCTTAAAGTTGTAGTATATAGGTTTTCAAGGGTGCTGAATCCAAATTTGAGGTAAAAAACCTGAATTTCCGACCCACCGAAATACCCTATTGCGAGAGAATGTCGAAAAATTATGTCAAAGTTGGAGATTTTTTTTTAAATCGCCGAAGTTGAGAAATCTGAGGTAGGATTCATAATACTTGAGGTTACATCGCTTACTGATTTCGATCCGATCTGTACTTGTCATTACTCTCGTAAAATAAAGGAAAGCCTCAGATCTGCTGAAAAACGCTACAAATTATTGCACAACTGTTTACTACGTTTCTGTGAAGATTACCCGTTGGCGAATTTAGCATTAATAGTTCCTACCAACCATTTTAGCGCGCTAAAGTTTAGTAATTAATTATTCACCAATTAAATAATTGATTTATCCTCATAGGATGCGAACGGTTGTTCCCTCTGTGTGTCGTCAACAAATTCTTTGAAATCCTGACTACTTTAAATGAATGAAACACAACACCTTTATACAGAAAGTTTTCGATCTAGGGCGTTTTGAAAATCCCCCCCCCCCCTTCCCCTTTGACGTGACTGACAATAACCATAAGCTTAGGGGCACTTTGTACCATATTTCATCGAAATTGTCCATGGGAACAGAGCAAAGTACGGCGTATTGAAACATTTTTATTCGATTTCTGGATTGTACGTAAACCTTCAAATTTAGAAGCTGGGGGATTTTTTTCAATTGTTGAAATTAATAAACCAAAAGGGTCGTAGAAATTAGGTTGGTACCTAATGAGATAACAAAATCAACAACAAAAATGCCAAGTACAGGCACATAGCTTCCTCGTATCCATAACCCGATTGTATAGATGATCCGATGCATAGTAGTTAATCTTAAAACATCAATCTCCAAGTACCTTCCACTACCCTCTCAGGGGACCATCTACACGCTAATCTGAACAATCCTGAGAAATTTCGTCGAAACCGGGTTGAAAATGTAGAAGTTATGGCCGTTAATAGGAATTCACGTTTGCGCTTGCGCAGCAACTACTATTACTCTGGGGAAGATGATTTTCATAGGGGACCATCTACACAACAATTTGAACAATCCTAGAAAATTCCAACAAATTCGGATGAAAAATGTAAGTGTTATGGCTCTTACAAAGATTTTACGTTTGCGCATGCGCAGAGCCTACTGTCAATTTTAAAGCCTTGATTTTCAATCTGGACCATCTACACGCTAATCTGAACAATCCTGAAAATTTCATCGAAATCGTATGGAAAATGTGAAAGTTACGGCTGTTACAAGGAGTTCACGTTTGCGCATGCGCAGCGAACTACTATCAGTCCGGGTTGATAGTAGGCACCATCTACAGGCCAACCCGCACAATCCCTGAAAATGTCATCGAAATCGGACAATAACTTCGTACAGTTATGCCGGTTACAAGGATTTCATGACATACACACAGACAGACAAACACTGAACCAAAATTGTTCAGAAAGGTCTGAAACGAAAAACGCAAGTGGAAATTTCGATTTTGGAGAACTTTTTTTTTCAACCTAGAAAAGTGGAAACAAAGCTTCCGCTTCCTTGGTAGACTCGGAAGCAATATTATGCTTGTGTTATAATATAAAATATAACCTTTTTATGGTTCTTACTTACACATGATAGCTATGAACCGCTTCTCAAATTTCTGATCTATATCAAATTCTCTCGCTTAAAAGTCTGCAAGAGAACTTTATCTTTCTTTAATACTTTTCGATTTTATGAGCTACAGTAGGAATGATCAAAATACCGTTGCCGTTGAAAGGACTAATTTGTTACTTGTGGAAACAAGCTTTTCGGTACTTGTCCAGTTTTAATGTTTTGTGAGTAGATAACCTGAATGGTTAACTCAGGATTTTTTAGTAGCTAAATCATACCAATAAATTTGTGTTTCTTGAGATATTTTGGGAGCCACAAGTTATCCATCAATATTTTTTACAGACGTACTTCTCTATCATGAGTAGGCTCGACTCATTTATTTTATAATAGGCCAAGTGGATTTCCACGTTTTTCAGACGTAGCCATGAAATTTCAAATGTGAAATCATTCCCCTAAACCCTGTCAATCATGCATAATTTAATTCCCCGATCATTGTGAATGAAATGAAGCTCGATAACGGGAATATAATTTAGTCAAGGTGAAAGCTTTTCAGGTGCTTCATTTGAATGAGAGAGTTGACTTCCTGGCAAATGAATAAATCTTGAAATCGCTGTATTGTATTGTCTCGTTGTTACCCAAGAAAAGTGCTTATAATCATTCAACTTGATTACAAGACGGCAAGAGTTTGTTTGTCACTTTGTTCGCAGTTAACAAACGGTACATAACGTGATTTTGGTTCAGTAATTTTTTAATAGTTGGTTGTACGGACTTACCTACCTAGTTATTTTGTTTCAAATGCCTCACGCGCGCGATATCTATAGGAAAAATCGTTTTAATAACTTGGAAACCTTCACAGACATGCGCCGAAGTTTCATTGCGATCCAAGGGCGGTTTAGGAAGAGACATACAAACATTCATAGATAATCATTTATAGTTTATTATGAAGGAACCTTTGATAATGACGACATGAGGGATACACCAGACGTTGGACTTGGACGGTGTACCGCATTTTTTGAAAAACTCGATTGCGCGCAATCTGAGCACGGAATTTGGAAATCTACGTTCAGTTGTCGACAGTATTTCAAAGTGATAATGTTTCGATTTTGTTTCGATTTCTAATGATCTTAGTCTCTGATTTGAAAAAATAATGTAATATTTCGATTAAAAAATGTATACTTACTGTAGGAAATGTTTGTTTGTAAAGAAAAAGAAGTTAAATAGTCGCTGCCTTTGAGAGCAATAATTTTACAATACCGTGGAAGACAGGGGGTGAGAAGGCACACAAGCGTGATCAGCACACTAGTTCTCAGAACATGTTTTGATACACGGGCATTCAAAACATTCACAAATGGACCTCAAAAGGCGTCAAGTAGAATAGGAAATCAATCTTTCCACACCTGTTTTTCGCTGGTGTTTCCAACTTGCATTGGAGCATAGTTAGTCATTGCTTCTTTGAAGATCCAAATCCTTTCAATTTAATTTCATTTATCCATGTTGGGAATCTCTTGGACTGAGTTCGACGTTGATCAGATGTTGATGTGGGCTCACTTCTCTCAAGGGCCGCTGTTGTGCTACGGATAGTGTTTTCCTATATGAATTAATACACAATTATGTTGACTACCCTCAGCTTCTTCATAAAATTCGTTTTCATGCCCCTCAGCATTGTACAAGAAATAGCCTCCCATTCTATGTTCCTGCGAAATTCCGACGTGGTGAAATTCCTCATTATCTACTGAACAATCCTCTGATCAGAGCACAGAGATTCTTGAACAAATCATGTAGTGAGGATAATGTGGACGTTTATGCCCTAATCGTTGGGAAGATTCAGAGAAAAAAATTATATTACTTTGCATTAAGTAGCATTTTTTTCTTTGTTCTTACACTCCCCTGTATAAATTAAATTTAAAAAAAATAAATGAATATCAATAGATACATTTTGAAACTAATTCATGTCAGATCCAATCAACAAAAACTAGTTGAGTTCCCATATTTCGTTCTCAACTAATAGATTTTCTTAAACATTAATTTTTTTACTGATACCGAAATCTATAATTCTAGAACAAAGTTTCTATGTTTGTTACCCCCCCCCCCCCCCTTGCTCAAAGTTGGTACAATCAAGTTCCGTAATTTGAATTCGGATTAAATTCAAGAACTTTTTTCTACTGGACAACCCAATTTTTCTCAAGAGCAAGAATGTTGGGGTTGTTTCCCTAAAAACGCCAAACACTTTTGGCATCACAATCGTTCCAACTATAACTTCTTAAAGTTTCTACTATGACTACCAAAAAATCAATAAGTACCCACAGCGTTCGTCGGTTGTGCATGTTCGTACCTACCTACTGTTTTCATCTTATTACCCAATTTCAACTGAGAATATTTAAGAAATTACCAGGCATTTTAGGAGGACTTCCCTGGAATTTTCTTGAGGGAATGTTACGAATTCATGTTGTGTACATTATAATTGATTTGATGAATATTTTGAAACTCATTGTATGAAATTTCAAAATGCTGTTTCTCAGGTGCTACACTATTAAAATATTCAAGACTTGAAGCTTCAAATAATAAAATGTTTCAAAATCACTCAACAGAAGTCTGCTTATTCTGATTTTTGCTCGTGAATCAATTATTTGGAAGAAGACTCGTTTGTAAGCCTGAATATTGGGTCTGGAAAGAGCTTACGAGTATATTCATTAATAATTTTATAATAGAAAGAAGTAATTCAAGTAATAATTTCATCACTTAGTATCAGGAAAAGTAACAAAATAATCAAGTGCGCCTAAATAAGAACTTGGAGTATCTAAATATTTCCGTGAGTATCATTATTTTACACGTGTTATGTCCCGCATTTTCTAAACTTGTCCGTATTCTCTCCAATGGGGTATTTCAGTCAATTTTAAAAATTTTTTTTTTTTTCAAAAGAGTATGGCTCAGGAATAACGGTAATTCGGGTCTGTTCGTCGAGAAAATGTTTTTAAAAAATCAGAGAAGCTAAGGAAAGTTGAAGATTTGAATGGTGTGACTTAGCTAGCCAACTGTCTTTGAAAAAAGTATCCATGCACAGAGAAGAGACGAAACCCTTGGAGGACCTCTTGGATACTACAAAATACTACTTACACACGCGCGCGGCGTAGTTTGTTGCATTTTTGGTGGCCCGCCTTTTTTTCAAACAAGTGATCTCTTTAATTAATTTTTCTACCACATGTTATAGTATCATTGGGCTTAAAGTTGGAGTCTTTGGGTTTTAAAGGGTGCTGAATCCAAATCAGAGGTTGAAAACCTGAATTTTCCGACCCACCGAAATACCCCATTGTTGGGTGTATTTATTATGATTAGCTTCTGTATAAAGATGCACAGCTATGTGATTATTCACGTTCCCGGTCAAAGCGATTCAATTTGAGGTAATGTAAACCTGGGACGTCATCAGAGTGTGGTCCAGGAAGAGTTCGATGAGCCGGTGGAGATGAAATATTCTTTCCAGTCATATTGCTGTGGCGTGTTCCAGGAGCAAGTCAAGTTGCCTCCGTTATATTAGCCTGTAATTCGAAGTCCAAGAATGAGCAACAGATTGGTGTTGCTTTGAAACACGTATTAGATTTACATGTTTCATCTAGATTGACATTTAATATTTAATTCCTAGTTACAGTATTAAAAATAACTAGGTGGTATCCGTAAAGGAAGTGGCAACTCCCACTAGGTGCGCTGGTGGTAAAAGTAGTTTCTCGTACGTCCAATAGAGTGCTCTGATTAAAATTACCTTGGAGAGATCACATCAACTTTTTTCGAGTGTCATTGATAATTTTCAACATTAATTAATGATATGTCTTCTGTATGATATGAGATAATGTCGAAAAGACACCTTTTCCTATTACAAAAAGGACCCATAAAACCCTGAGTCCTAACCAACAGAACCAATGTAAAAGTTGGCACTCGTAAAAAGTTGATGAGATGAGTTGAGTTGATAGTTGTTGTTGTTGAATTGTCTCTAAGGTAATTTTAATCAGAGTACTCTATTGGACCTACGATAAACTACTTTTACCACCATCGTGCCTAGTGGGAGTTACCACTTCCCTTACAGATACCGCCAAGTTTTAAAATATCTTGGTCAAAATTCGAATAAATTGAAGACCCATGTTTTTGGAGTAGGTAATTCGTTGGCTTCGCCTTTGGATGCTTATGTGAATATGGTAAATGGTCTGAATAGAATGCCCATAAAAACATGTACGGTGAATTTAGTCCTTTGAGGTCAATAATATGTTATTACTAAGGATTTTATGATTAAATGACTGAGTTATCATTATTTTCATGGTGTATTATGCATCATCGGGCACAAACTAATGAGTAAGTTATGCAAACGCAAGGGGGGTCACCTGAGCCCCTGGTGTAAATTTATAAAAAGGTGAACAGGTCTGCCAAAGCATACTTGGAAGGAGTAAGTAGGAGCGAGCACTCACATGGAGATTCTAATGCTACCCTGTATTTAGTCTCCCTTTTTGAATTATTATTTGGTCTAGACGACCTTTCCACTACAAATGTTGGGATAGTTCTTTTGGGGGAAAGAGAAACGTTTGTGAAACGATGGAATAATTTTTTTAAAGCGGCCCACAAAGATAACAGAATCCTCAGAAGTGAAAAAGGCGAACTCTGGTGGCAACAGGAGTTATTACTTAGCACGAAAAAATCCGAACCAGATCGCCAAGTAGTCCAGTAGACAGAAGGACGATGAACAGCTTGGAGGTACACTTACTTACTTCTGGTATTAACCATCACTCGCCATCAGATGGTTCTTGTCATCATCTGCATGAAGTCAACAATTAGTATAATCTGCATGATTAGTATGGTAGACTTTTCAGGCAATGGGATGAAAGAAATGTCATTGTTCTTCATAATTTATGATGCTCACTATTATTTTGTTTTTACAGGCTTACCATCCGGCCTGCATCAGTTTGGAAGATGGTCACTTGATTTCCGTTGCTACTAGTCCACAAATTGGTTCCATGCCACCAGTTCCCCACCTTCCAGGTACGTTTTGTATCCTACTTGCTCTAATATCCATATTGTTGTTTGTGATTTATAATTATACAGAACTTGACTTAATCCCGTTGTAACCCTCGGAATTCCCTCTTTTACACTATGATGGAAAACTTTGTTCTCACAGACTTCATTCGAACATTCAGACACACAAATATTAGGAAGCCGAGAGGGCCATAATGATCATCTCCCAGTCAGTCGTTGTTTGTTTTTAGAATTATTCATGTATCTTGCAAATCCTTGAACTTTTCTTTTATAGTTTCATTCATTTCGCAGGAGATCCTGGAGTAGGAGTTCACGACGGTGGAGGTGGTTTGCGTTTGACTTACCCCCCTCCTCAAACTCAACTTATACTCAATACTGGTTAGTGGAATTCTTTGTTCTGAAACTATATTTAGTTTAATAATTTATTATTGCTGCAGAAATAGTGTATTGCAGGTACATGTATGTCGAAAAACAGTGTTGCCAACACTTTGATGGAACCACAACTTATAATCCTTGCCATTTTCCATAGTCTTGAGCTACGGATTATGCAAAAGGATTCCAAAGAGTTCATCAAACAACCAACTTCACTTGATCACAGGAGTAGAGAAAAATCTTGGGCTTAGTCCACTGCTCTTTCCTAGCCTGTGTCAAAATCGTTAAAGTGAACTGACGCCATTGTGTTCAAGATGTGCCATTGGTTTTCTTATGTCGTCATAGACTGTCGACATGCTTCAATTAGTCGAATCTACTGGCCTCACATGAGTGTCCGCCATCATTGGCCACTCTAGCACCATCTCTTAGCAGTTCTAAGCGAAGTTAGCCTTAATTAATGTGTGCGAGAGTTGATGTAGGATGAAGCTAAACTAAACAAATTTCCTGGCGCTCTGTAACCAGACAATCTCTAGTTACTCCAAATTCTGTAGACCTTCTGATTAGTGAATCGGCGGGCGCAAAACTCAAGTTGAAACTCAAAGGGACCAGTAAATTCTCAAGATCAATTCAAGACTATGAGTCCGTTCTCAAGGTAGCAGGGATCCTAGATTTTGAGATGGATGAACATGTACCTCCATCTTGTTCTGTTGGTCGACTCTCCCACCAACACAAGTGTGGACAGTATTTTCTTTGGAAATATGGCTTAGCTACATATTTCCAAAAGGAAATACCGTCCTCAACTGTGTTGGTGGGAGAGCCGACCACAACTCTGACGTCATCAGGCAAAAGGAGTCTCGATAGAGCGCATTGAGATTATTGCAATTGAGGACAGGTTCAAGTCAGAAATATTGAAATAGGAATGCAAAGTAATGGTGGTAATAAAAAAACAATAAAATATTTTTCAGTCTGCATATTTGTATTTTTGTTTTCCAATTTTATAGTGATGAAGCATATTTTGGTTGCACTTCTTAGAGTTGTTGCATTGTTCACCACAACTCTGACGTAGCCCTCACCCTGCAGTTTCCTAGCCGTGTGTAGGTTTCCCCTCTTGAATCCTATAATCCTGTTTTCAGGAAGCGTTTCTGGGAGGTTTTCTTACAAATATGTACTTTAATAGAGATTTTCTACACGGAAAAATATTTAAAAGTATCATGCAACTACCCCATTATCACTGCCTTGTCTTATGAGAACTGGTGCCACTTTTTTCAAGCTTTAGCTAAAGGGAATGCGAGGGATGTGAAATAGAGAAACCGGAGACAGATGCAGTATTCGGTGTGCGATTCATATTTCTGTAATCGGTTTTCCAGTTTAGCAAATAAGAGGTTTATATAGCAAATAAGAGAGCGAGTGCCACAAGTCTTCTCCTATAAGGAGGGCAGAAGAGTTGTGGTGTGAAGACAGAGTAGACTTCCAAACAGCGAGCCTTCAGTGCTTCCTGAGTCTTTCCTCTATGGCATTTTGAGCTTCTTATATTATATTTCAATTTGTATCTTTCCAGGTACTTGGACTATGGTAGGACCACCAGGAGGAGGCAATGGGGGTGGTGGGGCTGTTCAGACTGATTCGCCTTTAGCCTCTCGTACCAGCTCGCCCTGCTCACGTCCTGGTTCTCCTCAACCTGTGCCATCGCCTGCTTCCCGCTCCAAGTTCCCTCCTCCACGAGTCCCTCCCCCGCCTTTGTCAGCAGGTGCTGTCGCTTCAGACGCCGCTCTTCGCGAGACCATTGGCAAGGAATTGCCAAAATACGTTACCTCTCTCCAATCATACTCCAGCGAACAGGTGAGTCCTCTCTGAGAGTACCTTCCTTTGGTTGACGCAGTAGTTTTTCTGTTCCGTGTCTCATTGGAAGTGCTCCAATGATTTGAATCGCTTTCAGTTGATTCGTTTGACTGACGAGGATTTGAGAGACATCGGCCTGACCCCTCCAGCCATAGGGCAGCTTCGCAGCATTCTCGCTCCTAAACAGCATGCAATGACAAACGGAATCGGCCCACAGCCGCAACACATTATCGAGGTGATTTCTCCTCAGGGTCCCATCCCTAAGAAGAAAGACCAGGAACCTGAGGTAACACTTCTATGTGTCATCACATCCGCCATTGATAGTCCTTGGGTTTCTATCATCTATAATCATCACGCTCTCATTCTAACTTTCAATTTACTTAACTTCAGCTTTAGGTTATTCTTAATAACTAATGGTAATTATTATCGTGACATGTTGAACGTCCGTAGATTGCTGATCTAAAATAACTTCAAATGATTATATTCACAAGTAACTAGACTTCCAATACTTCCAATTCAGAGCACCGCTACTTTCACGCTCTTACTCAAATACGCACCACCACTCTTCCTGCACCACTTTATGTTCTACCCCTATAATTGAAGATAATAATCAACCCTTCAAAACTTTGATGTCCCTATTGAAAATTCTAAATTCAAACACTGGTATACAAATAGTTACATAATTGGACCACATCTTGATCTGCTGTTAATTTATTCTTTGTTAAGACAGGTTTTTGGCGTTTCATTACCTCCCCTCCCCACCAATAGTAATGTAAATAAAAATTGAAAACGATATCACCTGCATTAATGTCTTTTACACAAATATTATGGTGTAACTATTAGTAATTCTTTACAATATTAATGTTGTGGTGTGTTGAACTGACTGCTGGTATAAAGTAACTTGCAATTATTTCTTCGTGTCACTGGACTTTCGTTTAACTTGCAATATCCCTTCGCTCACAGGTCGACTCTTCTGCAACTTGAGTTTGCATCGGGTTCCAGAGAGGGATGGGAAATCTGACCCTCACAATCGATTGTAACATCGGAAGTCAACAATCGATTTCACCATATAATTGACTACCCAATAATAGTCGGTTTTAATAGATGTTTAATCTTTCAACTCATTTTTTTCGTAGAAAATCGCTTTAAAGACGAAGTGAATGTATACGGAGTAATCCATCAGAAACCAAAGAGTAGCCAAAAATCTATCAAACCTCGAACAATTCATGACAATAAATTAGAACTTTATTAAAGCTTTATTTATGGGGTGCTAAAGAAAATGTATATATTTATGTATGCAGTTTTAAATATTTATGAAATGAATGAAAATTTACATGCAGTATATTTTTATGATAATACGAGTAGATACTTCAAAAATGATTAATTCCCGGGAGCATTGAGCATCCTTCAACCAATTTCTCTGCGGTGTTAGGATTTGTCCAGCTTTAAAAAGTACCCTCTTGCAGAAAACTTGAGGTGGCCACTGGTGGAACGTCCCACTGAGCTGAGGAGAGGCAGCACTCATGTTCTTCCAGTAGGACAATATGCCTATTGTGTCGTACCAGTCAGCATTTTAACACGGTGAACTCGCCATGGTTGCATTAACTAGGTAACCCTCATTTGAATCAACGAGGTCAATCAAACATCTACCACAATAATCAACATAATAGGACGAGTATTTTAAATGAAATTAAAAAAGTTTTTGCCCTTTTATAGACAGAAATAAATAAAAATCGTATACTCAAATCAATAATCGGAGTAAGAAAATACACATATCAAAAAAGTTTTGTATCACCCCGATTCATTCAGAAATATGTACAGGAAAAATTTGAGGTTTGGATTTTTGAAAAGTGTATCTAATTACGAATAGAAACAACGGAAAAAACTTTATTTGGATAATTTTCTTTATTTAAAAAAATGTTTCTAAGAAAAAGGCAAAAACTGAAACACTCACTTTTCTAAAAATTGTTTAAAAAAACCTTTGTTTTGTTATTGCTGAGAGAGCCTTTTGAACTTTGTAATGAGTGTCAGGTCATTAGGAAAAAGTTGAAGAACTGTTAACTAGGAGTTTACATTTTTTTTAAATAAAGAAAATTATCCGAATACAGTTTTTTCTGTTGTTTCTGTTTGGTGATTAGATACACTTTCCAAAAATCCAAACCCCAAATTTGTCCTGTGCATATTTCTGTCGTCTACGTCTACGTAATTGTAAATCAATTGTGAGACAATTGGCTACGAAAAATCGATTTTCGGCCTGTGTTGCATATTATAGTGAAACCGCTCACGGGCTAACTGTCAATTGGCAACGAAAATTCAACAGGTTGTCCGAGACTTGTTGCTATGCTAGACAAATTGTTATTGAAATGAGCGACCAAGCACAGATCATCATTCGTGGAAGAGGTGGAGAAGGACGAGGTCCACAATTCTTGAGTTATCAATATATTCTTGAGTTCTCCAGATGGCTCACGTTTCTTCATAGTTTGTGTTCTTCCTCCCTATGACAGCATCAACCTGTCGTCAAATTTGACGTAGCGTTCTTTGGACATTCTGTAGATTGCTACGATCTAGGTAACAATTTATTTAAGCCCTTTGGCTGCAACAAACAGCCTGCCGCGGAAGTTTCTGTGAATGTATGGGTGGCACCAATACTTCTCGCTGCTCTACATTGTCTGATGTATTGGTGGTAATCTACCACATCTTCAGAATTCCTTCTACTAAAAAGCACGTTGCTAGTACAAAACCTTTAAATGTGGACGCGTTCGAACTTCGTTGTCAACTGAAGTCGAAAATCAGCAGAGTTCGGACTATCGTTGCAAGTGGATTTTACAATTTCCTGTTGTTGGTTGCGTATGCAGCCTTTTGCTTACTCGAGTTGCTAAAGAGTCGATCTTTGAGCGCAGGTCCTTACTCCTCCCTTGACCTAAATGTCTTAGTTTTTCAGCTTTTGGGTTTAATTAATTTGATTGAAACGAAGTACAATGCTGAACTATCGCGTTTTAAAGCTAAACAGATTCTGGCAACCTATAGAGGAATAAGAATGTAGTTCTTGAGTTTTATGGTGGAGTTCCTTCTATTGTAGTTTCGTTTCACTCGAATTAGTTTAACCATAAATAAATCAAATATTACATAATACCTTCATTGAATGTTCAAGTCTTTCTTAAACACATTATTTTTATTATCTTTGTTCGATTTTATAGGACTTGTGAAAGAAATAATCACTTGAAACTGGTCTCTAAGCAAGAATAGATTGACAGCAGTAACTCTTGATTTTGTCTGATTCGCCTCTGTAGCGAGCGCGCCAAGCACATTTCCCCGGTTTCGTTCCTGGTTTTAATCGGTGTTGGTGAATAGGAATGACACCCTCTAGATCGAATGTTGTACATATCGATGAGCTGTGGCATGTAATTGTGCGAAAAACTATTTCTCCTTCTCTTGAACGATGTCTATAGAACTCGCAAACTAACCAAAAAGGGTTGTGGTTAAGCAGGTAAGCGTTTTTGGTTGTAAGTTATTCTTTCTTACCTGCCGTTTTCTACCGACATGTTGAACTGAAACTGTAATTACTGAAGGGTGATGATTTGATGGTGATGGTTTTATCTTCTAACCATGGTTTGACATTGAACTAATTGAAGTCTGGCCTTAAGTAGTAATTCCCTCACTCAGACTCCAAATCCGTTCCCGATGGAACGACCCTCTGTTTCATCAAATCGGTATCTTGCCAAATAATATTCTTTCAGTCTGTTTTTTGCTGAATTCAATGTTATTCGTAGCCCATGCTTTTATTGAACATCTTGACGCAAAATATTCTTGAATCTCGATGTAATCACCAAGGGAAGTTGCTGTAAAGCGATAGTCGTTGCCAATTCATTAATATTTGATCTCTCTCGTGAATTTGTTAAAATATTTAGGTTGTGAGATTTTGTAGTGCCCAATTACCTCATTCGGTCTAGGCCGTGATGTTGCACTATACTGGTGCTGTTACTTCTTATCGTGGTGGGAAATTTTGGATGATTTAGTCAGCTAAATTTCAAGAATAATGAGTTTATAGGTATTCTGTAGTTATTATATGTATTTGCAGTATAGTATGTACAGTAAATACACTTCTCCTTTCGTGACTCATGTTGCTCTGTGTTGTCTCATGATGCTCTCACGTTCTGCAAAATATCTCATTATCCTGTGGAAATTACTTGCTTGTAAGGCAACTGAACTTTGATCACAATATCGATGCAATTTGGTCGTTCGTAGAGGGTGAATATAATCTTTCAGAGATGCTGTAGGTGTCCAGTAAAATCAACTCTCAGTAATAATGAGCTCGTTGACTTTGGAAATTATCCTGTTTATATGAAACCTAACCGTTCTGTATCTCATCCGTTACTCAGCACATGATAGTAATCGCCGTTTATTGTCCCTTGAGTCTTATTGGTAGGGTTTAATGTCCATTACAGTCATTGTCCAAAAATCTGTTAGAAAAAAATCTTTACTTTATGAGTAGGAAAATTCTCAATAGCCAGTTAATGATTTAGCTTGAATATTTTACAATTTAATCAATGTTGATCGTTGTGATATCTTTGACAGGTGATGCGCCGTTACCCTATGGAAGGACTGGCCGTTTACCCGTCACCGCCATTCATGTGCCATCAACCCCCTCACCACACCACTTGTTACACGTGTTACCCCATACCAGGTGGTCGTAAAGCCTTGCCTCTGCATTACATGGCTGCTGGGCCTCCACCCTCGATGCCTCCGCACTATCCGCCAGTCAACAACATCATGCTAGCCGAAGGTCTCCGCTCACTTCGGATAGGATCTTCTATGCCCCCCGAGGACCATACATCATCTGACACGGGATCTGACCACTCGCCGCCTGACACGCCAGCTCCACCTGTTCAAGGTTTGTGTTTTTTACTCGATCTGTCATGCTTGAACTCCCCTTCGTAATACTGTTGGAGGGAAATGAAGCTAAAACTGGGTCTTCATGGGGTTTTGTACAGCAGGTTGAAAAAGGTACATAATCTGCGTGAATAAACCGCAATGGGGAATTCGCCTCAATTTTAGATTCTGGAATTTCAAGTCAAATCCTATAATAGGGTCCTAGAATAACGTTTAACACTAGGAATAACCAAGGGGAAAAAATTACCGTTGGAGAAAATACCTGACAAGTGAAGCCTCTGTTACAAAACACCGCAAAAATCGAGGAATATTGTTGACGTCATAGGAAAAAAAAAGACGCGAAAACAACTCCGACAACAGACAGAGTTCTAGCACCGCCACACAAAACGATCCAGTGAAATGGCTACTCGAATAATGTGATTCAAATCTTGAAACTAAATAAGAGAAGATGAAGACTAATAATGCTTGATAAACTAGTAGGTAGAATCGTATTGTAAAAAAGTGAGTAATATTGTTTCTTTTGGTCACTTTTGTGTCTGGGTTCTTCCTGCCAGTTCGCGGCTCACTCTTGTGCGCACTACTTGTAAGCTAAAAGTTCGTGTATGTTCCGCTTCTGTGGTAAGCGCCACAGAACCTCCTTTGAAGTCAGATTGTTAGAATATCCGTTACGTTTCAAACATGGCTGCCTCTTACACATTGCCACCACATTTAAAATTTCCATCTTCCTTAAATTCTCTAAATTTTTTTGGATGCGTTTTCGAGCAGCTCACTATGGTTTTATTCCATAAAAATAAACCCTCATTCGAAAAAAAAAAAAAAAATGTGAGGCAAATTCCCCATTCTCAGTTTCTGTGCTACCACCTCTAAGCCGCAGCCACACATCCGGTATTTGGTAGGGATGGCAACGATATATCGATATATGAAATATATCGATATATTAGGGTTGATAAATCGATATATTTATACTGTTATAGATAACCGATATTGTTGGTCAATATCGATATCTTTAACGATAATATCGCGACTTGTTTTCATCAAGTAAATTTAATATGAAATGAACGGATGAGAAGGGACGCCTGTACCTGTGTAAAACATCAAGTAATTTTATTCAAAATTTTGTAGGTACCTAGGTACATGAAGGATTGGTTTCTGACTGTTGACTTCAGCTCAGATATCATTGGGTACATGAGTGTTTTACACCTACAGTGGCGCTCAAGGCTCAGTTATTTGACTTGGGCCAAAATAAATGGAGGCGCGCCTAGATTTTAGGCGTTCTCAACAGTTTTGGTATGGCCCAAAAATAATGCGTATTAATTTCATCATGATTACTAGGTCAGCAGGAACGATGGTATACAATTTGTGAAAAAGCGAAAAATCAAACTTGATCAAGAGCAATTTCTCAATTGTGTTGCTGATTCTCTTCTCTTTGAAACTTTTAACATGATTGTGAAAATTGTTGTCAATGTTTGGAAAACTGTGTGTTGGAGGACTGATCTGTGACTTCTACTAAAATAAATACCTAATTGTCACATCAACTGAGGGTCGGTTTATCTGTCACTAAAGTTAGAAAAGCTAATGAAAGTTGAAGATTTGAATGATATGATGTAGTAAGTTGTTGTGACGTATTAACACCTTCAGTGCGGATGACCGGTCGACCGGTCATCCCTGCATACCTGCCATACGGACGACCGGTCGACCGGTCATACCTAGCTTTTCAACTCTCTTTGCAGAGGGGGCCTGGTACCTCCCTTTTTTGATATATTCCATTTTTTGCTTTTTTTCGTCTTCGGTATGAGTTCAACTGTCTAAAACATTGTTTTCTTTTTTGATGCCAAACTTTAATACGAATTTTGCGTTCCAATTCACCAATATCGAGTTTCAAGCCTGAAAAATGTTCAGTACGGCAGGGTTGCACGACTTTGGGACCCGCATTGAAGGTGTTAAGTTGCTGACCTTGGATCGAGACATTCCACTAATCCCGTGCAGTCTCGAACGGCCCATGGCCTTGGATACTACAGAATACTACGCACACACGCACACGTGTGTGCGTTCATGGAGGCCCGCCTTTTTTTCAAACTTGTGATCTCTTTATTTAATTTTTCTACCTCATGTATCAATGGGCAAAAAGTTGGAGTACAGAGGTTTTCAATGGTGCTGAATCCAAATTTGAGGTCAAAAACCATTCCCCCATTACAGGCAGAGATTTTACTGACGCCACAAAAGTCGCCGACAGACACCAACATGGTTTTTTATTCTTTTATCCAATCTAAATCTCATCAAAAAATCCCAATCGTCCCACTTCTCCAAATGGTCAATCCGCAGTCTTACCATGTAGGGTCTTCTTTCCCACTGCAGGAATTCGACCATAGCAACATCTTCGTAGCTGCTGTCTGAAAAAGAGTCCCATACATCCATTTTCGAGTGTGGCACAATTCACTAGCAATCAACCACGCTATTTGCAAAAACGAACGTTCTGTGAAACAAAAACACGAGAAATGACTCTTGGAGGCCTTGGGTAAATCGAGTTACCCTCTGGTAACTTTTTATCCGGTCCTCGGACGGTCAGGTAACTTTAAACTACGGGTAACGGCTATCTGGGGACTGATAAACGCGAGTTACCCGAGGGCCGTCTGATAAATCTGCTTTACCGGGGGGTAAAATGTGACTGATAAACCGGCCCTATATGAGAATTAGTTGTACTGCTCATCCAACTTATTTTTTTCACGTTGAAGGCCTACTTTCCTCAGCCCATCTAAATGTGGACAAAATGGTTTAGGATTGGTTGATTGCCGATTTTGCTTCCGAGTCTACCAAGGTAGCGGAAGCTTTGTTTTCACTTTTCAAGGATGAAAAAAAAAGTTCTCCAAAATCAAAATGTTCACTCGCGTTTTACGTTTTAGACCTTTCTGAACAATTTTGGTTCCGTGTCTGTCTGTCTGTGTGTCTGTCATGAATTCCTTGTAACGGGCATAAATATACGAAGTTATTGTCCGATTTTTATGACATTTTCAGGGATTGTGCGGGTTGGTGTATAGACGGTCCCCTATGAAAATCATCATCTCCGGACTGATAGTAGCCGCTGCGCATGCGCAAACGTGAATGAGGAATTTCACCGAATTCTGTTTGTATTTTTCCTGAATAGTTAATGGTGTGGGATAGAAGAAAATCGGGCTGATTTCGGAAAATAAGTCTCCTGTTATTTTTGGGAGACAATCAAAATTTTTGATTTCAAAACTAACCGGGAAAACAGACGTGCAGCGGGAACGCTCGCTGATTGGGCTGTTCGGATCGCCGTCTCCTCCCAGTGTTGCCCATTGGGACGACGAAATCGTGTTTTATAAGAGAAAAGTTATCAAACAAAAACAGGGGAAACCTAATTTTCCCCATCTTGCTTTTTCTATTTTTTTCTTCAGTTTTTCGATTTCGAACTCTACTGTTTCGTGAAATTTTGCATCTGAAGACTATAGATTTCTCAATCTCAGCGCTTCAAGCGGCCATAAATGAACTATTCCAGCATGACGTGATTTTCCCGCGTTTTTTAAACATTCGTATTTTCTAAACTGTTTTGTTTATTCGTAAATTAGGAAGTCCGAGCTGAAAGTTTGCCTTAGGAGGTTTTTCGAGGTGCTGAATCCGATTTTGGGGTCAAAAATAGGAAATTCCGACATGGTGAAATTCCTCATTCCTTGTAACGGCCATAACTTCTACATTTTCTACCCGATTTCAATGAAATTTTCAGGGATTGTGCGGGTTGGTGTGTAGACGGCCCTCTATGAAAATCATCATCCCCAGACTGATAGTAGCCACTGCGCATGCGCAAACGTGAATTCCTTGTAACAGCTATAACTTCCACATTTTCCATTCGATTTTGATGAAATTTTCAGGAATGTTACAGATCAGTATTTAGATGGTCCCCTATGAAAATCACCACCTTCGGACTGATAGTAGCCACTTCGCATGCGCAAACTTAAAATCCTTGTAACAGCCATAACACTTTTTTCATCCGAATTTGATGAAATTTTCTAGGATTGTCCAGATTAGCGTGTAGATATAGTCCCCTATGAGGGTAGTGAAAGGTACTTAGAGATTGGTGTTTTGAGATTAACTACTATGCATCGGATCATCTATATAATCGGGTTATGGATACGAGGAAGCTATGTGCCACACCTACTTGGCTGACGTTTTTAAAATTATTTTAGAATCGGTCTGAACTACATTTGATTTTTGACCGTTAAGGACTGGATGTTGAAACCACGTTGTACCTACTCCCACATTAATGCCCGACTTGAGTAACTCCATGGCATTTTCCCCGCTCCCCAAT
Organism: Apolygus lucorum; assembly: GCA_009739505.2. Classification (NCBI taxonomy): domain Eukaryota; kingdom Metazoa; phylum Arthropoda; class Insecta; order Hemiptera; family Miridae; genus Apolygus; species Apolygus lucorum. Next base: position 64,000,710 of record CM019176.2, on the reverse strand, counting down.
TGAATATCTCAGATGCAGTTTAAAATTCGATTCACTTCAAATCCCACCATCAATCAATTTTTGAGAGTGGAATGGATCTGAAATCATTTGGTGAAGCTTTTCAAATTTTGTATCTATGCTTTCTACTACTTCAAAGTTTAGCAAAGTCCTGAAAGGATCGCTGTCGGATTCTCGAAAGGATAGTAGTAGTGTTATAGCTCAAATCTCTCCTGTTTAGAGTCAGCATCTACATTGCTCCTTGAATTTTTTCTCTTCTTCTTTTTATGAAGAAGGAGACTCCCGTACAAAACCAATAATGCGCCACCCCAACAACTTCTTGATCACTATCCATGAACAATATATGCCGTTTTTCGCTGTTTGACGCTAAAAACTGAAACGACAAAAATGCAAACATTTGTCTGTAATACCTACGGTCTATGTTCGATACGCGTTTGGCATATCCCGACAGAGTGGATTCTGTGCTTTTTCAATAGGACTCGACGGATCCCAAATAATCGGTATTTGACAAAAATTATTCGGTACCGCATGTGTGGCTGCTAAGTGCTTCAACACGTGCGATCTCCATAGAAACACGTCACAAAACTATCGAATGCCGCATCTACGAGTTGCTGTATGAGCCCAGCCAAATACATTCGTGCGTAACAGATATTTCAAGTTTGAATGCAGGTGCATAATGTTTGGGTAAATTTTCAGGAACAGGTGGCATGACAGTTAGTGCTGGTGAAATGCAGAATGATGATCGGCTCGTAGACGAGCGACGTGGATCATCTCGAAGAGGCGGCATGACTCGGAGTAGAGCGAACCCGCCTGGAGTCCAGAGCGCACCTCGCGGCAGAGGTGCAAACTCAGTTCACAGGTCAGTTTTTACAAAATTGAGTTGATGTTTGAAAAAGAAAAAAAAAACGCGTTTGGTTTATTATGTTCAATAAGAAAACCTTTGGATTCGAACAAGAAAACATTTTTACCCCCCCCCCCCCCCCTTCAAAATCTGATGGTTTACGTTTCAAGGTACAAAGAATGCAATGTTCGAATAAAGAAATTTTCCAGCCATACGCGACATTTTCCTTAGTTTCAATGGATCGAAAGCAGAGTTCTATGCAGACGGGTGATCTAAACAGTAAAGTAATAAACCATTGTGTCATAATTTACAGCGTTTCATTTGCTGTTGCCAAATAGATTATTTGTGATTTCTCAGCCATGGTTTCTCCTGGTACTTCCTGTTGTTTTCGATTCTGAACTCTGAACCGCTACTGATCGTTCAGCATTTTTACCCATCTTATATGGCTCAAAACGTAATAGATTTTCATCTTTATTGTTGTATTATTGTAGACTTACTTACTTTTCTGCCACAGGCGGAGAGATATGGGAGGCATTTCGAACGGAAACTCGTCTACAAGTTCCAACGCCAGTGGGTCGAATGGTGGTGGAGGCAACGGAGGAGGAGGGGCAGAGCCCCCAGGACCAGTTCCTCCCGGAAGTTACTTTGGATATATGACAGCACCCTACATCAGGCCACCATACCCCGCTTACCACCATCACCCTGCGGCCTATGTTAGGCACGGTCCTTATCCTACGGCGTATCACAACGGTAATATTGCTGACTACGGCTGATCTAATAAATTATGAAGATCAATAGTATGTAGGAGAATAGTTGGAAAGACAGGTGCTTTCATCTTCAATAGACTATAAGGTAATACTCATAATACTACACATATTAATGTGTAGACACTAAAGAAATTGAAATTCTCCATCTCTCGAGAGCTAAGTGCATACAGAAGTGGTACGTATGCTCTCATCTACGTAGGTACTTCGTATTGTGATTCATGCAAGAATTCTTCCTTCCATGGAGGGATTTTTAACTTCTTCCATGGCATGCATTACCTGTCTAAGCATTACTGATTTGGTAGATTATCAAGAACATTGATGTCAGGTTTTTGATATCCTACGTGGTTCTTTACTAATGATTCTGCTTGTTCCACAGGAACTGAGTTGGTTTACCACCAATATCCACCTCCAGGAACACCAGGGGCTGGACCCCCGCCTCCGCCACCCCCTGGAACCTTCATCCCAGGGCCACCTCCCCCAGCCGTCCCCCAGTTCTCCCAACCGCCCATCATGAAACAGGTTTCATGTTATAACTGTGGCAGTCAGTCACATCAGGCCGTCGACTGCCCAGACCCAACCATTGAAGAGGTTACCAAACAAGGTTCGTCTACCAACTTTCGTATACTTACTGTACCACACAAACTTTCTTCCACGGAATGATTTTCTTCAAAATGGTCAACTGAGCAGAAAGTCAATAATTTCGTTGAAAGTCTATGTAGTGACTTCAAAAGGAGATAATATCTCAATATATTATATTGCTTCTGGCGAAAAAAATAAAATGCGCCCCCCCCCCCCCCCCCCCCCCCCCTGGAGTGTTCACATGAGCGTACTTAGACTTTTTCTCAATCTTGGAATGCATGGAATCGCACTCCATTTCCCAGTGCCCCACTTCGAGAAGAGAGTCGAATTGCAATTAAATTTGTTGTATTTACCTAATGAATTGCAGAGACAACGGACTTTTTTTGTTCCCCAAAGGAGTCTTTACATCATCTTGATGAAGATAACATAGCCTCTTTCCTTGATCATCTCAGTGATGTAATTAAATAAACAAGTTGGCATATCATTGCTTCATAGACTAGCAGTTCGAAGTTGGTCTGGGAATGCCTGAATATACTAAAATAAGTGGCTGAGAGCAATCAGGTCATCCTTCCCTGGATTCCCGGACGTGAAGGTCATAAGGGTAATGGAATTGCTGATCTTCTTGCTAAAAGAGGACCAGAGTCACTTTCAATAGAGCCGGAACCGATCCCACCACCAAAAATTGTTTACAGAACGTGGTTAACAACTGGGAAAGAAATGAGCGAGTGAGATACTAGCAAAACTCAGGCCGGAGACAGGCAAAACTATTCGTGACGTTCTCAAGAAAACGGGCTAATGAACTCACAGCCATGTCTAAGGAAGACGTCAGAATACTCGTGGGTCTGCTAACAGGTCACTGCCTACTTCAATGTCACCTAAAGAAGATAGGCAAAGTAACGGCGGATCTGCCGCTTCTGCGAAATGGAACATACCAAGCATATCAAGTGCTATGGTGAAGCACTGGGTCGAGCTGGATGTTCAATCCTTGGAAATGATATCCTATCTCTCTGCTTCCCTAAGAAGTGGGGGAAAGGGTTTTTAATAAACCCTCCCCAGTAGGCTAATGTAGCCCAGAGGCACTCCACAGGACTATCTAAGGTCGCAGTGGAGGGAACTGTGGTTAACCAGTTTCCCCCCATTCCTCCTATTTAAATTTTATTAAAAAAATCTCATTGGCACCCCTGTTTCCTTGGGTTTCATCCCATAAATTAAAATTCCTCCCTGTGAGAACCCAAGTTGTTAATGGTGAAGATGAGATTACAGAGCACCGCTCGTTGAACTTGTTCGACACAACTTAACTCCCTGAATCAGAGTAGCGGGAAGTGCCTCGACTTCATCCCTAAGCTCACGAGCTAACTCTTTCCTTCGGTGGTGATTTTTGAAGCTTTCTTCGAGACCTTCCTTGTTTCGACACCAGTTCAGTGTTTCTATAGGTAGGTCAAGCAAACTTTACTTTTTTGGGTCGAAAGAAGTTCTACTCCTCTTTCTAACTTTAGAAAAGTTTCTTTGAGTGGCAGTTGTCGTTTGAACTGGCAGTAAAGGCAACAACAATCGAATGGGCAATTTGGAAAAATCTTTCGACTCGAATGAGTTTCCTGAGTATTTCTTGCAACTGAGGCAGCCTCAAAAATGCACGCCATTTTAAAGTTGGTTTTCTCCTCTGTTAACTTGTCTCCATTACTCTTCGTTCAGTTTACCTTGTTTGAAATCAGCTGGTCGTGTGGGTCGTTCAGTCGTGCTCTTTGGTCGTCCACATAGGACACGGTGTTAGGATATCAGGACGCTTCCTACGTTGAGGTAGGGGTGTGTCAGTCCAGGTATTTCCCTGGAACGGTTCCAACGGTTACGGTGACAAAGATGTAACCGTTCCAAATTACCGGTACAGTTCCATTACCGATACAGGCGATCAAATCGCACTCACATGGCATGGATGAAGCAGACAGTCAAATCCCTATCGTCCTTCTTCCATGCTTATGATCTCAACTTGCAATACAATAGCATCATTTTCCTTGACAATTCGCTAAAAGGAAGGAATTTGAACAAGTGTTACAAAAGAGGCAATTTATTATAAATAATAGTTACCAAACAATTCAAGGAAAGAATTATGACGTTGCAGTTTAAGAACTTAACATGACAATAATAAATTAATAAAACTGGAGACAACTTCCATGCTAACCTGTCCAGAAGATAACTTCCCGCTCAAGAGCCATTCCCTGAACCATTCTCAGTCCATGGAAGTAGTAAGGGCGCTTCCAGGTACAACATGGAACAGAACTGAGAACAAGATCCATGCTTACCAGTCCAGAGCCATTGAACCATTCTCTGTGATATCTTATCGGTCCGGTTACATCCTTACCGGTCCAGTTCCATCCTCACCAATCAGAATGATCAGATTGATGAGATGATTGATCAGATCATTCTGATTGGTGAGGATGGAACTGGACCGATAGAAAAGATTCTCTTCCCGGTCCAGAGCCATCTTAAGATATCTTATCAGTCCGTGGAACTGGACCGGTAAGGGTCGAGTTTTTGTCACTGCGTGGAACCGTTCCAACCTGATACTCGGTTCCACAGTCCCGGTACAGCTGTACCGACACACCTCTACGTTGAGGAAGTTGTTTGATAGACCTAACGCCCCACTCCTAGAAGTTCTGGTTTCGTCATTTCCGCTGAACTAATTGGTTTCATCAAATTTCAATGTTGAATTATTTATTATAATTTTTATTGTTATTTGTTATTTCTATGAATTGTAAATCAAGTATAGCAACGACGTGTGTTATGTACTTCTTTGTACGCACAAACACAGATGAAATTAATTTAATTGAATTGTTTTTCTTATTTTGTTTCTTTGCAATATTAACAAATATTTACTTTTATTTACTGCCACGTTTATTATTTCCATATTTACTCAACTTAATATTTTTAGCAGAATTTTCTGAATTTCCTTCATGAATTCATTCTCTTCTTTACATCTCAGAGTATCTACTGTTAGTGCAGCGGTTGACGAGAAGAGTGACTATTCAATAATAATCCTTCCCTTTTAATACAAGGAATCTATCGTTAAAACATCGTTTTGTTGCCGTCACAGTTTCACTTACTTTGCCTTTCCTCCTTTTCAGGTCAGTACCGCATTGACTTCGCCTCAACGCCATACCCTAAACAATCAGAGGCCGATAAGTGACCTTACCAAAACTTTTGTAATATATGTATATAGCAGCCATTTGTAATTTATATAACCTAATAATAGATTTCGACGTTATACGTAAAACAAAAAATTCAAAACTCTAGTTCAACAATCGGCCTTTTAGCGTTTATAATCAATATTTATTTGTTTCCCTCTTGAATTTAAATTTAATTTATGTTATTTCTTTCCTTCAAGTTTCCGGTTAAGATCTGTTGTGTTATCAGTCGGTTAACTATTTTTCCCCTTTATTTCGTCGAAAAATGTTTCCCCTTCTCGTTTTTGTAACTTGTTTTTGGTTGGAAGACTTTGAATTTCTAATATCTACCATATTATTACATAGCGATTAAAACAAAAACAAAATACTCAAAATATAAACGGTTGTGTGATAATTTTGGCCCGTTTATCGCAAACCAAAGTTTGCAACTCGAAGTTTAGCTTGCGTTTTCGGCTTCGTTCTTTTCGTTACCCTCGCAGAATTATCGTCGTACGTTGGTTTACTGTTTGAGGCGACAGTTGAGTCGCATGCCGCGTGACGTCCCAGTTGTTGTCGCATCCTACGGCGGATGGCGCAGCACGTATTTCGATGCGGCATGTCGTATATTTGTACCAGAAGACTAATCTGGGGAATTATAAAAGAAAAAAATTAACAAAAATGAGGGGGAAAATGAAAAAAATCGTGTGACTAAACTGAAAAAAAATTGTTACGTATATTTATAAATCAATTTGAGAAAAACTGTGGTTTTTCTGTAAAACCACAAAAATTATATAAAAATAAAATTTAAAAAACTATTTTAAGAAGCTGATAATTTACATTATTGAAGAGGGAAGAATATCAGTACATACCAAAGGCCACCCACCCATCCACTGATGATTGTATTTTCTGTTGTGTTATGACGAACTTAGTAGTACTGTTAACGTGAACGCTCACCTGGCGATGTTTTTCCTTTGCGTTTCTCCTGAATAGAAAAAAATATTCGACAATTTTTTTTTACTAGTCCTCAGTGGGCCTTTTCAGTGGCCTTAGGTTTGGATGGGATTCCACCTTTATACCGATCTCCGTATTTAAAAAAATGGAAGAAAATTATTATTAAAAAAATGGAAAAAATCGTTGTGCATTTTATATAAATACATTTTAAAGGTTTATAAAGTTAAGTAATCAATTTAAAAAAAGAAGAATTATTACTATGACCTAGGTAGACGTGTTATGCCCTTGTGGCCTAGGAGTGCGTTCATGGCGAATGTATCTCTGATTTACTGTGCTAAACTTTTTTCCGATCACCATATCAAAAGTTTTGTTCCCTTAATTTCGGTGTACTTATTATTGATATATACCTTTATTATTACGTTTTTATTTGAACAAACGTCGATTCCTAATTATTTAAAGCCCCGATTATTTTTTTTGAAGAAGAAACGTTTTGGGTTCTTCAAGCTTTACGACGGCACCCCTTATAGTATCATTATTTGAATGACCTTATTTTAATTTTATTTTATTCTTTTCAATTTTTGTAAGGAGAAACTGGTGTACAGCATTAACGAATGTTCTTTTTTTAATTTGATGAACGCTGTGTTTCTTTATGTTTCGAAATGATGAATAAAAATGTATATAAAACAACAAATGAAAGCGTTTTTGTTTTGGTGTTATGTCCACGAAATGTCTTTTATTTATAAGCGTCTCTTCTTTATTGTGGTGTAAATTTTGTCATCTTAATTCGTTCCCTCGAAAAGATGATGAATGAGAGTGATACTTACCTGATCTTCTCCCACTTCTTCTTTAGGGTCTATTTTTACCGACTTGCAGATTCTCTTTGAATCCTCAGACCATGCCTGATCTTCAATCTATAGTAAATGAGGAATTTCACCAGGTCGGAATTTCCTATTTTTAATTCCAAAATCGGATTTAGCGCCTCGAAAAAACTCCTACTGCGAACTTTCAGCCCGTAATTCATAATTTACGAATAAACAAAAGGGTGTAGAAAATATGAACGTTAAATAAAAAAACTGGAAGGATGACGTAAACCAGCAATAGTTCATGTATGGGCGCTTGAAGCGCTGAGATCGTGAAATCTCACTTTGTATAGTCCTCGGAGGCAACATTTCACAAAACCAGTAAAGATCGAAATCGAAAAACTGAAGAGAAAAAATACAAAAAGCAAGATGGAGAAAATTAATAACTGAGGTAACACGATTTCTTCGTTCCATTGAGCAACACTGGAAGGGGACGGCGATCTGAACAGCCAATCAGCGAGCTTTTCTGCGTTAGTTGAAAAGGTCCGTTTTCCGGTTATTTTCTAAAATTTTGAATGTCTCCCAAAAATATCACTGAGAATTATTTTCCAAAATCAACCCGATTTTCATCTATCCCACACCACTCAGGAAAAATGCAAACAGACTTCTGTGAAATTCCTCATTGAAAGTTCAGGTGAAATCTCAAACTTCAATGGAAACTGTCTTTTTTCAAAGGTGGAGAAAAGAATCCTAGCTCAACAGACGAGCTTGCAGATTTCGAACGGAGAGCTCTCGTATCCTAGTAAAATCCGCACTGTGTGTCCCTTGAACTGGAAGTTGTCCTTCTGAACCAATTCGATCTTAGAAAGCCACCATGTGGAACCTGTTCCTTATGTCGGAGCAACGTGCTATTGTAGAGAATGCCATCGCAATTATGAGATTCATAAGTTAGTGAAACCTTAATTTCTGGATTATTCAAAAGAATCAGATTGAGAGTGTCTATAAACCAACAACCCATTAGGTAGGTAGGTACCACTTCGTAGGAAGTGACACTTCGAGGTCTATTACATTTTTTCTTAACGAAACAATTGGAAAGAAAGATAAGAGAATCCTTTAAAATATTCATTTTTTAACCTTAACATTTTATTCCAAGATTTGAAGGCATCTAGAATCCAAACGTTCACCATCACTGTTTCTGACAATCCAAGATAGTTTCGTACTTTGCATGAACGTGAATTGAAAGAGTGCAAAAAGTCATCAGCTCATTTAATAGTAGGTAGATGAGAGTATATTAAGTGTATAAATCAGACACTTATACTTCGAATTGGTGAATTTGAATCAGGAACATGCACGTCAAATTGGCGTATATATATCAGGCACCTTCACTACTTTTCTGGCACAGATCAGGCACTTCCAGCCTCCAACATGAGAATAATTAGCGTGTACCTATATGTCAGGCACTCATAGTCACCTACACATTAAATTGGCGTGTATAGATCAGGTAGGTACTAGCCACCTACACGTCGAATTGGCGTGTATATATCGGACTTTTACGTACCTACACGTCGAATTGGCGTGTATAGATCAGGGATTTTCAGCTACCTATACGTCAAATTTGCGTGTTTGGATCAGGCACTTTAACCCACCTTTTATGTAGAATTGGCGTGAATAGATCAAGCACTTTAAGCCACCTACACCTCGAATTGGCGTGTATAGATCAGGCACTCACCACCTCCCACATAATGAATGGGGTATTTCAGTCAATTTTTTTATTTTTTCAAAAGAGTATGGCTCAGGAATAACGGTAATCGGGTCTGTTCGTCGAGAAAATGTTTTTAAAAAATCAGAGAAGCTAAGGAAAGTTGAAGATTTGAATGGTGTGACGTAGCTAGCCAACTGTCTTTGAAAAAAGTATTAATGCACAGAAACCCTTGGAGGACCTCGTGGATACTACAAAACACCACTCACACAGGCGCGCAGCGTAGTCCTTGCCTAGTGTGTGTGCATTTGTAGAGGACCGCCTTTTAAGGACGTCCCACAGTAAGACTTGGGCGTCCTTATGCGATCGATCTGGGGTAAAGTTGGACAACACTCAACAGAAAAAAAACGTCTGCCAAGTGGGTGTGGCACATAGCTTCCTCGTATCCATAACCCGATTATATAGATGATCCGATGCATAGTAGTTAATCTGAAAACACCAATCTCTAAGTACCTTTCACAACCCTCATAGAGGACCATCTACACGCTAATCTGGACAATCCTAGAAAATTTCATCAGATTCGGACGAAAAATGTAAGTGCAGTAGTGATTGGATCAAAAAATTTTTAGCTTGACTAGGATTCGAACCTGGGACTCCTGAGTGGGAATCCAGAGCATTGCTGACTGTCCTCTCAAGGGGATGGTTGAATGGGGTTTGAGATCCTCACCTCACACGCCACTGTTACGGCTGTTACAAGGATTTTACGTTTGCGCATGCGCAGAGGTTACTGTAAATTTTAAGGCCTTGATTTTCATTGGGGACCATCTACAACCTAATCCGCGTAATCCCTGAAAATGTCATCGAAATCGGGTAGAAATTGTGGAAGTTATGTCTGTTACAAGCAATTCACGTTCGCGCATGCGCATCGGCTACTATCAATCCGGGGGTGATGATTTTCATAGGGGACCATCTAAACTCTAATTTGTAACATCCCTGAAAATTTCATTGAAATCGGATGGAAAATGAGGAAGTTACGGCCGTTACAAGGAAATTCACTTTTGCGCATGCGCAGTCGCTTCTATCAGTCCGAGGATGATGATTTTCATAGGGGACCGTCCACACACCAACCCGCACAATCCCTGAAAATTTCATCGAAATCGGACAATAACTTCGTATAGTTATGCGCGTTACAAGGAATTCATGACAGACACACAGACACGGAACCAAAATTGTTCAGAAAGGTCTAAAACGCAAAACGCGAGTGAAAATTTTGATTTTGGAGAACTTTTTTTTTTCGTCCTTGAAAAGTGAAAACAAAGCTTCCGCTACCTTGGTAGACTCGGGAGCAAAATGAAATGCCAAGTGGGTGTGGCATATAGCTTCCTCGTATCCATAACCCGATTATATAGATGATCAGATGCATAGTTGTTCATCTCAAAACACCAATCTCTAAGTACCTTCCACTACCCTCATAGGGGACCATCTACACGCTAATCTGGACAATCCTAGAAAATTTCATCAAATTCGGATGAAAAATTAAGTGAGTAGATGTATGTGATTGGATCATAAAAATACTTAGCCTCGGCTGGGATTCGAACCCGCGACCCCTGGGGCACAGTTGAAGTTACGGCTGTAAAAACTCACTTTTTTTCACAAAGATATTCTTTTAGCGAATTTTCGAAGAAAATGATGCTATTGCAATGGCTCCAAAATTTTTAGAATCGACTTTTTCGAAAAATTTTTCCACTGAAATCCGTTTTGGAACATTCTGAAACGATCCCTGAAGTTTCGCCAAAAATCATATGTATATATATATGTCATTCCGCACGATAACTTGAGTAATTATTTGAATTTTTTCTTTTAGTTTTCGCCAAAATGTTCGTAACAACAAACAAAAGGTCAAGTTCGTTAGCCAGAAATTTTGGACAATCCAAAGTGGTCCAAATTTCAAAAAAAGTGAAAAAACATATTGTTTAGTAATGCATGCATTCCAGGGGACGTCCCATTGGATAAGCATTAGATCAGTTAAACCAGTTGGTAAGCGATAAAACTGTTTCACTCGATGTAATTTATTCATTACTTTAGGCAAGAAATAGTGACACCCCCCCCACCATTATCCACCTTAACATTTCTAGCGGCATGGGAGCCTCGAATCTGAAGAGCATTTTAAAATCCATGATCTATGATACCCAACATGCGAATTCGAGTTACCCCCCCCCCCACCTCCCCAACGCCAACAATGGTGCCAGTCTGGCACCAAAGCGGAAATACGTCGTAACATTGAACTTTCATCTGTTAGTTTTGGTAGGCAGTCCGTCGAAGTTCACATCCGTATTCAAGGTGAAACACAAAAAAAAACCACGAAATAAGCGGTTTATGGCATCATGGCACCATGTTGGCACCACTATTAGTTCCATGGTGGTACAGAGAATAATTCATGAAAATTCGGAGATATAATGAGAATTTTTCCTCAATTTCAAAGCTTGGGTACAATTAGTAAGTAATAAAGGAACCAAAATATTGAAAAATCGGATATTTTGTGAATATTATCCCCCCACTCACCCCCTCCCCTTGCGAATTTTGGTACTCTGGTAAAATCATGTACAACTCGGAAGTTATTTGAGTCAAACAAAAAAAGAAACACGCAAATCGGTTGGAAATTGAGGCCTGGGCAGAGTTTACAAGATTATGCACGCAAACGCACGTTTTTTAAGCATTAACCCCCCCTTTCCCCCTCTTAAAAAGCAAAATCCAAAATTCCGGCGCCGTAGTGCACAACTAGATAGTATTACGCGTCAAACGAAAAAAGAAACACGAAAATCGTTTGAGAACTAAGGCCTGGGCAGAGTACACAAGATTATGCCCAAAAACGCACGTTTTTCGAGCATTAACCCCCCCTTTCCCCCCCTTAAAAGGCAAAATTCGAAATTCCGGCGACGTAGTGCACAACTAGATAGTTTTCCGCGACGAACAAAAAAAGAACCAGGAAAATCGGTTGAGAACTAAGGCCTGTGCAGAGTACACAAGATTTTGTTACACACACACATACACACATACACACACACACACATACACACACACACACAGACATACACCTATGGTTTTTTTCGCGGATTTGGATTCAGAATGGTCTAAAACGGATTACTGTGTGGTTATTTTTTTTTTCTGTTGAGTGTTGTCTTCCTTCACCCCAGATCGATCGCATAAGGACGCCCAAGTCTTACTGTGGGACGTCCTAAAAAGTCCAAAAAAACGAGTTTTTTCCGTTTTTTGTGGTTAATACCTTCACAATCATCATAATATGTGGTATATTCGGATTCAGCTCAAAATTTCTGATATAATGAGTTTTTCAAAAATGAAAATTGTCCAAAAATTAAGAAAAGTATGGATATATTCATATATATAATGAGAACGCACGTATATTTGTCGTACCCAGAAATAGAGTAGCCGTGTGGGTACTCTATGAGTTCGTAGAGACGAGTAGAACATGAATATGGACTCCTAAGATCTTCAAAGCATACCCAGTGCATACAGTATGTTGGTATGGTATACTGAAAATAGAAAATAATGAAAACGCGCGTATATTTGTTGTACCCAGAAATGGAGTAGCCGTGTGGGTACTCTATGAGTTCGTGGAGACGAGTAGAACATGAATATGGAATCCTAAGATCTTCAAAGCATACCCAGTGCATACAGTATGTTGGTATGGTATACTGAAAATAGAAAATAATGAAAACGCGCGTATATTTGTTGTACCCAGAAATGGAGTAGCCGTGTGGGTACTCTATGAGTTCGTAGAGACGAGTAGAACATGAATATGTACTCCTAAGATCTTCAAAGCATACCCAGTGCATACAGTATGTTGGTATGGTATACTGAAATTAGAAAAAAAACAACAATAGCCGTGTGGGTACTCTAAGAGTTCGTCGAGACGAGTAGAACAAGAATATGGACTCCTAAGATCTTCAAAGCATACCCAGTGCATACAGTATGTTGGTATGTTATACTGAAAATAGAAAAAAACAACAATAGCCATGTGGGTACTCTATGAGTTCGTAGGGACGAGTAGAACATGAACATGGACTCCTAACATCTTCAAAGCATACCCAGTGCATACAGTATGTTGGTATGTTATACTGAAAATAGATCTTAACCATAGCTTCAACTGATAGATTTCTTTGAAAATTCGCTCATTGATTCATGCTGCATGAATGGACTTTTTTTCCTCATAACATAGTAACTATTTGTCCTAGAGACTTGAAATTGGTCTCATTTTATTTAAAATGTTATTTTCTACAACTTCTACTCAAAAAAATTTTTCGCTACATGCTATAGATTTTATGTTATTCAGCTGGCAATTCAGAATGGCATCTTTTAGGGGATGCCACGATTGAATTTCGGAAGTTGATTTTTTGTGACCACCCTAGTACGCGAGGCAATAGGGAAAATTTTTTTTTTTTTAGAAAATCACTTGTAGCAACCCCTAGGAGGTGCCAATTGACTAGAAAATGAGATTCCCAAAATTTTAGGTCGATCGGATAGCATTAACCCATGCCGCATGGAGGTTGAAGTTCAGAAAAACTCACTTTTTTTCATAAAAATATTCTTTTTTCCTCATAACATTGTAACTATTTGTCCTGGAGACTTGAGATTCAAATGTATATATTTTCCATATAAAAGAGTGATAAAGAAGTGATAGCGGAAGCTTTGTTTTCACTTTCCAAGGACGAAAAAAAAATTTCTCCAAAATCAAAATTTCCACTCGCGTTTTACGGTTCAGACTTTTCTGAACAATTTTGTTTCCGTGTCTGTCTGTCTGTTTGTCTGTCATGAATTCCTTGTAACGCGCATAACTATACGAAGTTATCGTCCGATTTCCATGAAATTTTCAGGGATTGTGCGGGTTGGTGTGTAGACGGTCCCCTATGAAAATCATCATCCCCGGACTGATAGAAGCGACTGCGCATGCGCAAACGTGAATTCCTTGTAACGGCCATAACTTCTACATTTTCCATCCGATTCCAATAAAATTTTCAGGGATGTTACAGATTAGTATTTAGAGTGGCCCCCTATGAAAATTATCACCTTCGGACTGATAGTAGCACAAACATGAACAAACGTGAGCATGCACAAACGTGAATTTCCATGTAACGGCCATAACTTCTACATTTTCTTTCCGATTTCAATGAAATTTTCAGGGATGTTACAGACTAGTATTTAGATGGTCCTCTATGAAAATCATCATCCTCGGACTGATAGAAGCGACTGCGCATGCGCAAACGTGAATTTTGTAGCAGCCGTAACTTCAACTATCCCAGGGGTCGCGGGTTCGAATCCCAGCCGAGGCTAAGTATTTTTTTGATCCAATCACATACATCTACTCACTTAATTTTTCATCCGAATTTGATGAAATTTTCTAGGATTGTCCAGATTAGCGTGTAGATGGTCCCCTATGAGGGTAGTGAAAGGTACTTAGAGATCGGTGTTTTGAGATTAGCTACTATGCATCGGATCATCTTTATAATCGGGTTATGGATTCGAGGAAGCTATGTGCCACACCCACTTGGCAGACTTTTTTTTCTCTGTTGAGTGTTGTCAGACTTCACCCCAGATCGATCGCCACCCCAGATCTTCACCCCAAGTCTTACTGTGGGACGTCCTAAAAATCGATAAAGTAGTGACACAAAATCCACCTAATACCTACCTATTGGGTGTAAATTACTTTAAGCGCACCAGATAGAGGTGTAAGGAGGGGTTGAAGAAAGGCAGGGGAAATTTCCCAAATTCAACATCTTAAAATATAAGGGTTTTACCGATATATTTACGTTAAGATGCTGAATTCAGTAGATTTCTTCTCCCCAACCCCACCATCCACTTCTATCTGGTGCGCATAACTCTGGAAAATATATCCCCCAAATTTGGTGCATTTTGGACGAGTGGTAACGATTATAATGATTTTATTATGATAAGATTTTGAAATCAGGAAATGTTTCCTCTTCTCTCTTCAACCACCCTTTCCACCCCTGTCTGGTGTACACAAATCAGAGTGTAGGTAAGTACGTTGCTCAAATTTGGTCCAGTTTGGTTATGTATTAACGATTTTAGAATTGTTTCCTTCTGAATATTGCCGAGGAATATTGCTAACTTCAGTCAGGTTTTACCTTTTTATCTGCACAAAATAGTTTCACTCAATCTGGTGGGGGGGGGGGGGGGGTATCAACAGTAGGTAGGTACTGCTAGGTGGTAAACTACTGCTTGAAAGGTAATTGATCTATGGGGTGTTATAGTATGTTATAGTATTTCACCAGAAAAATGTCGTTCCTCTTTATACCGAATCCTGAGCCTGATTTCTACCTTTTGAAGATAATACAATAATGCGGTAGCTACACTAAGTTTAGTATCAACATGTACTATTAGGCACGGTAGGTAGAACACATCTGTTTTACCTACCGTGCTATTAGGTACCTACTAGGCGTGGAGTTATCGACCAGGCAAGATAAAAGCAATTTTTCATCAGCTTTCGAAGGTTTTTTTCCATCATCATCGGGGATAAGGTGAGCTAGTGATAAAGTTTCAGTAAAGTTAAAGTACGGTGAATACGAACATGCGTTTATTAGGTAATTGGTAGTGTACAATGTCAAATGGGCAAAACTGGATTTACCGTGCCTACTTACCTACCGTAAGCACCCAAATTTTCTTAGTTTTGTTTGTTGTCAATCTTTCATATTAGAGGAAATAAACCATAATGTATTAATAATGCTACGACCTTCTTGTACATAATGATGAGTAAGTAGCTCTCTTGCCAAACACACGTGAGTGGTAACTAATCGTAATAAGACAAAGATACTATTATAACATGTCTGTTCCTTCACTAAACGTCGATTACCCTACAATAGATTTATTACCTTCATGAGAGTAACACAACGGACCTCACCTAAAATTAAAATGAGGCTGTCACAGTTTATCAAATAATACCTAATGATCTACCATACAAAATGTTCACTACGACCATACATAGAAAAAAATAAATAAATAAAAAAGTCAAAGGTAGGTAGGTAGTAGGTACTTATGGTTTGTACGGTAATTAAATGATTCTATCATCAAATAAAAATGATATTTCTAACATCAAACCTAAATCAAATGTCAAAGTAGTATTCAGAGAAGTTGTCCAGGGAAATTTTCGACGTGAGGTCTTCTCAGTTGTTCAGAATGAATTTGAACACAATTAATTTCGATAAGTTTGTAAATTATGATTTTTGTTTATAAGAATTTATATTATTTGAATATGATATATTCAAATTACTAGATATTATCTAGTAATATCAATACCCATAGGTGGAGTTCTGAAACATCGTATTTGTACAACAGTTATCATACGTTTGACAATACTGATCTGATAACGTAAAGGAAAGCATAACCTACTCATAAAACAACCCAACCAAGCATAACTTTATAGCACTAGAAAGCAGGAATAGGGAATGAGTGTTACGTGTGTTATTTTCCGGGATAATCACATAAATCACCACCAAAATGAGGATAAGAATAAGTAACTAACTCTACAACAACATGTGCTTACAACTCCTAGTAATAATAATGTGTTTGTGTGTTATACTAAATGGATCTAACACCGAACATTCTACGATTTACTCAATTGAGCTGAGTATCATGAAGTAGGAGTACGCCCTCTTCAACATCTGAAACCAGTCGATTTAAAAGAGTTTAACACTCAATCCTGGGACCTACCATCCACATAATTATATAACTGATGAATTGATATTATTTACCTCCAAGTAAGTTACCATGTTCAAATCCATGAGCTCTTTATAGTTCAAAATGATCAGCCGGTTCCCCTGCGTCAACATCATCCACACTGCTTTGCGGGTTTCGGAAGATCCTCTGTACCATGGCAAGTTGTAAACAGCTCTCAATAGTTCTTCGCTCTAAAATTTATATTGGTACCTATTTACAATACCTAATGATACACCGAGTTAAATTTTTGGCACATGAAAAAACTCTCTACCCACGATTTGGTAGATAATTTGATAGGAGATTAATCAAGACTACCAAGTTGGTAGTACCAACTAACCATCAAATGTAAGGTAAATCGGACAATACTGGACGATAAATATAAGTATAATTAAGAATGAAGGAGACGAGTGTGCGAGAGAATCAGAAACATAATAATTTACCCAGGTCTTCTTAGCTATCAGTCAGCCGATTTTCATTTTGAAAAATTACTCGATTTCCTTTTATCGTTTTAGCCCGAATCATGGCAAATTTCTCAGAGAATGTCAATTTTTGACAAAACGCCGTAATGCATGTCTTGGTGTTGCATTCATAGACCAAATGCGCGGGTATTAGATTTTTTCTCAAAAACGGATACCGGGCATATTTTATAAGATGTCGCCAACATAAATGTATGGCATCCATCAGAATTCATAAAACGTCGGCCAAGTGGGTATGGCACATAGCTTCCACTTTACATTAAATAAAAAATAATAATAAATATAGGTAAATAAAATATAAATTTTATCCGTATGAACGTATCCGTTCATTATTATTTATTTCATTTTTTCAATGATTTTTTTTACCTATTAAATATTAATAACATAAAAACTGAGCACATGAGGAACCCATTTAGTTAATTTACTTTCAAAATTTAATTTAGCAGTTTGTAGAGGGGGGAAAAAAGAAAAAAAGGTTCATTACTGAAAATAATAAACCAAAATGCCAGAACTTTTGGTATTTTGGATTCTCTCATGGATTCCGCGATCTGAACCAGCTCATGGGTGAACCAAGGTAGTTTCCTCCGTACTTCAAGGGGTTTTCATTCCGACGAGTACGTTCCTTTTATGTCAAAACCATTTTCTAAAATTTCAAATTCAACAGTGCACTATTGTAGGGACTACAGTCAGTCTGATAAACTGGGTAAATTTTTCCAACTTTTAAATCCTCAATTTCTAAATTTGTCATAGTCAGATTTATAACTCATCCGATGGAGACTGATGTGAGTCTCCACTCACTGGGGAACCTTTCCAGTGAAGAGACTGGGTTAATTCGTTAACTCCCTTCCGATCCGAATTTGTCATAGCCACCCGCGGCGATGATTGTCAGATTCGGATCCGTGGTCAGCTCGGAAGGTGACGTCACCCCCCCCTCAACATGAAGACGCCGTCTCCAGCCAGAGCGTCCCTCCCTCGGCGGGGGGGAGCCAATCAGAAGTCTCCACCTGGCAGGCGCTCGTCCGTCGAGGGAGCGGAGGGGGACCAGCCAGAACAAAACCAACGAGCAGCCCCCTCCACAGGCAGACCCCCCTTGATATTCAGTAAGAGTCACCGTGAGCCCTGCTGCCCGTGAACTTGAGCCTGCTAGAGTCAAACCGCCCCCCTAAATACTTTCCCAACGCTTTTCGTAAGATCCCTGACCATCGAAATTGCCGTCTCGCGCCGAATTGATCTGGAGGAAGAACACTTGAATTCCCTGGACGTCCGTCGCCACAACCACCACAACCGCCACATCACACCTGGAAGGATACCTCAGGGCCCTGACACGTGTGAGTGAAAACTATAACTTACCTTCTAACCATTGGCCAATGCAGTTAGGACAGTGCGTAGAAGTAATTCTGAAACAATTGGACAAAAGTCGTAATATTGAAAGTTGTAACTTAATGCTAAATTCGTACCTGCAACACAAAGTTAACCTATACTTACCATACTCACCTTTGTTGAAAACCTGGAACGTTGAACTGATATACTCTGGAAACCTGAAACATAAAGTCAAATTGGAGTTATTAATTTGTACATTTGAAACATTATCTGAAAATCTATCCTATTGAACATTGAATCTTGTGCCATACTTACTTGTGTTGTTGCGCCCGTCAGGCTTCTTTTCGACACACCCTTCGGTGTGCCTAGTCAGAAAACCATTTGCATATTCAATAAACTTACCTTTTATTGTTGTAAATCTGCATTTGAATATCTTTTCTCATTTTACCTGGTTCCTCAGTGTGGAAAACCGGAGCTTGGTGACGCGTCACACTCCGCCATCTTTTCCGAGGCGTCCCTCAGACGCCTTCGTAGGCCCCTTCGGCAGCGTCGCATTTGGCGGACGCCATTTTCTCAGTAAGACGCCCTTAAGGCTAACATTTCAGATTGCATCATCCCGAGGAATCCGACTGGCCGCTTCACCGCCTCGTCACAGGTAAATACCACACGCTACCCTTGTAAAATTAACTATTGTTTCGATATTTGTTTGTCTTCCCCTCCCCACCTGAGCTCGCCACGTTAGGTTTTGTGTCATTCGGTGAACTTGGGATCGGCACGTGGCGTCACAACCTCGTGCTGCTACCAACTACGCCGCGGAACGAAACCTTAACCCTGTCGAACGTAAATCCCGCTTACAACTGGTGTGTCGCCACAATCGTCACAATCACCACGAGTAAGCCGGGACGCTACCTCTGTGGTCATCGACACAATCGCCACAAGTAGCAGGCCTACAAATTTGGTGGCAGCGGAGTGGATCCCGGTGTGAGTAAGCCTCACACGAACCCACTCAAACTCGTAGGCCGTTCGACACGAGCTCAGTTCTAAATTTAGAGTCTATCGAAACAAACCTTGAAAATAAAACACACTGAGACAGGTAAAATTAAAAATAGGTAGGCTGTACATCCATTTATTATACAGGAAAAGTGACATTAGAAGCAGCCTTCCGCACGAAACGACGCGAGAAGACGTCTCTTCTCGTAGTTGTATTTTTCTCGACTTAGACCGATTCACGCCGACAGACTTCTTCGTGCCTAGGTGGTAGTTAGTACAAATCGCTACCATGTTCCTCAATAACCCGACACCTAGCGACAGGGGGACCGAAACCCAATCGTCCTCCGGCACGGAAGCTGTAGAAACAATGACTCAGACAATGAAGGAGATGAACATTCTCCTTCAGCGATACAATAACGTAACACATGAAGCAGATAGGGAGGACATACCGCGCTCGGTATTCCTCGAAGTAGAGTCGTGGGACCCAGACGCGACCGGTGCATTAAGTGTTGTGTCGTTTTTTGCGAATTTTGATATGGTGACCACGGGTTTGACCTCGCGACAACGATACCGTTTACTCCGCACAAAAGCGCGGGGAACCGCTAAGCAATTCCTTATCGATCGGGATGACACGCTCGACGTAGACAACGTCTACGAGATCGTCCGTGACGACATGATCAAGTGGTTCCAGAAGGAAAATCCACAACACGCCGCCGCACTCCTGTGGACAGTCAAGCGGAACGCCACAGAAACGCTCCGCCAATTTGCCGACCGAGTCCGCAGTCTCGCCCGGTGTGCCGTCATGGAAGAAGGAGGACAACTCCGACGTCACGAACGCCACGACTGGGTAGAAAGAAAAACCCTGAGCGCTTTCATACGTGGTGTCAGCAAAAACATGAGCGCACTGCTCATCACAAATCGCCCCAGAACGATCCAGGACGCGCTGAGCAAGGCGGAGGAATTGGAGGAGACCCTAGACGACACAATCGACACAGACGATCGTTGGGATTCGGCGGCCATTACCAACGACCGCCGATGTTACAACTGCGGAAGTCCTGAACATTTCGCCGCCCGATGCCCGCGAAAAGACGAACCCCTACAGCGTCACAATCGACACAGGGAGGAGGACCACCGCCAAGATAAACCCAACGAGCGCCGAAGCGCCGAGAAACCGACCCCACGATATCCGTGTATGTTTTGCGCGGACAAAACACACTTCCCCGTAAATTGCCCATTCAGCCCGAACAAGACCATATTTTGTGACTTCTGTGGCGTCCGAGAACATCTGGAGGAGGATTGTTACAAGAAGAAGCGTCTCCTTCCCGTGTCGCAACCGGTCATGGCGCCGGCACATTCAATGGAGGTCGCCCGTTATAAGAAGCCAATCGAGGAGGCACATGTTCCCGCCGTGGAAGCTCCGATGTCGCGGACTATGAAAATCACCGTGGGACTGGGCCCGGAGGAACGAGAGATGACCCTGGACACCGGAGCTACGCTTTCGGTACTTTCAACACCCGTAAAGGGGATTCCAATTCTCCCAACCCGAGCGATCGCGTGGGGAGCTGATGGAATGCCCCTACATTTCTCCGGGGAACAACGCGTCATCACGAGGATCGGCGAATGTGTATTTGAGCACACATTTTTAGTATTCGCAAGGAGAAGCGCTACGCTTGATCTTTTGGGGCTCGACGTACTTCGAAGGGTGCCCATCACATTTACAACGGGACCGGAAATGAAATTCCGCACCCCTAAAGGCGTCATCCGCCCATATACGCCGGTCGACACAACCGAGGAAATCTACAGCGTGGGGGTAGTGTTGCGGCCCGAGGGGCGGGAATTTGGGACGTTTGTGGATCAAAATGAAATTCATGATCACAACGCTCCTCTCCCTAGCACCCCTTCGGCGGCAACAACTGCCTCCGCCACGCAAAAACTATCGTGCGTGGATTACGAAAAACCGGACGACATTTCGGAGGTGCGGGCAAATTTCGCCACAAATCAAGATGGCGTCGGAAGCCTGAAGTTTTGGAATCGGCAGTTCAGGGGCGTTTCTGTCCCTATCGATACACCCGTTGAGCGGTACGACGATACACCCCACTACGAAAACTTGACGAAGGATCCGGCCCAAAACCTTCCACTTCCTCCGAAAGTGCGTTTCAGCACACCGATTTCACGACGTTGTGCAACCCCTACTACGCCAACCGAATTCCGGGAAGTTGACGACGCAAGCGACAGCACGGACCCCGCACCGAACTCTGATGAGAAAACCTCCCTCGAAAAATGCCTCGATCGGATGCTCCACAACTACCATCGGACTTATGTCGATCGCTGGGATCGACACAGTGCGACACAGTTCGACACGGTGGATCGACACAGTGCGACACAGTTCGACACAGTGGATCGACACAGTGCGACACAGTTCGACACGGTGGATCGGCACAGCGCGACACGGTTCGACACAATGGATCGGCACAGCCCGACCCGGTTCGCCACAATCGACCCATGTGTTGAACCGTGTCCCGATATAGTCGATACCCCTAATGAAACGAGTTCCCACGTATCCCTTAGAGAGGAAAAGGCCTGCGCCGAAATTTGTTCTATTATTCCCCCGAATCAAAACTATGAAAAAGAAGTATGTCTCAGCGCCGCGCCAGACGGTCTAGAAGAAGAGGAGTGGGGGGAGCTACCGACCGACCAATGGGAAACCCCGTTACCCGAGTTCGACGTGACCTTGCAAGAGAAACTACGACATCTCACAACGTCGGACGCGGAACCAACTAGGGAATTGTTGTGTAAATTTCGGGACTTATTTAAGCCACCTACGGGGGAGGGATGTCGATTGAATGTATCCCACGAGATAGTTACGACTCAACCCACCGTTACACAACAAAAACCCTACCCGGTTCCTCACGCCCTCCGCGACGTCGTTGAAACTCAAATCAAGGACATGCTGTCAAATGGGGTAATTAGCCCGTCTACTAGCCCATGGTGTGCGCCTGTACTACTCGTCAAAAAGAAAACGCCGCCGGGAGAAAAGCAGCTTTGGCGATTTTGCACGGATTTCCGACAGCTCAATAAAATCACCAAAGGAGACGCTTATCCTCTTCCCCGTTTACAGGAGACCCTTGCGATGTTAGGTCAGTGTAAATGGTTCACAACCATCGACTTAATATCGGGTTATCACCAGATACCAGTTCACCCCGAGTCAAGGGAGAAAACGGCCTTTTCCGTATTAGGACGTCATTTTCATTACGAAAAGATGCCGTTTGGACTGAAGAATGCGCCCGCTACATTTCAGCGAGTCATGAATGATGCCCTCGATGGAATCCTCGGAGATCATTGTCTCGTTTACCTGGATGACATCATAGTATTTTCCGCCACTCGAGAGGAACACCTCCAGAAATTGACTCAAGTTTTTGATCGATTAACCGAGGCCCGTCTTCAAGTGAACTTGTCGAAGTGCGAGTTTTTGAAAAACGAAGTTCGCTTTCTAGGTCACCGCATCACGCCCGAGGGAATCCTTACCGAGCCCGAGAAGGTCAAGGCCATTAAGGAATTTCCCGTACCTACCTCGGCGTTGAAACTGCAGTCGTTTTTGGGGCTGGCTGGGTTTTACCGGAGGTTCATACCTCGATACTCGGAGCTCTCGGTGCCCTTGACCGACCTCCTCCAGAAGAACCGACCCTTCGAGTGGACAAGTAAACAACAACAAGCGTTCGACGAACTCAAGGTCAAGTTGACCAAGGAACCCGTACTCGCCTTTCCTGACCTGAATAAACCCTTTGTGTTGGCCACCGACGCTTCCGGCTCCGCTTTGGGGGCTGTCCTTTCGCAGAACTTCGAAGGGGAAGAGAGGCCCGTGGCATATGCGAGTCGAAAACTAAATCCGGCCGAAACCAGGTATTCCGTCACGGAGAGAGAGTTACTCGCTGTTGTGTGGGCGGTCCGCCATTTTCAAGAATACCTCTTGGGGCAGACCTTTGAACTTCAAACGGACCACATGGCACTCACGGCCGCGATGCACCTCCGCGACCCGACATCACGAATCGGGAGGTGGGTGCTAAGGCTCGCTGAATACGACTTCGTTCCCCGATACAGACCCGGAACTCAGATGAAGCATGCGGACGGATTGAGTCGAATGGACATAGCCGTTGTAAATCTCGATTTCCCGCGCGAACTAATGATCGCAGCACAGGATCTCGATGATTGGGTCCAATCGATGGTTTTGAGTCGCGGTAAGGAAGGATTGCGCAAAGCTAACGGAGTGTGGGAAATGAGAGTGCGACACGATGGTAGACACGAATGGGTACCCCTCATCCCTAGTTCGCTTCGTGAATGGTTGATTGACAGATGCCATAAGAATGAGTGGGCAGGACACCCCGGAGCCGACGTGACGGAAAAGGTGGTGAGGCGACTCGGAAACTGGCCCGGACTATCGAGAGACGTCAAAGAACAGGTGCAACGTTGTGAAACATGTTTACGTCGCAACACCCCGACGAATCTGAAGAGCCCGATTCAGAAGCCGCTCCTCCCCGAGAGACCCGGACACATCGTCGGCATCGACTTCGTGGGGCCCATCGTGACGAATGGAAAATCCAAATACCTCCTTACCGTGATCGACCATTTTACCAAATATGCTGAAGCATACGTTACCACCAATTGTACCGCCTCTACTGTCGCGCAAATTTTAGCGAAGGAATTTATACCGAGACACGGTGTACCCGAGAGACTTGTTTCGGACCGCGGAACCGCCTTCACCGCAGGATCGACACGCGAACTTTGTGCCAAATGGGGAATACGGCAGATCTTCACGACCGCGTACCACCCAGAAGGAAATGGGGTGTGCGAGCGTTTCCACCGAACCTTGACCAACATTTTGGCGAAAATTACCAAAAAAACTAAGGACTGGGAAACCATGTTGCCCGTAGCACTCGCAGCGTACCGATCCAGCCCACATAAGAGTACTGGATTTACTCCAAATTTTCTTACCTTTGGGAGAGAAATACGCCTCCCGAACGACACCTTTCAAGGACTTCGAACACCTTTACCTGAGTCCTCCTTGTTGAAGAATCTCCGAATGGCCCGTGACGCCACGACACAATGCCTACACGAAGCCTGGAAGAAACGGACGGAAGCCATCAACGCCCGCCGCTCGCTGCGCTCTTTTGAGGCAGGGGATATGGTGTACCTGAAAGACATGCAGCCGCCCCCAGGTGTCGTAAAAAAATTCTGGAGTCCATGGAGTGGACCGTGGACGGTGCTGAAAAAACACTCGAATGTTACCTATGAAATCAGGGACTCACCCGACATAAAACGTCAGGTAGTACACATTAACCGCCTCAAACGGGCCTTTGTGCTGGGTGTACCGGATGATACTTTCCTGGACCATACTAAATCCAATCAAACTCCGGACCTAGACACAATAAGGAACAGCCACGAACCGGAAATGGGGACACAGGGAGAAACAATGGAAGACTCTGATGAGGAGTTGCGATGGCCGCATCCAAACCCGACCATGATGGAATGTGGCGATGTGCCGACCGGATCTCACGAGAACGCTCCCACTACACCGTTTTCGGAACAATCGAACCAGGGGACTGCTTCGCCACAACCGACTCACCTCGAGGACGCGGATCGACACTCAGATCGCTCCTCGATCAGTGAAGAAGATCAAAGCGTCAGCTACCCTTTGGGAAAATCAGCCGAGAATTCAGCGGGAAACTCACAACACCCGGTCAACCACCCCGAGGACACTCGCCACAGCGAACGCGATCGCCACAGCGAACACGATCGCCACAGTGAACACGATCGCCACAGCGAACACGATCGCCACAGCGAACACGATCGCCACAGCGAACACGATCGCCACAGCGAGCACGATCGCCACAGCAAGCACGACCGCCACAGCAACAGCCCTCACCAGGAACCAGTGGTACGCAAAGCCGAAGAGCCGTCGACACCTGAAGGTCTACCTCCGAAAAGACCCAGAGGAGAGGCGCCAATCGGAACCACTCCATATTCGTTCCGCCAGCGTGACCCTTCCGTAAATTATAAGCAACTCCACTTAGGCCGAAAGACAAACTGACTGACTACTAGGAAAGACTGACCACGACCTCGACACATGGTCCTTCAGACCAACAAGTTCAGCTTGGGTCCCTCAGACCAACCAATTTCAATTGGGTCCTTCAGACCGACAAACTTCACTTAGGTCCTTCAGACCAAGCCGAACCGTTACTTCTGCTACCTTCCTAACAAGGCCAGAATTATTTGTGTGAAGTACAATGAGATCAATTCCTGAGTCACTTTTCCTAGGCAGGATGTTACAGTAGGGCGTTTATTTGTTTGTTGTAGGATGGCACAAGAACCGCTAGATGAGTGGATAGTGGACGGGGGTCCCCAGTCGCCGGACCCCATGGTGGAACTAATGAGGAGGCGAACGGAAAGGTTTGTCGCCGGCCTTCGAGACCAGTCGCCGGGACACGTGAGCACGCCCGCGCCACCCGACGACCCTTACGACGTACTAGAGACGCTCTCAAACTTCGTGCGATTCACGATGTGTGGCGACACTCCGACCAGCCGCCACACTTCCGGGAATTCGGCGCTCCTCACGATCCTCCAGATACACAGGTGGATTCCCATCTACCAGAGGATCGTGCAGGAGCGGGATGCGTTGTTGGACCGCCAAACCAAGTGGCTGCTGGATCGACAACAACTGATCCAGCAACGGGACGCAGCCGTGGCGGAGTCCAAGGCAGCCAACGCACAGGTGGTAGTGGAGCCACCTGCGGCGAAGACCGCTACACCTGAGGCAACCAACCAGCTATCTGCAGAGGCACCTGCGGCGAGGACTGCTGAGGCTGAGGAGAAGTTGGCTCGCTCCCCGGCTCCGCCCCCCGCTTCGTCCCCCGCCCCGTCACCATCGCCTCAGGCCGTCGAAGTCAGGAGTCCGCAGCTCAACCCGTACGTGGCCTTGACACCCTTGCACTCGCCGCCAACGACGCCTCGACCACCCCGGCGCGCTCGTGGGAGAGTTAGCTCCTACGAAGAGTCCCCCACCCGGGACGTACCACCGACACCCGGGCGCTCTCCCGCGACATCCAGCGAAGACGAAGCAGAACCAGCCAAAACGATACCGCCTCCGGCTCACCCGAGGATCGTGCTGCGAATAAGCCGAAAGCGCCAATGTCCCGTCTGCACCAAGAAGGTACCACAGCTCTTCGTCTTCCGGTGCCCGGGATGTAAGGAGTTCTGGCAACGTCTAAAGAATTTCCACCGCCAGGGACGACCGCTGCCGGAGTGCCCCGAGGACCATCGGGCACAGCGCGACCCAGCCAACTGTCGCGGGTGTCGTCGCCACGCCTACGAGCTGGCCATAAGAAAGGCGCGTCCCTTGGCTCCTCTGGGAATACCCAGCGTCGTCTTTGACAACGCTGGCTCCCGGAGGGAAGGGGGATGTGAGTCTCCACTCACTGGGGAACCTTTCCAGTGAAGAGACTGGGTTAATTCGTTAACTCCCTTCCGATCCGAATTTGTCATAGCCACCCGCGGCGATGATTGTCAGATTCGGATCCGTGGTCAGCTCGGAAGGTGACGTCACCCCCCCTCAACATGAAGACGCCGTCTCCAGCCAGAGCGTCCCTCCCTCGGCGGGGGGGAGCCAATCAGAAGTCTCCACCTGGCAGGCGCTCGTCCGTCGAGGGAGCGGAGGGGGACCAGCCAGAACAAAACCAACGAGCAGCCCCCTCCACAGGCAGACCCCCCTTGATATTCAGTAAGAGTCACCGTGAGCCCTGCTGCCCGTGAACTTGAGCCTGCTAGAGTCAAACCGCCCCCCTAAATACTTTCCCAACGCTTTTCGTAAGATCCCTGACCATCGAAATTGCCGTCTCGCGCCGAATTGATCTGGAGGAAGAACACTTGAATTCCCTGGACGTCCGTCGCCACAACCACCACAACCGCCACATCACACCTGGAAGGATACCTCAGGGCCCTGACACGTGTGAGTGAAAACTATAACTTACCTTCTAACCATTGGCCAATGCAGTTAGGACAGTGCGTAGAAGTAATTCTGAAACAATTGGACAAAAGTCGTAATATTGAAAGTTGTAACTTAATGCTAAATTCGTACCTGCAACACAAAGTTAACCTATACTTACCATACTCACCTTTGTTGAAAACCTGGAACGTTGAACTGATATACTCTGGAAACCTGAAACATAAAGTCAAATTGGAGTTATTAATTTGTACATTTGAAACATTATCTGAAAATCTATCCTATTGAACATTGAATCTTGTGCCATACTTACTTGTGTTGTTGCGCCCGTCAGGCTTCTTTTCGACACACCCTTCGGTGTGCCTAGTCAGAAAACCATTTGCATATTCAATAAACTTACCTTTTATTGTTGTAAATCTGCATTTGAATATCTTTTCTCATTTTACCTGGTTCCTCAGTGTGGAAAACCGGAGCTTGGTGACGCGTCACACTCCGCCATCTTTTCCGAGGCGTCCCTCAGACGCCTTCGTAGGCCCCTTCGGCAGCGTCGCATTTGGCGGACGCCATTTTCTCAGTAGGACGCCCTTAAGGCTAACATTTCAGATTGCATCATCCCGAGGAATCCGACTGGCCGCTTCACCGCCTCGTCACAGGTAAATACCACACGCTACCCTTGTAAAATTAACTATTGTTTCGATATTTGTTTGTCTTCCCCTCCCCACCTGAGCTCGCCACGTTAGGTTTTGTGTCATTCGGTGAACTTGGGATCGGCACGTGGCGTCACAACCTCGTGCTGCTACCAACTACGCCGCGGAACGAAACCTTAACCCTGTCGAACGTAAATCCCGCTTACAACTGGTGTGTCGCCACAATCGTCACAATCACCACGAGTAAGCCGGGACGCTACCTCTGTGGTCATCGACACAATCGCCACAAGTAGCAGGCCTACACTACAATCTACATCACCTTTTCTAAAAACTCAAATTTATCGCTAAACTCTTTTATAAATAAAATTTAAAAATTGCTACATTTAACTTGGGGACATTTTTGGTGAATAAAGAGAACTGAACCAATGAAACATTTTAAATGTAATCCATGATCTATGGTGATAAACTTAATGTTTTTTCATTGTTTATAATCAGTGTGATTTATTTCAGAAAATTTTCGAGGAAATCAAATAGAAAATGAATTATAAACAAATTCTTCCGAGTAATAATTGAATTTCCCTTTCCCCCCTTAAAACGCTGCAAATTATTACACAACGGTTTATTATTTTTCTATATAGATCACTCGTCTACAAAATCACCAACCATCCAATATGAAGAGAAGAAAAAAAAAAAAAAAAAAATTCAAAATCACCAACCATCGATCGCATTTTGGTCAGCTCTAATTTGAACGGAGATTAGGCCTTTTTTGCGATTCACACTCGTGTTTTGATTTATATATATATATATATAGTTCAATATAAACCCTTAAATTTTCGTAGGGAGCGAACGGTTAGTCCTACAGAGCTCCGCGTGTTCTCAAAAAATTCTATAGAATCTTAAATTGAAGGAAAAACAATACCTTTATATCAAAATTTTTTGAGTTAGGGAGTTTTCAAAATATCAAGATTGATTTTGGAACCCTTAGAAGTGACCTACATCAACCAAAAGCTTCGGGGCACAACCAGACCCCAAATGGAGCCTACATACCAAATTTCATCAAAATCGGTCAATGCTAAGTGGCAAAAGTGCCGCGTACGGCGTACGGCGTACGGCGGACGGCGGACGGCGGACGGACGGCCAAATTTTTATTCGATTTTTGGATTCTACGTAGCTTGAAACGTGAACCATCGAATTTTGAGGGGGTGTTAAAATTTTTTTTCTTGGTCGATTCCAAAGGTTCGTTATTGAAAATAATAAACCAAAAGCAAAAATCGAAATTCTGGCGACGTAGTGCACAACTAGATGGTTTTTCGCGTCGAACAAAAAAAGAACCAGGAAAATCGGTTGCGAACTAAGGCCTGTGCAGACGACACAAGATTTTGTCACACACACACACACACACACACACACACACAACTACACACACACACACACACACAGACATTCACCTATGGTTTTTTTCCCGCGGATTTGGATTCAGAATGGTCTAAAACGGATTACTGTGTGGTTATTGCTTCCGAGTCTACCAAGGTAGCGGAAGCTTTGTCCAGATTAGCGTGTAGATGGTCCCCTATGAGGGTAGTGGAAGGTACTTAGAGATTGGTGTTTTGAGATTAACAACTATGCATCTGATCATGTATATAATCGGGTTATGGATACGAGGAAGCTATGTGCCACACCCACTTGGCAGACATTTTTTTTCTGTTGAGTGTTGTCCAACTTTACCCCAGATCGATCGCATAAGGACGCTAAGTCTTACTGTGGGACGTCCTAAAAAGCGTGGGAATTTTGATTTGTTAAATCCTTGTAAAGTGAAAATAATGCTCCCAACTTGGCAGATTTGGAAGCGAAACGCTCAGATTCGTTTTTTTACATGCATTACTCAACATTTTATACTACGTTGATAAAACTTCATCATTGATGATCTACATCCAAAATGCCTACGATGAAACATGTTTCTAGATCGATAAAAAAAACTCTGCAATGAGCTTAAAGAGGCTCAAACAGCGTTTCCTATCTCCCTCACTAGACATCTGTCTCCCTCACTCTCCAATTTAACAAAATTTCAAATTTTCACTGAAACACGCAATTTTATGAAGTAATGATGGAACGGCTGCTATCATATAACCACGAAATGGAAATTAAAAAAAAAAAAATCAAAAAGGTATACTTTGAATACTGTTGGTTGTGGCCTTCCAAAATTCCTTACTTTCGTGGAATGACCCATCAAGATAAGAAAATATGTCCGTAATTTGCCTCTGCTGCACTCTCGGGACTGTCTTGTAATCACTCATTAACATCAAAATATCGGTAATATCGGTCATCCTCACAAGATACACTATCAGCTGACTAGTAGGTACTCAAAACTGCCATGAGCGGTAGTTTTGCCTTTCGGTGTGCTCCCGCGAGACTCTTCTGAGAAGGACGATCTTACGAGCCTGGGGTTCCACACGGGCAAATTAATACTTCGTCTATAATCTTACGAGATTTTCTCTATTATGTGCATAATATAATCGTGTATTTTAAAAACTGACAAGTTACATTCATAGGAATGTAACTAACCCATAGAGACACGGAGTTGTCAGTTTTCAGAGGAAGAACTGGGGAATTTCTTATTTCACAAATAACACGGAAAATCGAAATTTACTCTTTCTTTCGTGCTACTCTGAAGAATACCTACCCAGCTTATTGCTAAAGTAACTTTTACGGAAGAGTCATTACAGGAAATGAGTGCAAAACTAATCATTATATGGAAATTGCAACCTGTTTGTTTGAAGAGTTCACCTATTCTTTTCATCACTCCTGCACTTTACAAGTAATGTATCATGAATGTGATGTAGATAAGAAGGGAATACATACCTTTGTCTCTATTTGACTTCCCGAGTCACAGATGAGATAAGATAACACCATCATGACAAGTAGGAACGATCCCCAGAGGCACGCACCCGAATATATTTCTTGATCTAATGCCTGTGCCAATAAAGAAGGATGAAAATAATTAATACATAATATGACATTATATAAAACGTAAAACTTACAATTGATTTAAATTTAGGAACAAAAATTACTCAAACCCAAAGGCTTCTCTTTCGGGATGATTCTTCCCCCTGTTTGCCAAAGGTTTGCCATACTAATAATAAAGTGATTTTCCTGATAGGTATCTTACACGTTTGGTTGTCAATGCATCGAGACAGAAGGTAATGCTGCAGGCCGCCAGGCAAAACGTTACCAGGAATCCATTCCAGCTGTTGAAGGAATTGATGATACTGCATACAAATAAAACAAATTAAAAGACTAACTCCAAACAAACAAATTCATCATGACGAGGACATTAAAAATTAAAAATAAAAAAATTAGCAGAAGTTTAGGTAAGTATTATTCTATGAAATTTCCACATGACGGTGAAGATCTTACATAATTATTACGCGCACGGTCTCACACTGGAATCACGGATTTTTCGTTTGAAATGGATTGATTGATTAGTAAAGAAAAGTAAACAACCATTTCAGGTTGGATTTTCGTCCGACTGCCATTCCCGGCTGGATTGATTGATTACAGGTCGACCCCCAAAGGTCCTTATTCGACCTATTTTTATTTCAATCCAGATTATCTGCCCAGGCTCCAGTTTCAGCTAGGTATATTTGTTCCACTGTAAAATTGGCGCTCTCCTCTGTGTCCGCCAGTGCTGGTTGTCGACAGAGCTGTGCTGTTCCCTACTCGTTTTTTGTTGGCATTAGATCTCCTGATGAGAGTTAAGAAAGAAAAGGGGTATTAACTGGGGCTTGAGGGTGCGGCTCGAGGACTTGGATCATGCATACGATGTCTGCATGCTGACGCAGCGCTTACGCGATAGAAGTTATTGAATCGAACTGTTTCAGATGGGGGTCTTAGAATAGAATAGCATAGGGGTCATAGCAAGACGAAGAAATTCGGGTATACGCAGCACTTTGGGGCGTGCTTGAAGTGAATGGAGAAGTGATGGAGCGGGTGCAGGCTTTCCAGTACCTCGGCAGAAATCTGGACCTTTGTTGAGCTATACCCGGTTTGAAGTAGCAATATTTCACTCAGAATTGGAGAACTAAGCTTCGTCTCGTCAGTACAAATGTGAAGTCGGGCTCTTCTCTATGGTTGAGGGACCATTAACGAATTTGCTCACTCGAAAGCTGCAGGTTTCTGCAAATCGCTGCTTGAGACGTACCCATTGCGTGTTCTGGCTAGATGTCTTCTCCAACTATCAGCTTCTCGAGAGAACCAATCGAAAGCACTTCTCATAAAAGATTAAGCAGAGAAAATGGAAATGTGTACGCCAAACACATGGCAAAGATGAGTCCCACCTTACATTGAGAGGAAGGCGTTGGACTGGAAACCTCAGGGGTACAGAAATTAAGGACTGTGGCGGCCTGTGGAGCTACACGAGTTATACGAGCCTGGAAGTCATGGCAGGAGGTCAAGGCTGTGGCATCCAACCGGGAAGGATGGCAAAATTTCATTGCGACTCCATATACCTCTTTAAAGTTACAAGAATAAGTCAAAATTTGTGTGATCATGCACTTCATCTTCTGAATTTTGAACTTTAATCGCGTTGGAACTTCAGGAATCGGAGAGTTTAATGTCAATAAATGGAGATTCTTCCACATCTTGAAGAACTTCTTTAAATGGTTGTAGGGAGTGTTTCCGTTCCAATACTTTCCATTGCCGCAAAAAAAAAAAAAAAAAGCCAAGTCAGGTGAGCTGTACTTGTAATGAAGATGCTTGATTGTACTATTGAGCCGTACCTCATAAATTCCTCAATTCATGATGGTCTCGAAGCTGATGGCATCATGTTAGGATTATTGAACTTAGTCTTGAATAATCTTAATCCTTGATAACGTTGTTGTTCAACCAGACCTTCCTCTATCCTTCCCCTCCCCTGCTTCCTCTCGTCCGCCACCAGTCTTCTCCTCCCAGCTATCGTGTAAACGTCCATAATTAGTATTTTAATAATTTCATTGAAGGTGAAGTGATCAAACTCTTATTGTTAAACTAAAAAAACTTAAACTCTCCCGGATCCCCGTAATACATCCACACTGTAAATTTCATCAAAATCGTGATTTCCGGGTAGTTATGATAGGGAGAAACGATGACCTCAGACAGTCAGACACGGAACCTAAGTTAAGAAAGCTCTGAATTGCAAAATGTGAGTGGAAATTTTGATTTTGATTTTGACCTGCTGCATTAATAATTAAATTATTAATTTTATAATTGAAACATATTGTTTAGTAATGCATGCATTCCACGGGCCGTCCGATTGGATAAGCATTAGGTCAATTAATACCAGTTGGTAAGCGAAAAAACTTTTTCATTCGATGTAATTTATCAAGTATTTTAGGTACCACAACACCCCCCCCCCCCACCCTTATCCACCACAACATTTCTAGCGGCATGGGAGCCTCGAATTTGAAGAGCATTTTGAAATCCATGATCTACGTAACCCAACATGCGAACTCTTTCTCCCTTTCTTCCTTTGCTATGCAGGCCCTGTTTCGTTCATCCCTTCTCTCAAAGATTCTTTTCCACTCCGAAGCCATCAGCTGAATGGGTATGACACTCGTGAGGACGAAGATAGCGGGTTCTGATACTGTTCGGTAAGCACAGGCGATTCGTAGGGCTCCTCTACGCTGCAGAGCTATTAATCTCCGTCGGAAATTTGCCACACTCAATGCGTCTGCCCATACCTCCACTTCATACAAGAGAATTGACTGCACAACTGTCATCATTAGACGTCTCTTGCACGGTCTAGGGCCGTTCATCTTCTTCATAAGGTGATTAGATAGATAGATAGATTCAACCCTTAGAAGTGACCGACATCAACCAAAAGCTTCGTGGCACAAATAGACCCCAAATGGAGCCCTTATACCAAATTTCATCTAAATCGGTCCATGGGAACTAAGGAAAGTGCCGCGTACGGACTACGGCAAAATTTTTATTCGATTTTCGGATTCTACGTACCTTGAGACGTAAACCAACAAATTTTGAGGGGGAGTTCAAAATTGTTTTTCTTGTTCGATTTCAAAGGTTCATTATTGAAAATAATAAACCAAAACAGTTTACAGCCCAACAGTTTACAGCTGCCACATGAGGTATATTCGTGATCAGCGTGAAATTAAAATTGAGGCTTTCTCAGTCTCAATAAAATGTTGATCTCGCTAACGGATCTTCATCATCCTGTCGTCAGAAGTAGGTAGGTATATTAGTAAGAGATCCAACAGACCACATTTTGTTGAACATCATTTTGATTTCTGTAGATTTTTGTTTCTTAGTAGGTACATAAAAAGGATAGGTAGGTACTCTTGGTGACTTACTGCAGTAAATCGGCGTGTTGTTGTATGGTATCTCGAAGATCGAGTTCCTCCTTCAACTTTCCGTACCCTTCCTGTGTTTTTTCAGCAAAACCCTTCAACCTTTCAGTCAACACTTCCAAACAAGCAACTACCAGGCCAAGAAAGTGGATGTTCAGTAAGATCATCGTGACGATGTTTGCAACTAAATAGACGTAAAAAACTGATACTACGGCAGTTGCGATAAGCTTGGGTCCCAACTCATAGTTGCCTTCCAAGAACATTTCGAAGAGTAGAGGGATTAAAACTGGTTTTTTAAGAAAACCGTAGTAGTGCAACGTCATGCTAATAGCGTGGCATATCAATGGGGCCATAAGGTAAAACTCGATTATTAACACTATTTGGAGTACTGTGCGTTTTCTTTCCTTCATACGACTGGCAATTAAATTTCTCTCTTCCTCATCTTGGAAGGAACTCAAAAACAATTCGAATTGCTTCGCTGTCTTGACGATCGAACCAAAATTCCAGGACTGGTGGCTGTTCAGAACTAAGGACATGATTCCCAAAGGAAGGAAAATCGCAGAACCGTCCACGAGGTACGACATTCCGTAGAAGTATGCTTGCGAAGCAGCGATCCCGACCAGTACCATCAGTAGGAATATTCGAAAGATGTTGAAGATCGTAATTAATCTCCCCTTGAAGGTATTAGGGTAACCGTACCATTGCCAGTAGTACTTCAAAAACTTTTCCATGTGGTCAAAGTGCCTCTCGATGTTTCCATCCATTGTTTTCCTGTGTGTTCTACCTGTTGAGATGCGATATTCAAACTGGTTCAGGTTGATTAACTATGTGGTCTGGATGAGTCACAATTGATTTTTACTGGTTTTTAATGATTCAAGTAGGACTCAACAACCTTTGTGCGCAGTTTTGACAATCACCTCCTATCAATAAACCAAAACAAACTGTGAATATTACATTTGGGACTCGATAGGATTGTTCCGTAGGTATCTAAGGTAGGTATTGAATATCTTTTACTGATAAATTAATAAATCTAGCAATATACGTATTGTACTACAAATACATACCTAAACGTTGATCGTGAAAAACGAAAGAGTGGCCAATCTCAATTAAACTGTTTGAATATAGAAAAGTGGTTCTGAAGCTTATGAAAAATACGTACCTACTTAAATATTTACTGAGCCAAGAATGACGAGGTATGAATATTGTCAGATAAATTATAACGATTTAACGATCTTTATGCTGATAGATGATAGTTATTCTTTCAATAGACCGGCGTCGGATCCAGAAATTATTATTTCAAGGTACCAATACAAGTATATAGGGAGGGGGGGATATCGTCTCCTACAAAACCAATCAATACGTTTCAACATTATTAATTCAATTTAAATACATTTTTTAGATGAACGTGTATAACTTTTGATTGGTTGGATATAGCCAACGTGTCAAATACACCAAGAGGTAGGATTTTTAAAAGTTTTTCTTTAAAAAACCATGTTTTTCCCATAAAAACACAAATTTATGATTCTCGAAATGAGCATTAAATTTGCTGTGACTTGAGTTCCGTCCTTGTAGAAAAGTATCAAGTAAAATAGAACATGTTTGTGGAGAAAGGAACTAAGTGCTACAACACAACTTCCTCAACTTCTGGTGGTGAAGGGCAATAACTACACACTTCCAGTTGTGCCCCGAAGCTTTTGATTGGTGTCAGTCATTTCTAAATTTTAAAAAATTATTGCTGAAATGTTCAAAACACCCTGGCTCGAAAACTTTCGATTTTGGTTTATTATTTTCAATAATGAACCTTTGGAATCGACCAAGAAAAAAAATTTTTAACACCCCCTCAAAATTTGATGGTTTACGTTTCAAGGTACGTAGAATCCAAAAATCGAATAAAAATTTGCCGTCCGTCCGCCGCACGCCGTACGCGGCACTTTTGCCACTTAGTATTGACCGAGTTTGATGAGATTCGGTATGTAGGCTCCATTTGGGGTCTAGTTGTGCCCCGAAGCTTTTGGTTGATGTAGGTCACTCCTAAGGGTTCCAAAATCAATTTTGAAATTTTGAAAACGCCCTAACTCAAAAAATTTCGATATAAAGGTATTGTTTTTCCTTCAATTTAAGATTCTATGGAATTTTTAGAATTTTTGGAGACCACGCGGAGCTCTGTAGGACAAACCGTTCGCTCCCTACGAAAATTTGAGGGTTTATATTGAAATATATATATATATATAAATCAAAACACGAGTGTGAGTCGCAAAAGAGGCCTAATCTCCGTTCAAATTTTAGCTGACCAAAATGCGATCGATGGTTGGTGTTTTTGATTGTTTTTTGATTAAAAAAAAAAAAAAATTGGATTTTTTTTTCTTGTTTTCTTTATATTGGATGGTTGGTGATTTTGTAGACGAGTGATCTATATAAAAATAATAAACCGTTGTGTAATAATTTGCATCGTTTTTAAATAAATGTAAGAGCACCCAGAGCTCTGTCGGACCAACCGCTTGCTCCCCATGAGAACTTGAAAGTTGGACTCATGATAAATCAGAAGCCCTAGTGTGAATAGCAAGAGGCCTAGTTTCCGTTCAAATACTAGCTGACCAATATGCGATCGCTGTTCGCATCTTCGAGTTGTACTCAGTTTTGCGTCTTTAGCAACCAGTGTTCAAATTTCCTAATAAAGGTACCCACAAGGCTTTTTATTTCAGTAAAATTCGTGGACGACCATATAGGCGCAAGGCAGACTTGGAACTATAGTAATTCTGTGAACTGAGTGCAAACATTTCCAGTTTATAGAAATAAACTGGATTTCACAGGTTTGATTGAAATGATTGAATTGATTATTTATTGTTACCTACAGCACATGATTTTCAAGTATTTTTCGAAGTTGAATAACTGTTAAAATCTGTTTCAACCCAATTGAGTTTTAATGTTGGTCGACCTTATCTTTCTAGAGAGTTGATATCTTGCACAAACTTTTTCTCTATACTGTGTTCTAAGTGCAATATGGTGAGGAGAGACAAGTCATACAGTCATACTACATTATTAATTTATTAAGAAAAGAAAAAAGTAAAATCCAAGAAGAAAACCTTATTCACAAGTTGCTTATTGGTGTAAAGTCCATTCAAGTTTCGTTGCTACATCATTCCATATTATTTGGCACCAAATGGTTGGCTAAAATTCAGTGCATTTTTGGTGTACTTTCAGATCACTTAAATTTTGCATCAGGCCGAAAGGAATTACTCCAGGTTTATTATCATGCTATGTCGATGCTAAATATATTTCAACTTTTTCCTGCAGGTAATACAGTTTCGTGGGATTTCTTCGATAAATTAGTCTTTCTAAATAGTCATTGAAATAGTCATTTCTAAATAAACTTATTGTGAAGCAAAAATATGGTTGGTAGGTAGTGGCAGAGCTGTAATCTATACAGAAAAATAATAATTTGAGGTTTAAAAAAATCGTTGACAGTAGTTGTAATTGAAAATAATGAGGAAATGAACTAGAAAATTTGCGTATCATCAATATTTATTATTCGTATCTATGCGTTTTATACAAACTTAACTTAAGGCTTAATAATTAAACGATTCAACTTATTTTAAAATTTAAGTGTTTATTAAGAACACACAAATGGCACGGATCGACCTAATTGACAAGTTAATTAGTACGAGTTGAAGAACCTACCCAGGGGAGCCAAGTGCAAAAGGTTCTTACTATGTCATAATTTACAATAACTGTTAATACTGTACTTATGAGGGATGTGAAATTCGGAATAAGTATATCAGGATTACAGTGAAGGATAAGATGGATATTGATTTTTATGTTTAGAGTAAGAAAAATTAAGATGTAAGAGGAATGAGCAATTTTGGGATTTGAAGTAAATTTGAACACCTCCCGGAGTTGTTTGTGTTTGTTCCTTTGTTAAGAGTAAGCTTCAGGTCTTCAGTATTTAGGAACACCAAATTAAGTAGGCAATCATAGTAATCAGGACTGCTTGATATTTGGGACTTGGCAAGATTTTCATCCGAAGTATTCGTTTCGGCTCGTAGTAGTAGTAAGAGATCCTGGCGGATACTAGCTGTCTGGCAGATTATCTGGGAGATTATCGCTTGAGATACGTAATCCTTCCGTTACGATCTCGAACAGCTGCCACTGGGTTGGGGATCCTGTAGCAGTTGCTGAACGGGTTGCCTGTGTGGCCTGGAGGACAGGAGCAGACCGCCGTGTGGTCGCGGGCTTTACAGTCGGCCCCTGATCCACAGACACCAGATGTGCAGACAGGGCTACAAAGGAAACCACAATTTATTTTGTAGGATAAAACGTATGTTGCCCTATGATAATTCTAACAGTTGGAAATTATGATTTGAGAAACCTTCTCTTGGTCCTTACACTATCAATCAGCCTGCATGCTGTCGATTCATTAGATGAATGCAAGACCGATATTGCAGACGAGCACCTACAGTAAAACACAGTGAATTGCAGATGGATGAGTTGAAGGTCTGTAGGTAGACTTCAGTACAATAATCCATCAGGACATTCTTGACTCCCACAGTATCCCAATTAGCGTGGAGCAAAATTTTGAAAAATGATCCACTTCAGGAGCACAGGCTGACTGATGAGTGGATGACTGAAGCTGAAGGTCCTTAAACCCATCGACTCACATCTCACAGATCTCACGCCTGGACTTTCTTTTAAACCCCACCACATCCACGTACCATCAGTTTTCAAAATAGAAACTTCAGTAGAACTGATGTATGACGAGTATGTTCTCGTGAATCGACTTTCTTAGTGCTTGAAAATAATAAAGGTGTATTACCTGCATGAGTAAGCTTGGCAAGACTTGTCGTAGCCGCATTCCTGGTTCGATTGGCACTCTCCCCTCCTGCAAGACACTAAAGCATCACCAACGTATCCAGGCAAGCAGGTACAGACTGGCCTCTCCTTTCCGGTTCTGTCGTGGCCAGGGGTGCACTGGGCGTTCTGGCCACAAGGGTTGGGAATGCAAAGGTCCTCTGAAAATGAAAAAAAAAACTAAATGCATTGACCAACATTCGAACTGAACAATTTAAACATATCTGCATGTTTTCTTATTGTGTAATCATTGAATTATGATTAGTCACTTCAATATTTCTATTCTTATTTTCCAAAGAGTATCTGCAGGGTGTTAAAAACAGAGATAAGAGCAAAAGTACCACTTTTCCTCATATGTGTTTTCGTGTATGTTTCTAATCTAATAAGAAGGTTCAGGGCGTTGTTGAAGTATTAAGCCAAACATCAATGAGATCTAAGAGCAAATGTAGAGATATTACCTGATACCTACTGACGTAAAAAATATTCAAAATCTTCACAAAAAAATCACGAAGAAGTATAGAAATTGGATGAGTACCTAGATATCAAGACAAAAGTAAGTAACTGCAAGCAAGTAACTTTTCAAGACAAAGAACAAAGCTTTTATCAGAAAATTGATTGATTATGAAAGTCAAGTCATGGCGTTGCTCGTAAATAGGAATCAGTAAAATTATGGTACCTTATTCTACTGATATAGTTGGTAAATCGGCCAAAACTTCGGGGAAATGGATTATTTTATTGGACCCCAAGTTCGATCACATTCACACGTAGGTATTCTAATCTGAGACAACTTGCAGGACGATGCAGAACCCAGATTTCTAAGGGCCTCTGACAGTGGTTGGGTTGATGAAATAGCTACTAGATTGCATCTCGCTTCCTGAGCATTGACGAAATTGTGCACAATGTCCTGTACGTAGGTCATCCGAATCTCTGTGAGTTTGGGTGCCCGTATGAAGTTTGGTTGTGATTTCTCCACTCCGATCGGAGTTCTTGCCAGATTTTCTTAGGATTCATCTAGTAGGTACCTATTAAGTCGGTCCACCACGATTCTACTATGCAAGTGATGAACAATGTGAAATAAAGATCCATTGTGAAGATCACGATGAAATATTCCAAGGAGCCAGGTAACACAACTAACAGGTGGAGATGGGTTCGATTTCTATGCACCAGTCAAGTTCTTCTATTTATTTCTTCGACAAGAATTTCTTCTATCGTAACCAGTGTCCCTTTCTCTGTTGGTGCCTCCTCTTTCCACCATCATGATGTAATTACGGGTATAATTAGATAATTGAGGGTCCAAAGATAATTTTGATCAATTAATAATGATTAACAGGAGGTTTCCATTAATTCGAACGTTATTTTTGACCGTATTCAAACCGTATATTCAAAAATGTCAGGTGAACATTTATCGTGTAAAATTATCTAATCATTAATGACCTGACTGTAGAACCGTCGGTCTACCGTCCCTACTTTTTCAGGATTTTCGTTGGTAGATCAACTGTTAGAAGTTTGCGGCAGCAATAGTAATAGTGGACAATTCTGTAATTAGGCAAGTGACCCAAGTATGAAATGTTTCAATATCCATTTAGACCAGTTAACACTGCATTCCTTAACACTGCATTCCCTATTAAACAGACTTGTTTATCAAATTATAGCAAGTACGCTACCTTTGACGAAAGGCCTGCATCTGATGAAGGGATCTCCAGTCATGTCTCTCGGGCAGCTGCAGACGGGGGTCGTTCTCTCCTTGACGTGACAGTCAGCGAACTCACCACACACACCGGGCGTTGCACAGGGGTCGATGCATTTCCCGGCGCTGCAGGCCGGCTTTCCTGAAGGGCAGTCGTAGTGGCTCTCACACTCGTACCTGCACGAGCTGTAAGGGTCTCCGAAGGTTCCCTGCACCAAAATATGATTGAAATTCCTAATTAGTACATGAAACAAGATATACAAATTAATTTAGGTATAGTTTTATCTCTATAGGTTGGCTTTCGCACTGTGTTTCAGTGGCACCGTCCAAAATATTATTATGGAAAGAGGATGATATAATCTACAAAGGCGATGAGCTTGTCTTTCACGCAAGGTACTCGTGTTGTGTTCCAACAGTGGTCCACCAGTATGCTCTGAGTAGCCGACAAATTCTACATGTCCGAGTTATTCACCGTGAGAATGCTATACTGCCTACCATATAACTTGGCTGCCTGGCAGTTTTTCATCAACGAAAATTGTCTAAATACTATTTTCTAAATATTGGGAAATGTGGATTTTTAGGGATGCAAAAACCAAAATTGAGGTAGGTAAAAGGGAATTCCCGCCTATAATCTGACCGCCATTTCTACACAGGGGGTTCCTGTTTTATATCCGTTATTTGAAGGGTTAGAAAACCCGCTTGCTTGAAGTTTTTGTCTAACCCTTCTAGTAACGGAGATTAAAATACATAACCATCCTTTAAGAAGCCAGTATAATGAAGGAAAACAATTATTATTTCCAATGCTAACCTTTTAAACCGTTATACATACTGATATAATGGACGACTATCGATTGCCACCCAGGAGAGAAAAGGTGAAGGACGGACTGTACGATTGCCTTCGGCATCGGTCGGTCGAGAGAAACGAAAATGTACGATTGCCACCCATAAAAGGAAACCTTTCCCGCTGCCTTTATCTGTTGCCTTCCGACCAGTAGAAAATAGTACGACAAAAACTTGTATCCCGGGATAGTAGTAGGGAAGTCTAGTTTCTAGGGTACCAGGTTATGCTATTCACTTAGAGAAATATCCATGTCATGATTTTGGTTTATTATTTTCAGTACTAAGCCTTTGGAATCAAGCAAGAAAAAAAATTTAACCCCCCCTCAAAATTTGATGTTTTACGTTTCAAGGTACGTAGAATCCGAAAATTGAATTAAACATTTTCCGTCCGTCCGCAGTACGCCGTACGCGGCACTTTTCTTAGCAACACTGGACC
Source organism: Apolygus lucorum (assembly GCA_009739505.2). Lineage (NCBI taxonomy): Eukaryota > Metazoa > Arthropoda > Insecta > Hemiptera > Miridae > Apolygus > Apolygus lucorum. The sequence goes on along the minus strand of CM019176.2, from coordinate 63,958,597 downwards.
GATTTAGTTCAAATTTGGTATATGGGTTCTATTTGGGGTATAGTTGTGCCGTGAAGCTTTTGGTTGATGTCAGTCACTTCTAAGGGGTGAAAATTGAGGGTTGAAATTTTCAAGAGTGCCCTAGCTCGAAAACTTTCGGAATAAACGTATCGTTGTTTTACCAATCTTAGATAGTATTGAATTAAAAAAAAAAAATTGAGACCACCCGGAGCTCTGCAGGACAAGCCGTTCGGTCCCTACGAGTACTTAAGGGTTTTCCTTCGATAAAACAGAATCACGAGTGTGAATTACAAAAGAGGTCTAATCTCCGTTCAAATTTTATCTGACTAAAATGCGATCGCTATTTCTTCGATTTGAATTCAGTTTTGCTTTCTGAGCAACCAGTAGGTAATCAAATTTCCATAATATGGAATTTCCATTTTCATATTATGAAGCTGTATATTTTTCGAATCGAGTGTGAAGCGTTTAGTTCTTTCATCTCCCCAACCACCTACCAAATGGAAAAGAAGGGTTGAAATTTTCAAAAATGCCCTAGTAGGTAGTAGGTACCTACGGTTGGTAGGGAGGGATCTATACAGAAAATAATAAATAAACCTTTGGGCAATGATTTGTAGCTTTTTTCGTGTAAGCGGTAAATAGTCCACCATTCGTTTGAAAATGTTTCGTTACATTTGCATGATTTATTAGCTATCTAAGTAGAAATAATGTTCACGTAAGAAGTGCTAATGAGAGAAATGTCAACCCTGACCTCCAGCAATTCAGATGGGCTGTTAGAAAAATTATGTTTCGTAATAGCAATAGACCAAATGATAGTGGAAGTGATTCAAGTGATGAAATAGATTCAAATGAAATGGAAGGAGATCATATTCCAATGTTATCTCAAATGATAGAAGACAATGCTAACACATACTACAGAAATAATGTATTGTTACATTTCTAGATTTATTGTAAAAAAGAGAAAAATACGAAGCAAAGAATGCTGTTTCCTTATTTCATCGAGAAATGAAAAGTTACGCCATTATCCAAGATTAAATGATTTTATAAATAAGGGTGGGTTGATGAGAGTGTCACATGACGTTTTGAAAATAGTAAAAAAATGTTATGGTCGTCATGTACCTACCAAATCAACAATGAAAAGTTGTATACCAACAAAGCAAGATATCCATGATATTGCAATATTGTATGCATTTCAAAGGGTTTTAAAGGTCATCTATCGAATATTGACTGTGGAAAAAATAGCTGTGAAATTATTCTGATAAAATTTACCCCAGCTATGTCAAACAATTAAAAGTTACCTCCACATCGCTGTTTCCAAAGAGAACTTCGGGAAGATTTTCCTTTTCCGGAAGGCAATCGTAAATTTTCATTTTGCTCGACCAATCGATGGGGGGGGGGGGGGTATCGTAAAATTTCTGGAAGGCAGTTGATGGTCGCCCCTTCAAGCCCGGACCTTTCGGGTGGCAATCGTACATTTGATTTCTTGGGTTCGGGTGGCAATCGTAATGTTTTACACTGCTCGGGTGGCAATCAATAAAGACTGGACATAATCGCATTGGCAGAACTGGTATGAACAGATTCCACAGTTACATTCAAGATCTGTTCGTCAAATAAGTCACAGTTCAATATAACACATTATGTTGGTGAAAGTATTCTAGGACCATTGTTATTAGGTAATAGCTGACCAGGTATCTTCTCATCAATCTTATAAATAACTCATCATGTTGTTGGGATGGGAAAATTAGCATATAAGACCACGTGCAAGTCAAAAACGATTTATTACGAAAGGCAGACGTAGGTACCGTTCGCTTTCATGTGCGGCCCAGCTGGCTGCACTGGGTACCTCACAACCTACGGACTGTTTCTCGTCAATAACTCACCCTTTTAAAACATTCTGTCGAATCATCTCACGAATTTGACGTGCTCCGAAGTCCCACCACGTTCATCTTCATATCAATTAGGCTTCTGACGGAGTGAAAAAACCACGACTTGTTACGAATATTAGAAAACGCGATTACGACGATCTTGCATATCTCGTACGAGGGTCGCCTCAGGGTTTGGAAGCGAATGGATCACGATTTGTCGTTTTTTATTCAAGGATGAGAGGCCAATAGAAAACTGGCTCGTCGGATTTAAAGCGAGGGAATTAGCGCGTTCAGTAGCTCGCCGGGGATCAAACTAGGTACAACTGTGCACGATAGGAACGTGACTTGAAGTAAAAATCCGCAAAACGCCATCCACTACTGAAGTGCATTCACTACCTCACATGCCACAGCAAGGCGTATTTATAATGAGAGGTGATTCCAATTCATTCACGTTAGTTGCCCGGTTGGTATTTTCAGAATTTAACCAATATTGGTCGTAAGGGGGTCTCAGTCGATCGCCGTTCGTTCTTGGTATTAAATACGTGAAATTTTCACGAAATCAAAAGCGCAAAAACTTGAAAAATTGTACCTGAATTTGAAATTTTCAAGGATTTTAGGAATTCATTAGTGCACGGCCCTAGGGAATTGAAAAACTGAAATATTGCCGCCGGAATCATCAAAATCGAACAATAACTGTCAAAGAAAAATGGGGAAAACTACTGAATAAACGGGTTTTCTTTCAGTTTTCTGATTCCCAGGGCCCATGCACTAATGAATTTCTAAAATCCTTGAAAATGTCAAGTTTAGCTACAATTTATGGGAAAAGCATAACTGAATTAACGGTTTTTTCTCCTTTTTCTCTGGCAATTATAGTTCGATTTTGATTATTACAACGGGAATATTTTAGTTATTCAATTCCCTAGGGCCGTGCACTAATGAATTTTTAAAATTATTTAAATTTCCAATTTAAGTACAACTTTTCAAGTTTTTGCCCCTTCCATTCGGCCAAATACTGATCCGGAACGAGGAACGAACGTCGACCGATTTAGACCCCCTTACGACCAATTCTGGTTCTCTGTAGGAGCTCGAAAAACCTTGAAATTGTTTATCGAAATCGACCGCAACGGCATTAGTTTCCTCAACTCTTCAAATTGAGTAACCAACCACAACATTTGAGCGAAACTTGGTCAAACGGTAAAGGAAAACTGGAATTTGGAGACAAATATTGGGACAATTTTTTGACTCCTTAGTATCCAGAGCGTAACTCAAATCACCAAAAACTAAATGTATTTAAAATGTCGTAATTGTTAGTTACCTAAACTAAAACTAAAATTTTTGTTCAGCTGGTAAAGTTATGAATCATGGTTCCAAGCTACATATTTCAAATTTTTGAGAAATCCAAGTTTTTGTTTGTGTTTGGACTTGAAAAAGAATCAAAATGAAGCTTGAAATTTTAATGAAGATTGATGAAGAATATCTTGCTAGAACGTTTGGAAAAACTCTTGAGGTGGGTGCTTTGACCCTTCGCTCTCTGCTTCAGATTGGACGAATAGATGGGACTAAATTTTAAAAAATGAAGCTTTTGGTGGGACGTATCAACGGAATCAAAAACTCATTTTTAATCATCAAGTCGCTTGGAACGTTGTTGCATACTGTTTCACAGATTTATGAACAATTTTGGTTGCGTGTCGGTTCGTCTGTGGTCAATAGTATTGAGAAGATATTATCTTCTCCCAAACACAACTGCGAGTATATATTATACAAAATAATTGTCCAGTTTTGATTTATTGTTTGGGGTTTTTGTTGATAACTCTTGAAGGCTTTCTGCAAAATTTCATAGCTACCGAACCACCATCACCTAATGAATAACATTTCAACTAGGGAATGATTTTTATGATGGTAAGCCTAATTAGTTATTTCATTGTAATTGTACCGACAATCCTACATTTCTTTTCCTGCTTTCCTCTACTCCTGTGCTTCTGTAAGATGCACAGGAGCATTTGTAACCAGGTACCTACTCTTTAAAGCAACAAATATTACTATAACATATGTTATCCATATAAGTCCAGTTATTTTTGTACTCAAAAAGGGGGTCTTGCTGACAAAATCAGAGTTCTAATTCCATTAAGTAATTCATCAATTTATACAAAATATAAATTTAAATTTATTCATAATTACAAATCAATTGGTATAAATTTATATTTATATATACATAATCATACAATTATTTACATAATATAAAAAATACTAAATGCGAATAGTATTTGACCAAGTTATAGATTATACAAACGCTGTACCGCCTTCGTTATTTGCAAAGAAACCACGTTTTGAGAAAAGGTGATTTTTCTAATGAAATATCGTTTGAAATATGCATTTGACGGAAAATGTTACAAGAGATGAAGTTTTAGTAAATCATTCGAGACTAACGGGCTTTTATTCGGGTCTATAGTATCCCTGCAGTGCACAAACGCATTTATACTTCTACTCCAAGGTGACCCAAGGTGGTAATTACACTTGACCTCTACCAAGGTTGAAATAGTGGCAGCATTGGCACATTCAAACTTTTTCTGTAGTGCCCTTATATCTATTTGGTACCTGAATAATACATACAGTCTCACCTGGGGACAAGTGCACACAGCTCGGTGGTTGGAAGCGTCGCATCTGGCGTTGGGAGCGCAAGTGCCGGTTGAGCAGACGGGAGTGCATTTGTAGTTGCTGCATTTCTGGCTGTGGCTGCAGTCGTAGTCCGAGTCGCACTCATGTCTGCATCCCTGCAACGGCTGCCCGATGTAGCCCGGCAAGCAGGTGCACGTTGGTACTTCGTTGACCACTTCACAGCGGGTGTTCCTTCCACAGGGGCTCGGGTTGCAAAGTTCCTCTGAAAATGACTTCCTTATGTAAACTAGCTGATTAAAAAAAAAACAAAAAAAAAAAAAAAAAAACAATAAAAACTGGGGATTACCTACGTCTAATTTGGTCAAGGGATCTGTAAATCAGTTTATACGGTTGTTAATAGAGGGTTTGATTTCAAATTTGGTCATACACCACCACATGGTTCATCAGTTCATCACTAACTCCAGTTTTAAAATTCTTTTTCATTTCATTGTCCACGCGGCATTAAAGAAATATTTCGGAAATTGCATTTTTCAATTCTGCCTCTTCTTATAGTCATCTTAATGTTGTGTTGACTCACGTGGGTCGAATCTTCGGCAGTTTGTGAAGGGGTCGCCAGTGTAGCCAGCTGGGCAGGAGCAGACCGGGACGTGGTTCCTCGCGAGGCACTGGGCGTTGCTTCCGCAGTTCCCCGCGCAGACGTCCACGCACTGGTTGTTCTTGCACACTTTGGAGGCGCCACAGTCATTGTTGTCTGAAAACGATCATTGGAAACGAAATATAAGCGTGTTTGTTGATCACGGATGTAAAGAATGAACTTGTGCAATCCTACATATAGCTCCATTTTGCCTTCATAGTTGTATCAGGGAAGGGAGTAAGTATCTAAACTGCCGTGCTAAGCCAGAAAGTCGTAACGTGAGAATCTGAATTATTGGTACCCGGGTATGGGGGTCGATTTCCATCGATTTCGGAGTTTTAGAGTCGTATCTCTACTAGAAATGCCTCAAACAAGCGTGTTAACTTGATTCTACTAAGAAATAGTCGTATCAGAGCGATTCAGAAGAAGAAAACTCGTATCTTGACACTGATAGGGAAATCGGCCTTAGTATTTCGACGATACGACTGATACGACTTTTTGCCTCTGAAAACTCGAAATTTAGTGGTGACTTTACGTGAATAAACGTTTATTTTTATTGATTCAGCTGTTTTTTCTTACACTCTGAACGCAGATATGAAATACGATTGACTTTGAGTCAAAAAGGATGACAGAATAATTAAGGTGAAATGGTTTCTTGTTTTAAAGATAATTATAAAGTTTCAGGAATTAAAATGTGCTTAGCATTCCAAAGTCTCATGGTTGCGTATTCAGAACAGAATAGTCGCAACTTCGGGTTTACGAGAGCGTAAACTCTTATCATCGTTTTTTGACTATTTACACTCAAAATATTTAATTTTGACTCCAGAAATCGATTCGGCTACTAATTTCCTTTAGAAAACCTTAACTAGTGGTAAAAGGAGGAAAAATAATTACGCGAAAGAGTTATTTCGCACGAAACCTATTAGGTCGTTTTCCCGAAAGTTGGGTGAAGTCAAGATACGACTTTTTGGCTTAGCACGGCAGAATACCTCTAAAATATTATTCAACTCAATGGAACCGGAACCTTCTCTTACGTGGGTTTCATACTTATTTGCTGTAAGTTATGCTTGAGAGTAAGGAATTCAAACGCTATTCATAGGTACCCAAAATGTACATTTGAGGTAAAACTCATATTTCCTCTACTATCTTCTTCAATAACATGCGATCACATTAAATAAATAAATAAAAGACACTGCAAATAATTACACAACGGTTTATTATTTCCCAGTAAAGATCACCCATCTACGGAGAACACGGCTTCTAAGGGCCAGGGATAGTAGGTGGAGGGGGGTGGGTCCTCTGGGTCTCACAGTGATACTAACATGGTGATTCTGATAAATTAGACAAGAATTGCTCATTTAACAGTATTTGATAGTTTGGGTGGTTCCATTCGTTTATAGAATTGAATATTATTTGAATTTATTGAACATTTAATGTTAAGGTACCTAATTAATTTTATCCTCGCTAGCAAACGGATGGACCTACAGAGCTCTGGGTGGCGCCATTCGATTCTAAAAATTCTTAAAAATTTTAAACTAATGAAAAATACAACACCTGAAGGTATAACAAAACTTCAAAGCTAGAGCGTTTTCAAAATGTTGTTCCCCACAACTGGTCCCCAAATGGAGCTGATATACCAAATTTCATCAAAATCAATCCATGGAAAGTGGACAATGTGCCGCGGACGGAAATTTTGTTATTAGATTTTCGGATTCTGCATACCTTGAAAAGTTAATAATTAAATGCTGAGGGAGGTAACTTTTTTCCTTGCTCGATTCCAAAAGTTCATTATTGAAAAATAGACCAAAATTGAAATAGAATGTGAACAAATTAAAGTGTTTCCGATTTCAGGGGTATCGCCAAAAGCAGGCGTCTCCTCTGTTATGCACTGCTGTCATGAACTTGAATTATGTATGAATATGAACCGAGAATAAAATTTTGCAAAATAACGGGTGCCTAACACTGAGCTAACGTGAACATTTAAATCTACGAATTGCTAGGCACTTAAAAGCTTCATTTAAAGACCATGAAATGTGTGTTACAATGATGAAATTTTAAGGAAATATCTAGAGTCACTTCAATATTTGACGCTCTGAGGGGCAAGTCAAACGTGAAAGCATTTTTTGGTTTATTATTTCTAATAATAAGCCTATGTGATCGTATCGCAAAAAATTTTTATAACCCCCCCTCAAACTTTGTCACTTTACGTTTCAAGGTGCGTAGAATCCAAATTTGCAATGTCCGTCCGCCGTCCGCCGTCCCCCGTCCGCCGTCCCCCGTCCGCCGTCCGCCGTCCCCCGTCCGCCGTCCGCGGCACTTTTCTTAGCAACACTGGACCGATTTGGTTCAAATTTGGTATATGGGCTCCATTTGGGGTCTAGTTGTGCCGCGAAGCTTTTGGTTGATGTAGGTCACTTCTAAGGGGTGAAAATTAAGGGTTGAAATTTTCAAGAGTGCCCTAGCTCGAAAACTCTCGAAATAAAGGTATCGTTTTTTCACCAATTTTAAATAGTATTGAATTTTTAAAAATTTTTGGGACCACCCGGAGCTCTGTAGGACAAACCGTTCGGTCCCTACGAGTACTTGAAGGTTTTCCTTCGATAAAACAGAATCATGAGTGTGAATCGCAAAAGAGGTCTAATCTCCATTCAAATTTTATCGGACTAAAATGCGATCGCTGTTCATTTCTTCGATTTGTATACAGTTTTGCCTTCTGCGTAACCAGTAATCAAATTTCAATATGAAGCTTTCTATTTTTCCAATCGAGTGTGAAGCGTTTAGTTCTTTCTAATAAACTTGATTGTGAAGGTGTGAAGCCAGTATGGTGTGGTAGGTAGTACCTAGCTGGTAGGTAAAAAAAATGTTGGTGGGTAAAAAACGCTGCAAATCATTGCTCAAAAGCTTCTTCATTCTTCAGATCACTGATCAGCTGAGTGAGCCCCGAAGCCATTTTCAATCCTATTGAATGAAAGTGCTCTTCCAGGCGTCTCCAGCATTCGAGGAGATCTTCTTCACTCCTCAGATCACTGATCAGCTGAGTGAGCTCCAAAGCCATTTTCAATCTTATTGAATGGAAGTGCTCTTCTAGGCGTCTTCAGCATTCGAGGAGATCTTCTTCACTCTTCAGATCACTGATCAGCTGAGTGAGCTCCGAAGTCATTTTCAATCCTATTGAACGCAGGAAGCTGAAATTTGAGAGGGAAGGTCAAGGGAGAATACAGATGGTGGTAGGTGCTATTGATGGAGAACCAGTGATCTATACAGAAGGGTGATCTATACAGAAAATAATAAACCTTTGAGCAATGATTTGCAGCGTTTTTTCGATTTTATTTATACTTTTTGGTTTATTATTTTCATTGATAAACCTTTGGAATCGACCGAGAAAAAAACATTTTAACACCCCCTCAAAATATGATGGTTTACGTTTCAAGGTAGGTACGTAGAATCCAAAAATCGAATAAAAATTTGGCCGTCCGTCCGCCGTACGCCGTACGCGGCACTTTTGCCACTTAGCATTGACCGATTTTGATGAAATTTGGTATGTAGGCTTAATTTGGGGTCTAGTTGTGCCCCGGAGATTTTGGTTGATGTAGGTCACTTCTAAGGGTTCCAAAATGAATTTTGAAATTTCGAAAACGCCCTAACTCAAAAAATTTTGATATAAAGGTATTGTTTTTCCTTCAATTTAAGATTCTATAGAATTTTTAGAATTTTCTGAGACCACCTGAAGCTCTGTAGGAAAAACCGTTCGCTCACTACGAGAATTTAAAGTTTGAACGTACGATAAATCAGAAACACGAGTGTGAATCGCAAAAGAGGCCTAATCTCCGTTCAAATTAAAGCTGACCGAAATGCGATCGAGGTTTTTCTTCATGTTGGATGGTTGGTGGCTTTGCAGACGAGTGATCTATATAAAAATAATAAACAATTCTGTAATAATTTGCAGCGTTTTTGCTATCCAATCACAATAGACTATGTTGCAGAAATACTAATTTGGACTGGGTTTATCATCAACCCTTTTCTTATACTAAAGGCACACGAAAACTGAGAAGAAAGAGTGCAGAAATTCTTGTGATTTGTTTTTAAACAACTGATTTATACAAAACCAATTCCTAATTTGTTCAAATTTTAAACTCAAAAGGTTTTTTTTTGTGATTATGGTCATTCAGGCGCCTCGTCAAAATAGTATTCATGCCTCCATGACACCTGGGAGATGCCTGCCAGAGTATGATTTGAGCTCCTATTGGATAATCAGCAGGTACCTATTTGGAAATGCCATTTCTGCTAAATGTGGACATCCTGCAATTCGTTTGTCCTGATAAATGCGGTAGAAACTTGAGTAACTCCCAAAAATGTACCTCTGTACGTATATATTCACTTCGTTTAACCTCTTAATATGAAAAAAAAGGTTTCTGAGGTGATTCTTGGTCTTAAAAAAAGTTCCTTGGCTTAGTTTTACCGGATGTTTTCAATTTTTGTCGACTCGGCGTACCAAGGCCGAGCAGATCGGAGCGCTATGCGACGCATTCGAGTTCCTTTTGGGTGCGGGAATTCAAAAGCTACCCACACGCATATGACGGACTTATCTCGATCTACTTCCTCATTCCGAAGTGGAAGGATAAAATATAAGTTATGATAAATGAATAACACTTTCCAGCTCATCACTGATTATAACACGTCTACTTTTACTGATTTGTTAAACTATCCTGTTAATTGATGCGAGTAGTTACCTTTGATCAGGTAGATCTAGAATATTGATGATTGTTTTGTGGATGTCACTTGGAGCGAGTCCACTAGGTAAGGTTTTGAAAGGATAAAACATTTCTCAGCAAAATATCGACTTTTGAGTTTGATAATTTTTATTTGATTATTGATTTTGGTGACGTAAACAGAGGAAAAAGTTTTTATTGCTTCGTCTTCACGAGAACTCTAATCAGATATTGTAGGGGCGTATTTCTGAATTTGATAAATATATGGACGGATTGGAAGCGAGGTTACTAGGTACAGCAGTCAGGCCAACTCCTTACTTTGAAAGAACTATGAAAATAAAAAAAAAGAGAATTCTCCCTCAATACAGCATTGAATACAACTTTTGATATTAAAAAAGAAACTTATCAAATTTCTATTAATGATAGGATTTAAAAAGCCCAAGATGAAGATCAAAAGAGCGTGATGACAGATTTGAGAGTGAAAGACAATACGATTTCGGGGGTCATTTCTATAATTTTTAGTTACCTCATTTTCAGCGCAATCTTGTCGCTGCTCCATCCTGAAAACCAGTTCTTACTGTTACTTGCAGCTAGTAGAACTGAGAATGCCTCTCAGGACTCAGTAAGGCTCAGAACCACCCTTAAATCACCCTCTGACGTCTACCCCATTTGTTACTCGATCTTTCTGTCATAATTGTAAGAAAATGTGACATTTGGGGAGCAAAATGGACATCGACTGAGCAGATGATCTCTGCAGAGGCCCAGGTGGCCTTTCATGTTCTTTCGGTTCTTCTCTTCCTCAGCAGCCAAACAGATTTTGACAATTTTCTCAGCTCTGGAGTTCGGTTAGTAGATTCTGTTATCACAGGTTCCCCATACATTTTCCAGCAAGCATCTTGTACTCCCCTGACTTCATTGTACCCCCCCAATCCACCCAAATATTTGTCGTTATTTCCCTAAAGTTCCTCCTCTCACTATCTTGTGCAGTGCAAGTATTATTCATTAAATAACGAGAGATACCTGAGCATTCCCCTCTTTGGCAGTAAGTCAGCGGATTGCCATAGTGTCCTGGGAGACAAACGCACACTGGCCGTCCGTCTCTGGGCAAACATTGGGTGTTGCTTCCGCATGGGTTGGGCGTGCAAATATCTTGAGATCCTGAAAATTAAATTGGGTAAATCAATTAGATCACTAAATGAATACATTTGAAGCTAGAAGATAAATTAAAAGCGTTTTTTTCGGTATAAACAACAATGTTGAGATTATGTTGTGGTTTGGTCGCTATAATGTATGTACTTGTACCTTCCTTTATTTTCTGTAAACTCATATTACAGAAAGGTTGATTTGTTTAAATATAGGTAATAATCTGCTATTTAGAGTTGACCATTGTTCTTCAACTGTCGGAAAAATAATTATTATTTTTATGACAATATAATAATTTTATAATGACAATTATTGTCATGCCTCTTTTATAAGAGCAGACTTTCGTTTCTGAAAGTACCTATCAACTTTCAAATTTTCATCAGCATAAATTAATTCGAAAATGCTTGACTTGATCAAAATGGAAATAGGAATGCTTCAAACCATTGGTTCCTTCTTTCGGAGTGGGAGATTGATTTTTGATTCGAAATTGTGTTTCTTCTATTTTTCCTTCAAGTCTACCCAGGTAGCAAAACAATAGTTGTACCTATTCACTTTTGGGAGTTAAAATTTGATTTGAGGGCTTTCCGTGTGTATCCGGATCATTGCATTTGATTTCGATGGAATTATTTGTGTTTCTGTTGGTTTGGGCCCAAATAATCGACATCTGTACTCACGATGAAGAGTAACCTCTGAGTTTGTTTCAATGTAAACCTCTCTTCACCTGAATGTCAAATTTCGGTAAAAACTGACGGTCGTTGGGTACTGGGATTTCTCTTTGATTCTAAATGAATGAAGAATGAAGAAAAGTGAACGTCGATATCCACAGAGCATCCATTACGTTTGCTGGTGTAATGAACTGGTAAAGCTAGTCGGCCCGGGAGATTATTTGGATTGATAATCTTTTGCTTGGGCCGTTGTGAACCTCACTCCACTTAAGCGGGTGAGGCAATAAGTAAGTTGCCATGAGCGGTCATCAGAACCAATTCTAATCTTCCCTTTGGAAGGCAGCTGATGACGTCCAGGAATGGCAGTTGAACGAAAATTCAACCTGAGACGGTTGTTTACTTTACTTTACTTTTTACAACTAACAGTTTTATTCCAACTTTGATCGTTGATTCGAGGACGTGCCAAACTCTCTTTGAAGGCGTTTTCGTGTCCTTATGGGGACCGACAAGTTGGTCGTTCCGCATGGTTGAGTTAAAACTAAATAAACACTGCAATTTACGTCTATATATTTATGACAAACATTAACGTGACTGCAGTTCTGAAGTACACATAAACAGTGCCTGAATACGAATGAAGGTATAAACGACGAGCGTAAGTTCTACCGATTGATCAAGGTTCCACTTACAGCAAACTATTTCTCGCAATAATCGGAAGCCGACTAGGAACATCAAAGGGTTTAATCTACCTAGATGGTAGTAGAAGGTAAATTCCCAGATAGTGTGTGTTTATTGGCAAATTATAATTATTATAGCGTGACGATAATAGATTCGGAGTGTTGCAGAATTTCTTGAACTGATGTGGTTGTTTTTGTGGTATCTCGAAAGGTTCAATACGGAGTGAGAATGATAGTGATTACTGAAGATGCTCCAACCAGAGGCTCGTGCGTGCCTCAACAATGCTGGTAGGAGCGGTCACCGTTCAAGGTTGAGTCTGAGGGAAAGTGGATCCTTTCTGGCAAGGTCGGGCTCGAAATATGAGGTTTTGCGGATTTGTAGGGGAAATTGAGGATTTAGTGGTCGGTTGGCTCTGTATCAAATCCCATTAGCAGACTCATTAGTGAGGTAGCCCATCATTATCGAAGGACAAGAAGAATGACATCACCCTTGTAGAGGGCATGTTGCAGGATTAACAGAGGAAGAAGAAGACTGGAGTACCAATTACAGACCGAAAATAGAAGAAGAGGCTTTCTAACGAATTATTCAACATGTAGGTTTGTGGGAAAGACCCATTCCTGAGATACCAACTTTTCCATTTCTTCCAGTGTTATACTCGTAAAATTCATGTTTTGTTGTTTTTGAAGAGAAATCTACTTAACACGTTTTGTTATCAACACGTTTTGTGATAAAACAAAATTTTCTATTCTTCAAAAATCGAGCATGTATACGAGTTGATTTACGGATACAAGCATCGTTACTCATTAAAGCATCGTTTACTCATTAAAGTAATACATATCTCTATTTGAAACACGAACAGAAGATAATATTCCCAATGACATAAGTCTTGCTTCTTTGCTTGTCCGAGAAAATAAAAGCCATGTGCCATACCCACTAAACTTGTATGAAACAAGTAGCTAGTGATTAGGGGTCCTCATAATAAATCATCATCCTACCCGAAAAATGAATAATGCTGGTGGGTGGTACATGTTTGTATGTACACAACAGTAGTAAGTGGGCACGTTGAGCACACTTCCACTTGAATCTCTGATGTTTTTACTTTCCACTTGAATCTCTGATGTTTTTACTTTCGACTTGAATCTCTGATGTTTTTTATTTTCTGTTAATTCCTGTTAAAAATACTTTTCTGTTAATTCCTGTTAAAAATACTTTTCTGTTAATTCCTGTTAAAAATACTTTTCTGTTAAATCCTGATAAAAATACTTTTCTGTTAAATCCTGATAAAAATTTTCAACACAAAACATCAGAACACATTTTTAACACAAAACATCAGAACCAGTGACTTTTTCGATCTAGCGACTTGAACTCCTGATAAAACTTTTTTCAACACAAAACATCAGAACCAGTGACTTTTTCTTTTGGGGGTAAGTTAAAAGAATATTTTCTCCCATTAGAAACTCTAAAAAATTACAGTAGGTTTTAATTTTTAATGACAGGTGCCACTAAAAATTGTATATATTAATTATAAAACGTTTACGTTCAATAACCCCAAGGCAAGGTATCAATAATATCGGTTTCTTTGTTTTCAATTATATTTCGTTTATCATACAGAAATTTAAACTCTTTTTCCACTTCTTTGTTTACTAATGTTTTATCTTTTACATTTCGCGTAATCATGTTATATTTAAGCTTAACGTTGTTTATTTCTTTCGTTAAAACTTTGTTCATAGTTTCTCTATTTAATGATTTTCCATTTTGGTAATTTAAAGTAAATCCTTTAATTTTAATAGTTTCTTTCCCTTGATTGGTTATATAAGCGTAACTCTTTGGACCAGTACTAATCCATTCTACGATGTGATTATTTTTTCCCAATTCATCAGTCCACTCACCTAACATACAACCTGTTTTTACAAGAGTTTTTACATCATCAATGTAAACAATACTATCAGTATCGTAATAAACAACATTATCTCCCAATTTATCAAGCATATCATATAGTCTCAATCTTGCATTTGATGTAGTAAAAGCTGCAACGAAAACATTTGTTGAAAAACTATCTTCGATGTATTGATTCAAAAATTTATAAGATATTTGTACGATATTGTCATTCAGAAAAAGGCATGAGCCAATTTCTAGTCTGTCATCTAAAAGTATATCGTACCATCTTGTTATATCAACAACATATTCAGATTGCACCATATTTAATCTTTGTCCAAACTTTCCCCACAAAGAATTCAAGCAAATCTTTGCTACTGCTCTCCGTCCAGGATTTGGTTTAATACTCTCTTTTTCTAAATCTATATCGAGACTTTCTTTAACGCTTTTTATATATTCTTCAATAGTTTCAAAGTCGCTTTCCCACGGACTAGTCTCTAGTTTTATTTTCATAAATTTTTTTACATATTCTTTGAACAATTCATTACTTTTTTCTTTGAAATGCCATACTTCGTAAATTTCTTGAATCTTATAACCTTTTTCAATAGCTTTATTTACTTCATCTGTAGTCCAAGTATCAACCAGAGCTCTTTCATTTTCATCGTGTGAACAAGTATTACATTTATCTACAAAACATTTTTCGCATAAAATAAATAGAAGTTTATCTCTTTTGATCGGTAGAACTGGGTGATATAATTTTTTAGGAGGTAATATTTTACATTTGATTAATCCGTACCAATTTTCATCATATTTCTCAGGTTTATAAATTTTTGTTGGATGACCTAAGGGATAATAATCGAAATATTGAACTGTTGGATACAAACTACAAATATCGATATATCTTAATTTTTTATTTACGACTTTCAATTTACTAGCATTCGTTCTACCACCATAGAACGCATCTCTAGGATTTAATGGTTCAATAACGCTTATATTTTTATTTAATGATGATTTATAAGCTTTCGATTTTAACCAAATACATTCCCACTTTTCTATCAATTTAAAACCGGCATTTTTTATTTGATTACTCCTTTGATTAGTTTTTTCTAACAAATCGCCCATAGTTTCATTGTTTACATTATTAACAATATCTTCGTGGAAACATTTTTGACATCCATGCCAAAAACAACCATGATACTGGTACACGGTATTTGTTGTTTTATCGTAACCATCAACCTTTGCTCCACAAATTGTAACTTCTCCTCCGTTTAAAGCATGTTGTACATTTTTAAAATTACTAAGCCAAGTGATAGATCCTTTGCTAAACATTTCCTTTCTGTCCTCTTTGATACTTGCTATCGTATTTTCCTGTAAATATAAGGATCGGTAAACAGCCATGCAAACACTCGCTATAGTTAAATATTGGAAAGGATCGATATTAGCTATGTCTAAAAATTGCTTCCTAAATTCAATACAGCCCCTTCGCAAAATATCGACATCTGATTCACAATATTCTAATATTTCTTTCTGAAAGTCGAATATATAATTTTCCTTTACTTTTTCAGCGTGCCATTTCAAAAATGCTTTTCTTACTTCGGGTTTCATTGAATCAGCCCCATAAAATTTAGTATCAGGAATTGGTCCAACGTAATTTTGATTATCTCGAGTATTGAAATAATGGGGGAAATATCCTTTTTTTAGTTCTGTTAAACCGAACGTTTTTGGAAAAGCAGATAACGGAGATGCAACGAAGTTAGAACTATCAATTACTTTTATCATTCTGCGAATATCCAACAACATTAATTTGCTTCCATTATAAATTGTGTAAGGTTTTAGAGTATTTTCGACGCAGTATTTCAGAATGAAATGGGAATCGTATCCTTTGGCGTAATGAGCAATTGCGGTGTACCCTTTGTGTTTATCTGAAATTAACCACTCGCAAAATTCCTCATTAGTTTTGAAAACGAATTTAGTACCATCAAGGTAGTGAGCTATAACAAGATTTGCCTCATGAGTTCCTGTTTCTTGCATGGCCTCGTAATCGAAAAATATGTATTTTTCAGTGAAATTACAACTTTCGAGTTTCTTACTGGATTGTTTATTACAAACGCAAGGCTTAGTACAATATCCACCTTTCTGTCTGTTTGGGAGCATGAAACATTCATGGCCGCCTATATCGTCGAATATTTCTTGACAGTTTCGACATTTTCCAGAACCACATCTATGTTCGTCGGTTCTTTTGCAAATTTTCCCGCAGTTTAAACATTTATAGACTATTTTACAAACTTCTTTATGATTTTTAACGCAATTATCATTATAACAATAACGGTTACAATCGTTACAGAATATTTTATTTTTATCTTTTTCATCGTGTTGTATTTGTTTACAGAGTGTACAGACATCTTTATTTCTAGTCTTTTTGCATTCGTGTTTCTCTTTATTATTATAGGGAGTATCACAATTTTTACAGTAATATGAGGAGGCATAAAAAGCTGCTACACTATTAATCACGTCAAAATGATTTCCGTCTTTATAAAGATAAATTATAGTATCTTTCTTTTCTCCTTCGTAAATAACGGTATTGAAATTTTCGGCACAGATAACTTTAACTTGAATGTCTAATAATTCTTCAACAACTTTGATATCTTGCAATGTGAAACCTTCCTCGGTGTATGAACCCATTTTTTCGCAAAGTTCTGTGGCTAATTTTGTTTGAATTTTTCGGCCCATTCTTAAAACTTTTATATCGTTTTTTGTAAGTTCTCTACCGAAAATTTTATTAGTATGATAAGTTAACGCGGTAATTATGGCTCTTGGACAACACAGATTATCGGAATTTTTTATTTGAGTAATACATTGTTTCGTATGTTTATTTTTGGCTAAGTTCAATATTTTGGCACCTCTTGCTCCTCTCGGTAAATTAATGATTTTAATGTGAAACGTAGTATTGGTAATTTCAACGTTTTCGTTGGAACTAATAATGTTGCTTACGTGTTGGATAAATTCTTTAGCTTGTATACGAGATAAAACATTTGATTTACTACTTAAATCTTTCGATATATCATGGTGAAAATGAGGGTTTTGGGCAACGATCATAATTTTATCCCCGGTTTGGAAATTAGATTTTTCTTTAGCCAAATTTAACATAGCAAATACAGCTTTTTCGACTTGTATGATATTAGATAATTTTATACAATAATCGATTTCTGTAGTTTTAAATTTTTTAATGAATCGAGATTTAGTTTCTATAATAGTAAAAGGAGATTTTCGTTTTTCTTTGTTTTCACTAATCAAGTCATCTTCGAAATTGAACATTTTTCCTGTTTTTACTTTAAATGCATGCCCTTGTGGGTGCATTAGATGTTCGATGATATTGATTTTTTTATTCGATTTTTTAATTTTAATATGTTTTTCTTTAGCTATTTCGCGTAGTTTTTTAACAGTTAGTTTTTCTAGATCACTTTTCTTAAAGTATACATTTTTAATATCATTTAAAGCTGTAATAAGATTATTTTTCTTCATTTTATAAACACCTTTTAAATTGTAATCTTTCGCTTCATTTCTCAAATCTTTAACTCTGAATCCTTTCTCAGCGGTTCTTTGTTGAGGTTTAAGAGTTTGGTTAGGGTCGTTTTTTAGATGGAATGGTGTTTTTAAATGACGAGCCCAGTTTTTATATGTGATTTTTTGATCACATTTTTCACAGATTTTATCTGCATATCGTTTTTTAATAGTATCCATTTTATTATAGGATATATAATTTTTCGTATCGTTCATTTTTTTTATTATTTGCTTTCTTTTAACTAACCCCTCATTTTTTAAAGCCGCGGCTCACATGTGAGCCGCGGCTTTTTTAGTAATTACTTAGCAAACTTCAGCAAATAATTTAAAACCCAATTACTAAAGGTGGGGACGAATCGCCCCCACCTTTAACGTTAAAGTCGAATACAAGTCAATTTGATTTTTGAAAACTCTTAAAGTGGGTGGCCAAATTGGCCACCCTCTTTAACGTTAAACAAGAATACAAGTCGAGAAAATTTAAAGAAGAGTTTTCAAAACTCTTAAAGTGGGTGCGCGAATCGCGCACCCTCTTTAACGTTAAACAAGAATACAAGTCGAGTATATTATCACATAACATTTTATTTATATAAAAGAAATCTTTTATATAAATCATTTTATTCATAATTCTAGAATTCTGTTTTTTGTAGTTCTTGAGCATAGAAAGATCCTTCAATCTCTTCGTCGTTTAAATCTTTTATTTTGTAAGTAATCGGATTTGTTGGTAGAATTCCAGAAACCACAAAAATTTCTCTAGTCCATTTAGCATCATATTTATTCCCAAATGTTTTCTTAAATCTTGTTATTCGTACTCGATCTCCAAGAGAAAACTTTACTTTTTGTGAGGCTTTTTGGTTCCTAAACAATCTAACTAACACTTCATCTTCGTTGTTTTTATTAACTTGTACAGGTATCATCCCAATCGATCTATGGAAATCTTTAAAATTGTATTCATGAACCAAATCCTGTAGAAAATCGATCCATTTTTTATTATTCTCAACTTCGAAAAGAATTTTCATTTTTCCATTCAATGTACGATTAAATCTTTCTATGATTGCCGATTTTTCTTCATTCTGTGTATGATACATTTTTATCTGGTGACTTTTCAGAAATTCTTTAAACGTTTTATTTTCGAATTCCAATCCTTTATCGGTATGTAGTAAATTCGGAGCATTATGATTTTGTGATTTGGCCTTTTCTATGATTTTCTCAAAAGCTTTTGTTACGCTTTTTCCATCCTTTTTCTTCAAGGGTAAGGTCCATGCAAATTTTGAAAATGTATCGATAACATTAAGCATATAACCGTATCCATCATTCTCTTTTTCATAATTTTTCATGATTATCAAATCAGCAGCCCACAAATCATCAATACCTTTAGTAAATATTGTCCTTTTTTGAAATTTATTTCTTATTGGCTTATGTAATTCTTTAGCGAGAGATAATTTTTCATCAACATTCAGATCTTCTACTACAGTTGGTTCTTCAGAATTTTCTCTCTCGGGGGAAGTGATAAACTTGCTCTTATTAGTTTTACATTTTGTACATTTTGCAGCCACTCTCCATCTCCCGTTGATAGTTTGCACTCTTTCAGCATCAACATTATTAGTTTTCTTTTTACACTTGTGACAGTAAATAGGTTCAGTTAAATCATTATCCATTTTATTATAGGAAAAAAAGTTTTTTATGAGAAATATCTCATAAAAAAGAAGCTCCTCACTCTTCAATCAAATGCAAATAAACTGTAACATTTTCAAATTGCAGCTCATCTCCATTTTCATTTCTACATGATAGTTTAATCTCTGTAATATCGCTCATTCCTTTTCGTATAGGGCTGTAAAGAATCTTTTTATTTGTTTCCATATAAATAGTATTGGGGAGAATCTGTTTCTCAAACAAAGATACATGCAGTAATTCTTGTTCGCTATGAAGATGGGAATGCTCATCATGATTAGCAAAACTATAATCAATAATATTACAATGCCATTCAATTAACGAAATAGGTTTGATTAACTTAGGGTTGTCTTCAGAATAGTAGTCCTTATTAACGTCAAAATAATCCCCAGGTTCTTTACATTGTGTAAAATCAAATAGTTCACTGAAATTACCAAAACGTATAAATCCAATTACAACGGGAGATTTAAGAAAAAATCTATTGCGATTTGTAGTGTAGTCTACTTTAAAAACCAAACTTTCAGGTTTTATTTTTTTTAATGTGTCAATTTGTGATTTATAAAGTGTTTTATTCTCCTCAAATTTCTTCATGAGTTCAGTTATATAACTTTTTATTTTTAAATATAATTCTCTTCTAAACGTCTCAACAGTAAATGTGCCTTCTAACGCATACTCGTTATGATACCATCCATCTATAATAAACATTTTTAATGATATCAATACATCTTTCACTTGAAATGAAAGAGAAGGTGAAGTAAATAATAACTTTACTATTCCAAGTTTATAATTTTTATTGGGATTTAGAACAATTTCTTTAGTAAAAGTTATTTTTAGATCTTGGTGTTTATCAGAAATCTTTATTAGAGTCATTGTTTTATTATACGAAAAAAAGTTTTTTCCCTATAATAAATATGAGTAAATACGAGATTGAACCAATTCCGTTTGATAAAAATAAGGCTAGAAAAGGAATTTTACCATTACCTTTAAGAGCATTAATAGTAGGAACTTCTGGTTGCGGGAAAACAACACTTCTTTATAATCTCATCACAAAGCCATGGGGAATCCCCTTTAATCATCTATATATTTTTTCAAAATCTCTGGAGCAGAATGCATATGAGATTTTGAGAAGCAATTATGAAAAAATTTTTGTAAAAGACGATGTGGAAATAGCGCAGTTTTTCAGTAATTGTGACGAACTTATAACCCTGGACGCATGTGAAGAAAAAAGTCTTATTATTTTTGATGATTGTGTAAACATTCAACATCAGAGAGAAATCAAAGATTATTTTGTGAGAGGACGTCATAAGAAAATCTCGTGCGTTTACTTGACACAATCATGGTCAAAAGTTGATAAACAACTCATTAGAAACAATATTAATTTTTTATGTGTATTTAGACAAGGACCAAGATACATGCGAGATATTTATGATGAATATGTGGGAACTGATTTCACTTATGATCGATTCAAAGAATTATGCTATTCTTGTTGGGATGAGGACTTTGGTTTTCTAACGATTGACCTAACAAAGAAACACAGTAACGGACGTTACCTAAAGAAATTTGATGAAACGTTACATGGATAAAAAATATAGATTTTAAGTTTGTTTTTATAGGGATTTCCTATAAAAAACGCTACATGGAAACGCTTCAAAAAACGCATTGGAAAACGCTTAAAAACGCAAAAATAACGTTCCTAAAGCGTTTAAGCGATTGAGCGTTTAAGCGATTTAAAAAAATTTTTTCCTATAATAAAAACATGACAACAAAAATTACTTTAGAACAAGCGCTTAGAAAGAAATTCAAAGAAGCGCAACATGAAATTATGAAGGAAAAAGAAGCCAAACTTAGAGAAATCAAAAAGATTGATCAACCCCCTGAAAAAGATGAACAAATATTTTTCACAAAACCAAAACGTAAACCCATTAGTGTAGCTGAAGCTGATGAATCGATCAAACTTACAAAACATTTACAAAAATTAGCAAAACAAGAAAGGGTTAACCAAGCATCTGATAAGGAAACAAAAGAAAAGGCTTATGAACCTATAACTTCACGATTAGATAAGGTAGAAAAAGCAGTGAAAAAAACTGATGAAGATCTTGGTAGAAAATTAGATCTCATTCCTGCAATAAAAACATTTAATCCCTTGGCTATCAGCTCACCTAAAAAAGTTTCTTTTCATGAAGATGTTGATGGCGAGGTTCAAAGTATTGATACTGAAGATACATTAAATCAAAGCTCTTCAGGTGATGATGAAATGGAATTAATATTACAAAAAAGTGTTGAATTACCAAGCTCTTCTGTAGGCCCTTTAGGTATTGGGCCAATTGCAGAATTATATATTCTTCATCCTGATAGACAATTTGGAATATACCCTTTAAGAAATCATATCTTTATTGGAAATAAGCAGATACGGGTAAATGGAAATGATATTGAAATAGAAAAAATGAAATATTCCGGTACTGAAGGCTTATGGAAGCTCTTAACAAAACCCATAGCTTCTGATATTCCATCCAAAGATGAATACACTAATGAAGACTTTAACGCTTATGCAAAAATTCTCATTCAAACAAATAGCATGTTTCAAAATAATAATCCCGAATCTAAACAGCCAAAATCAAGTGTTAGTAAAAAATGGAAAGAAATCATAAAACCTATCTGGGAGTATAGTAAAAAGAAAAAGACTGGTACTGGGTTGATTAAATATACTGAAAATCCTGTAGAATTTAAATATATAGATAATTTGAATCAACTTCAACAAAGACTGTACTATTTGTATGCGCAAGAGCATGCAGGAAATAATAATTTTCACAATGAAAAATTGGGAATTATAAATTTCATTAAAGATCAACTGGAGAAAGATATTGATAATCCCAAGGGAACTGAATACTTGATTAAAATTATTAATAATTTACCCAAAAATATGATAAAAAACGGTTCTGGTATTTTCAATACTATTCTTAATAAACTTGGGCCTGTTATTCCAGAAATGCATCTCCCAGGTGGTTATCAATATTGTGGACCATTTACTAAATTGGATAAGAGATTAAATAGAGGTGATGAAGGTATAAATAGTCTTGATAAAGCTTGTAAACAACACGACATTTTTTATAGGGATCATGAAAAAACAAGTGATAGGCATCTTGCTGATAAACAACTAGAAATAGAAGCTGATAAAATTATGAAAAGTTCAACAAATATTGGTGAAAAATTGGGAGCTTTTGCTGTAAAAACTGGTATGAAAACCAAACGGTTCTTTGGGATGGGTGTATACTAAATTAAGGTATTATGATTGTTTTTTTATAGAATTTCGATTCTATAAAAAAAACTTTTTTCCCTATAATAAAATGATTACACATCAAATAAATTTGTCAGAAATACAAATGAAAAAAATAAGATCTGCTTATAAAAAACGTGTTCCAGTAAAAGTACGACTGGCTTTTGCAGATATTAGTGGAAAAGGAAATCATAAAATCCTGTTAAATGAAACTCAGAAAAAAAAGATAGATAAATGTATCAAAAACAAAAAAGGGTTGGAATTGGAAATGAATTATGATCAGTTGCAAATAAATCATTCAGGCGGCTTTTTACCCTTAGTTTTTGCAGGAATGGGTGCTCTTGGGGCATTATTGGGTGGTGGAGCTGCAGTAGCTTCCAGCGTTATTGATTCTAAGCATAAATCTGCTGAAGAAGCAGAAATCAAACGCCATAACTTGGAAATGGAGAGATTAGCACAACATGCAAAAAGCCTAAGTATCGGCTCTGGATTGAAAAAGAAAAAACCTATTTCAACACCTAAAAAGAAACCTACCAAATCAAAAAAGAAACCTACCAAATCAAAAAACTAAATAGCTTCCAGCCTCTTACCAATTTTGATATTGAAAGATTATCGAAAGAAATGAAAATTAAAAATTTCAAAGGAGTTTTCATGAAGGATGAACTTCCTGATCGGTCTAAGTCCGTTGAATGTGGAATTATAAATCTAGAAAATTCTGATGAGGTTGGAAGCCACTGGACTTGTTATTTTAAAAAATCCGAAAAAGAAAAATATTATTTTGATTCGTATGGTAATGCACGACCACCAAGAGAACTTGTCCAATATTTAGGTTCAGAAAATTTATTTTATAACGAGGAGCAAATCCAAAACCAATATGATCCACCTATCTGTGGACATTTATGTTTATTAATTTTGAAAAAGCTATCAGAAGGACACGGTTTTGTAAATAGCATGAGAACATTGAAGAAAAAGCCGCCATTCAGATCTGAATGGCGGTTTTAAACAGATTTTTTGTTCTTGAATTTTATAGTCTTGATATTTTTATAGAATTTCGATTCTATAAAAAAACTTTTTTTCCTATAATAAAATGATGTACACAAATAATGAAACACCTTCAGCCCCTGAAGAATTTAATCCAATAACTCATCCTAGATTATATCCAAAAATAATTGTTCCCGAGTTTAAGGAGACCAATTATAGAATCAATCGAATTATCAATCAATTTAAATTTTTAGAAGATGAAGAGAAAATGAGAAATGGTTTGAGAAAAAAATATGGAAAACTATCAAGTACTCTTTACGGTACTGAATTTTTATTCGCCCTCTCAGAACTCGGACTGGTTGGTGCTTCTATAGCATTGCCAATAATAATTCCATTCAGTGTTCCAATTTCTGCAGGATTGACAACCTTATCGACAATATTAAGGACTTCGAGCGGATTTTTCAATAAAAAAATTACTAAACACTCTGAAATCGCACTTTTGGCAAAAGCTAAATTAAATTCGATTGAAGACAAGTTCACAAAAGCAATTAAAGACGGTAAAATATCTGATGAAGAGTTCAATGATATTGAACAAGAAATAAAAAATTATATAAATATGAAAAGTGCTATTCTAAATGAATATAATAAAAATAAGAAAGAAGTTAAAAGTGTGGACCCTATCAAACTATCACTTTTGAAACATGGTGAAGTTTTCAGAACTGGATTTTAATATTCGGTGGGCAAATGTTTTCGACTTGTATTCGACTTTAACGTTAAAGTGGGTGGCCAATTTGGCCACCCTCTTTAAGAGTTTTGAAAATTATTCTTTAAATAGGTTTTAAGTCAGTTTTTATAGGGATTCCCTATAAAAATTATTCCACTATCTTGATATTTTTATAGAATTTCGATTCTATAAAAAAAACTTTTTTTCCTATAATAAATAAGTATGAATCAAATTAAATCAATCTACTCGAAATACGATTCTGAAATCACAAGTCTTGAGTATAAAAACTTTAATCCCGAATGTAATTTGGAATTGAACTCTGAGAACAAAAGAACGGTTTTCAATTTGGTTCTATATGATGAGTTTCTTAGCAGCAATATTAAATATTTCATTGTTGGAAAATACATTCCTAAAGATGCCACAAAAGCATATGGAACCAATGATACAGTAAAGATGATAGACAATTTTGTAGCACATCTTTTTTCCAAAATTGAAATAAGAAAACATGGTACGCTTATTGATGAAATTGCACATCCAGGTATTGCTAGTACGGTGATGGGCATAGCTTCTTTCTCAGGACCAGCAAACTCTAATGGTAAATTAATGAATTCTGGTTTCAATAGTAAAATGATTGGTGGTGGAAATTTCAGTGCGAAAGGTAAATTGGGTGATTTAGGCCTTGGGTTCTTCAGTGATATCGCTCCAATTTACAAGGGAGAATTTGAAATTACATTCATTAGAAATTCTGACGATAATGTACTCTTTCGTTACAAGGAAGGAACTTCTCCTGAAGCTGTGGAGGGAAAAGTGGAAATTAAAACTTTCTACCTTCAAGTCCCTATAATTGAGTATGAAGCTGTAGCCAAATCTAAATTAATTACTGAAATTAATACCACTCCTTATTTGTTTCACTTTAAAAAATTGCAATGTATTGAAAAGAAAGTCGCTGAGAAAACCTTGACTTTAGATATTACTAACAGTTATAGAAATGTACAGAATCCGATCTGGGGGTTTGTTGTCTTCCAAACTGCCAGAAAAAATAATCAAAAGAAAGATAATTCCAAATTCGATCATTTGAATGTTAGAAATATTAGTTTTGAAGTAGCAGGAAAAATTTATCCTAAAGAACATTTGAATTTAGATTGGAGTTCAGGGAATTTTAGTTCAGCTTACGACATGTACACAGATTTCAAAAGAATAGTATGCCGAGATGACTCATCCCTTCCATATTATGATACTCAGTTATTCAAAGAGAGCTATCCGATATTCAGTATAAATATGACTAGACAACCACAGTCCATATCTGGACCAAAAAGTAATATATTTTTACGAGTAGATTTTGAAAATGATCCGCCAGAAAACACTTTTGCTTATGTAATTTTGGTTTCAGAAGTTACTCTGAACTACATTCCGTTGAAGAATATAATTCGAGAGGAATTTTAAAAGGGGATATCAAAATGAATTAATTTTCCTACAATAAATAAATATGTTCTGTTTGAGCCTTTCATCGTGTATCGATAAGATATTCGTAATTATAATATTTTTAATATCCCTAGTTTTCATCTACATTATGAATGAAACTGGAATCAATCACAGAATTATCGGAGCTTCAGAGCAAAGTATTCTAGATTTTAAGTTTGTTTTTATAGGGATTCCCTATAAAAACACAGTGTATAATTATTGTAAGTCTAAGTTTTGGAAAAGGAAATAACAATAAACAATAATAAACATTTTATTTTACATCGAGTAGATCAGATTATAAAAAGAATCCCTACTATAATAAAATGGAACACTTTAAATCGTTAAGAGAACTGGAAGATGGAAATTGTCTTTCCAAGAGTGAGTGGCGGGAATTGTCTGAATATGGAGAACTGACTGATAATTTCGTGAGGAAGTATCATAAGTTTTTAGATTTACCAACTGTGAAACGTAACTTTCTCAATGGAAAAAATAAACTAACTGAAAACATTCTAAATTTTACTCCTTTTAAAAATATTAACGTTTGCAAAAATTGTGGAGTTAGTGGAGTTAGAGTACGAAATGGTAACATTTGTTTTGAATGCATCGAAGAGGATATTCAAAGTATACTAAACTTTGTGAACAGAATATTTGTAAGAGGAGGTCCGTATTGAGGATCAAATAAGCAGTTTTCCAGCTTGCTAGAACACCTGAGGAAAATAAGATAAAATCTTATAATAATTATTTTTATTGGGAAATATCTCAATAAAAACACAATTTTTAAAAAATATTTATTGAACACAGGTATTACTAGAATAAACCTTTGAGATGTCTCTGAGCTCTCCTAAGAGAGGCTGAGAGTAAACGTCCTTCAAGAGGCTCCCCGGGGAGCCCTCTCAAGGTTACAGACTGATCTTACTGTAGTTGAGTCCGGAATATTTCAGCTCAGAATGTTCTCTGGAATGACCTTCTAGGGGCTCCCCGGGGAGCCTCTTCAAGGTTACAGGCTGATCTTACTGTAGATCGAGGGGGGAATCACGTCACATCATCCCGCGGTCCTCGAGGAGCGCTTTTTTTTCATTCAGATAAAAAAGGGGAACTCATCTTTTGATTCAGACAAATTTTATCTGTGATTCAAACTGGAGGCCGAGGCGGTCCTATAGGACCGCTTTTGGGGGGAGAATTACATTCAGATAAACAGATAAGGCGCTCATGCAGGACCGCTTTTGGAGGGGAGAACATGGCCTTCTGGTTCAAATGCATTTCAATCGTGCTTCCCAAAATGATTTAAAGTTCTTGCAACTTTCTTACTTTCACAACGTTCCACTTTCTCAATAAAGTCACTATACACTCACTGCGTTTTGTAACTCTGAAGTTCCAAATAAAAGTCTTCAACGATCATCACAAATAATCTTTTAGGTTGTGTGCAGAGCGGCTCACAAAAGATAACTGAATCCTCACGAACGCCTCCCGTCCTTGAGTCATATCGGTGATGGGTTATGCAACTGATTCATGTAGATTCGTCGAGCAATCGGTAGAATGCGTTTGCGGCTCTAAAGGCGGACCCCCGGGAAAAAAATATATTTTCTATAATAAATAAAGAGACATGAGTTTAAGAGACGAAGCAATAAATTTATGTGAAAAACATGGAGGTTTCTGGGAGTTGGTAAAGACACCCAAATTTAAATTTTATGATAAAAACCTTAACGCACTAGAGGATATTTTATATGAATTGAACGAGTATAGATTTTGTAAACGGTTGTTAAGAGAACGTTTATTTGGTGCCGATGGTAAACCACCACCCCATACAAAGGAGAAAGTAAAGGAATTCCTTAAAGAAAAAAAGATTGAGTTTTCTAAAAACGCCACTGAATTTCAACTTAGAAAATTGCTTTATAATGAGGATAAAGCCAAACTGAAAAAGACTTTTGAGGGTTATTTTTCATAAGAATGCTTGGGGGAAGGAGTTTTTATTTTTAATGAACACAGTTCATTAAAAATTCTTATGCTACTGATTTTTTTTCAGGATTGGTAGTATACAAATATCAAATTTATGATCTTTTTTATTTTCACTTGGTTTTCTGAAAATAAGAATGAGGGGGAGGGTAAATAGTATCCATGCAAGAAAAAAGTGGGTGGATACTATACAAATGAGGGGGAGAGTTAAAGGAATGGGGTTTTATAATAAAAGATGGCCGATAAATTTTTAGAAAGAATCAATGGTGTATTTAGTACGCTTAATGATTTAGAATGTGACAAACCTTATGTGATCCTTAAAGCGGAAAAGGTAAAGTCTAAATTTTGCGAAACTATAGCGGTAGACTTGGAGGGTGGCTTTAACAACATATTGCTACCAAATCATTTTTTAAAAAATAGGTTTAACCAAGAGGGGGATTTAAAAACACTCGTGAAAGACAAATATAAATTGATCTATAAAGGTAAAGTGACACTTAAAAATGGTAATCAAATGCATCGTATAGAGTTTACACAATGAGCTGATGGAATAATTAATATATACAATTTTTAGTGGCACCTGTCATTAAAAATTAAAACCTACTGTAATTTTTTAGAGTTTCTAATGGGAGAAAATATTCTTTTAACTTACCCCCAAAAGAAAAAGTCACTGGTTCTGATGTTTTGTGTTGAAAAAAGTTTTATCAGGAGTTCAAGTCGCTAGATCGAAAAAGTCACTGGTTCTGATGTTTTGTGTTAAAAATGTGTTCTGATGTTTTGTGTTGAAAATTTTTATCAGGATTTAACAGAAAAGTATTTTTATCAGGATTTAACAGAAAAGTATTTTTAACAGGAATTAACAGAAAAGTATTTTTAACAGGAATTAACAGAAAAGTATTTTTAACAGGAATTAACAGAAAATAAAAAACATCAGAGATTCAAGTCGAAAGTAAAAACATCAGAGATTCAAGTGGAAAGTAAAAACATCAGAGATTCAAGTCGAAAGTAAAAACATCAGAGATTCAAGTGGAAGTGTGCTCAACGTGCCCACTTACTACTCACAACGCTGTACATAAATCGATCGCCCACTGTGGAGGTGTCGTAACGACACGTTTCAGAGGCTTCCAACGGAATCTGAGTCAGCTTCTACTCAAAGTCAGCCGTTGAGAAATCCGCGAGCAATTCTACTGACTGCCAGTAATTAAGTTGAGCGTTCAACACCCACTCTATTAAAATGTGAGGAATACGAAATGCTGTGTAACCATCCAAAGTGCCCTCCTACAGATGAGAAGGAGGTCATGCTTACGAATAACTTTATTCTTCCATTTAGGATTTAATTTTAATACCTACTTGTATGATTAATTCATTTTGTTTCATTAATAATAATTTTAATAACCATTGCAATATACATATATTCATCCATTTTTCAAATTTGTCCAAAATTGAAGATTTATTAGCTACAAACCACAAAAGCGAATATGAAAGTGTTAATTTCGTTTGCTCTGAATATGAGCTGAAATCATTGAGGTGATTTTTATGTATTTCAGGGTTGTATTTTTGTATTTATTTATCATAGTTTTGCCCGTTACAAGGATTTCATGCAGACAGACACACAGACATTCGGACAGACACGGAACCAAAAATGTTCAGGAATCTACAGAAAGCCACTAGAGACGATTCACTGCAAGATGCTGTTCAAAAGCTGTTTTAGATTTGTACCAATATCTTGATAAAGTAGTACATTGTTCTGTGTTCCTGTTGTATTCATATTGGAAGTCTATGTGGAAGATGAAGCAAAAGAACTCAGTTTCTCCTTATCAACTGAGTTCTTCTGCTATCTTCCTCGTATACTTCCTAAAATATAAGTAAGAGAGCATGCATAATTATTATGTAATGAGTAGGGCTGGCTACCTTATTATTTTACTTAAGTACTACGTAGGTACAGAATTCAACTTCTTTAATTTAGTTTAGGGAGTGTTTTCCACAAACAATGGAAAATTAAAATTTTAAAGCAAAATCATTATTATCACATCACCGCTTGACTTAAGGAGTAAGAGTACATTGAAATGTTGTATCTCACGAGGTAGTTTACTAGCTTTTGGTTTATTATTTTCAATAATGAACCTTTGGAATCGACCAAGAAAAAAAATTTTTTAACACCCCCTCAAAATTTGATGGTTTACGTTTCAAGGTACGTAGAATCCAAAAATCGAATAAAAATTTGGCCGTCCGTCCGCCGTACGCCGTACGCCGTCCGCCGTACGCGGCACTTTTGCCACTTAGCATTGACCGATTTTGATGAAATTTGGTATGTAGGCTCCATTTGGGGTCTAGTTGTGCCCCGAAGCTTTTGGTTGATGTAGGTCAGTTCTAAGGGTTCCAAAATCAATTTTGAAATTTTGAAAACGCCCTAACTCAAAAAATTTCGATATAAAGGTATTGTTTTTCCTTCAATTTAAGATTCTATAGATTTTTTAGAATTTTTTGAGACCACGCGGAGCTCTGTAGGACAAACCGTTCGCTCCCTACGAAAATTTAAGGGTTTATATTGAAATATATATATATATATATATATAATCAAAACACGAGTGTGAATCGCAAAAGAGGCCTAATCTCCGTTCAAATTAGAGCTGACCGAAATGCGATCGATGGTTGGTGATTTTGATTTTTTTATTTTTTTTTTTTGATTTTTTTTTTTTTTTCTTCATATTGGATGGTTGGTGATTTTGGTAGACGAGTGATCTATATAGAAAAATAATAAACCATTGTGTAATAATTTGTAGCGTTTTAACATCGCAGTCAACCAAAAACTTGAAAGATAAAATAAGGGGAAAAATTTCATCCCTCCCCCTCACACCTCCTTCCCTCTCTATTAAACAAAATTATTAAATATTTCAAATTTTATTTAAAAAAATTATAAAACAGGTTTTAGCTTTAAAACTTTTTGGACTTAAAAACCATTTCAAGAACTTTTTATAACAAGAATTTTGAGGTCATTGCAGTAGCCTCATTCCTACAAAAATTCGATAGAATAGGTTCCTCACGTGGAAATGAAGTCAAGATAATGAGCAAAGAAATATTATTCTTGAATTAAGCTTAGAATTATGAAGAAAGCGATCAGACAACAATGATTTTACCTTCCTGTTCATATCCAGTATAATTGAACATAAAAGACTTACTTATTCATTGTTTGTGGAACACCCCGTAGTGAAGGTAGTAATTTATTAATTTTTATTTTTATTATAATCTGTTTTACTGATAATAACATTATTACTAGGTATCATTAATATAGTTCTTATCAATATCATTATTATCATTAATATCATAGTATTGAGGCATTATGTAGGTAATGTTTAATTGTTACATCGACAACACCGAAGTTAATATGATTACCTACGTTAATATAACGATGCCACAATTAATTGATGTGAGTGCGATGAGGTTTGGAACGAAAGGGGATGAAGTTGCAAAGGATTAAAATCCCTGAGAGGAATGACGTCAACTGAATTAACCTACTTGTGTAATAGGTAGAGTCCCTGTAGGCATAGTGTCTATTTCCTATGGGGATCGCTTCATCCTCATAAATTCGGTTCAAGAGCACGTCATAGTACCTCGAGTAGCTTTGACCACCTGAACAATACGGAGGACTCGATAAGTTTCTTCCACGTTTAACGGACATCACGGAAAATTAGTCAGTTTTTATACGTAAGAGATTGCAAAATTCTTCATGTTGTATTATTCAATTCTTATTAATTTTTCAAATGATAATAATTTCATTGCTCAATAATTGTTTTCTTCCTAAACTAATAGTTTTTGGTGTAAGGGAGCGTAACATCAAATTTATTATTATAAATAGACATTTTACTTGGTACCTGTTCGTTGGTTTATCAACGTACATGTGGTATTGATTCGAACTGAAGTTGTTGAAATCGATCATTGGGTGTTGAAAACTATTTTTGTCAACTAATAGGAATTGTTAGCGAATTCTACTAGCACTGAGGTTGGTGGTTCACGCACATTTTTCCACCTCTGTGCTCTACAGGCGCTTTAATGGAGACATAAAATCCACTTGAAGAGCGCCCTCATGCGGAACTATGCTGAGTGTTGCCAGTAAATACACAAATTTGCATGAACTACCTGTACTGGACTACCGCAGCCTACTATGTGATTTACTTCATAACCTGTAGTAGGCGTTATTTTATACTCACTTGCTAAGGATAGGAGAAGAGCGCCTCCCAGGAGGTGGAGCACAGCGTGCTTCCCAATAATCGGCAACTGTAACAATTAATATTGCTTTAAGATAATAATCGATATTTGAAAATCTGTACGATAAGAGGGTATCCTGGGTTTTTAACATAAGTGTCATAATATCAACTAAAACCCAAAAGAAGTCATTAGGTGTTCGAGAAGTTTCTAAAATACGATTCATGTAAGAAAACATTCTCTCCACAACAGTGTCAAAATAAAATCGAATAAATCGGTTTGTAACTTAAATTAATTTTAAGAAACTATAAATAGTATTTTTTTCAAACAAACAAAGGTAGGTTGCGCGCGCTATTAAAAAAAAAGAAAAAAAAAAAACGAATGAGGTGTTGACATTTTTTATTGAGCTCGATGGCGCACGAGTTTAATGCGCAACAAGTAGGTTTAAAAAAAAATAATCCGATTGCATAGATTATCCGATGCATAGTAGTTAATCTCAAAACAACAATCTCTAAGTACCTTCCACTACCCTCATAGGTGACCATCGCCAATCTGAACGATCTTGGAGAATTTCATCAAATTCGGATGAAAAATGTAAGTGTTATGGCTGTCAATCGTTTGTTTATGCGCTAAAAAAATGCGCTCTAAAATCTAATCCGAATAACTCCTGAAAATTTCATCGAAATCGGATAGAAACTTCGTATAGTTATGCCGGTTACAAGGATTTCATGACAAAAACACAAACACACTAACATGCACGGAACCAAAATTGTTCAGAAAGGTCTGAAACGTAATACGCGAGTGGAAATTTCGATTTTGGAAAACTTTTTTTTCAACCTTGAAAAGTGAAAAAAAGCTTCCGCTACCTTGGTAGACTCGGAAGCAAAAAGTAATCTGCAACAGAAATTATGGTTTTAGATGGTGGGTCTGATGATCATAATTGTTTTATTCATTTAATGACGTACATAAACACTACTTTTGGAGCTTTTTGGTTGCCCAGGAGATGCCTGGTGACTATTATAGTCTTATAATAAGACCAATTTGAAAGTACGAAAAACCCCTTCACTTTTTTTCAAATTATTTTTCGTTTAATTTTTCTTAACTTTCCTTCCCGAAAGTTCAAAAATTAGCAACGGGTACAATTTTCGGATAAGTACATGTACCCTTGACCAACTTCTCATTTTTACTGAAATTTCAAAATATTGTATATTTTTATCATCTTTTTTAAAGCTTTTTTCTTTTTTCACAATTTTTTCTTCAGAGTTCGATTTAAATGTTGCATAATTTGGATCAAATTATGCAACCTGGCTCCATAAGATGGCTCCGGGAGCAGAACATAGTTATTTGTTTGTAAATACGATGAACGTCTCAGAATCTGTATGAGGTAGGTTAAGAAAAAGGATGATGATACATAAAAAAGCTTAACCACTCAACCAATTTACGCGTATTAAGCTGAATATTGAAGGCATAATGAAGTCAATCTCATTGCAGGAGTCGACCTCTTGTCAATAATTGACAATCATCATTAGTAATAATTGACTAATTATTAGTAAAAGCTGGCCAACTTTGTCAAGTATATTAATTGTAATTCCTGTCATGGTGTAGATAGAATAAAAGCAACTTCAGGTCGGTTATAGGCACGGAAAATATGAGAAATAGAAAACGTATTTCTTTCGATTTATCTGACGCTCACGGATATATTCGTAGTTCTTGTGCCCTTCCTCTAGTTATGAGCCCTACCATAAGAAATAACCTCCCAATATATCTACTCGTATTAATATGCTTCCGATTGTTATTTTGCAATATACTAACGTTCCTCGACAAAATGTCAAAGAAAGGATCCCGGTTGAACTGTGCGGCCTCCAAACTTGGAGAAGATCGAAAAATTCGGCGTTTCCCACGACTTCTCGCATCTTTCATTCTTGCGGATTGTTATTATCTGATCGCTTGAGGGCCTCCCATTCCGTCGACAAGTTTCTGTTCTGATCGGCACGTTGTTTCCGTTTTTCTACAATGCTAACAGATATAACTGCCAATATAACTACTTAACTTCCACAATAGCAGTTTAACGTGGAACTAAAATTGTGCTGAAAGGCTTAAAACATGAAATGCGAGTGGAAAGTTTGATTTAGGAGGAATTTATTCTTCTCATCCCCAGGAAGTGCCTTTTTTCAAAATATATAATTGTTTCTCCTAATTTGGTAGCATTTATCGGTTTATTATTTTAATAATGAACCATTGGAATCAACCAAGAAAACATTTTATTAACCAAGAAAAATAATTCCCTAATGAAGGCGCCCACAACTCTTTATTTCATCAGAATAAACTTGATTGTGAAGCGAAAATGGCAATGCTGTGTTCTTTGCAGGCGAGTGATCTAGACAGAAAAATAATAAACCTTTATGTAAAAATACGTCAATTTATTGAGAATGGGGTCCACAAGAATTATCAACTTCTTCTTTGCTGTACTTTCGGTAAATTTATTACCTTCTTCAGGGCTCGAAGGAATTTTTACCCAGCGAGCATATCAAGCGTCAATATTAAATGTGCTGGTGAAGATGCCACCATAATTCATTAAAATGAAATTTTATGGAATTAAATAAAAAGTCTGCCTAGTGGGTGTGGCACGTAGCTTCCTCGTATCCATGATTCGATGCCTAGAAGTTTATTTCAAAACATCAATCTCTAAGTACCTTCCACTATCACAACAATCAATATGCACAAGGACGTTTTGTACAGTTTCAAATCAAGAAAGCTTGTGGACATCCAGGGAAACAACGGAGAATAACGGGAAAAAGCGATTTCTCAACAATAAGGGCCAAGCAGATTGGGAGAGATCGTCTTCCTTTGGTTACTCCCTGCGACACTTCCTCCTTGACCACAAAAAGAGTGCTATGTACCTCAAAGCTGAATATCCATTATTTATAAAGAGGCTGCTCTGTCAAATAAGATTTTGATACCTTAAAGCTCTAAGGCGCTATGTCCAACAACGGAGTTTTGAGAAACATTCAAAATAAATTATCACCAATGCACAATTCCTAAAATAGTGGCTTATTTATAAACATTTTAGTTTCTTCAATAAATTTTCAAGCTATAATCGTCAAGAAAGTCAATAATAGATCTGTTGAATTTGAGTTTTTCTCAAATTAAAATAATGAAAAATGTGGAAGATGGGTGGACTTATGTGCCTTTGTGCTTTAAGGTATCGATGTGCAAACCCCTCTTTTGATTTATTATTTTCGATAATGAACCTTTGGAATCGACCAAGAAAAAAAAAATTTTAACACCCCCTCAAAATTTGATGGTTTACGTTTCAAGGTACGTAGAATCCAAAAATCGAATAAAAATTTGGCCGTCCGTCCGCCGTCCGCCGTACGCGGCACTTTTGCCACTTAGCATTGACCGATTTTGATGAAATTTGGTATGTAGGCTCCATTTGTGGTCTAGTTGTGCCCCGAAGATTTTGGTTGATGTAGGTCTGTTCTAAGGGTTCCAAAATGGATTTTGAAATTTTGAAAACGCCCTAACTCAAAAAATTTCGATGTAAAGGTATTGTTTTTTCTTCAATTTAAGATTCTATAGAATTTTCAGAATTTTTTGAGACCACGCGGAGCTCTGTAGGACAAACCGTTCGCTCGCTACGAGTATTTAAGGGTTTTACGTACGATAAATCAGAAACACGAGTGTGAATCGCAAAAGAGGCCTAATCTCTTTTCGAATTTTAGCTGACCAAAATACGATCGATGTTTTTCTTCAAGTTGGATGGTTGGTGGCTTTGCTGACGAGTGATCTATAGAAAAATAATAAACCATTGTGTAATAATTTTCAGCGTTTTACCGTGTGATCCTTATATTCAACCTCTTTGACAGCTCCGTAAGTTGTCCAATATGGAATGATGATGGACTTGACACGGTGATTCACCTCATCTCTTCTAGCAAAGTTTACTCGTACAAACGTCCAAGGTACTTCAAATTTATTTATTTAGACCAGTCCGTTTATAGTTTGACGCTACTATGCAACGATAGGAGGGATGTGGTGAAGTTGGTGGGCTTTCTTCAAACGGTTCTATGGCAACGAGCACTCACTGTAAATGAGGGTTTCCTTTTCGACAGATTTGAAATCAGTCTTCAGTATCAGTATTTTATTTTGATCTGAAGAAATTTTTATTTATTTTGTATGCTTTTTATCATTACGTAATACCTAAGACGTCTGTTCATTTGCCATGTTTGTGTGCGAACTATTCTGAAAAACATTGTTTTAACACAATAAATCATCTAGCTATTTGTCTATTTGTCTTTCGACTTTTCTCTCTCTTCCTCTCTCCCCATCTCAGTCTTAGTTTTGGCCGAGTTTGTAGCCTGCTTTACCTCGATTTCTAATCGGAACCGACACGATCCGCCAAGCAATTAGCTCTTCAACTTGTTCAAACCCTATTTTTACGCTCGGAATCCGAGAGGAGAAGACGGAGGCTCACTATTCATTTATGTTGAGAGACTCTCGTGACGTCACCAGTTCACGATTTTTGAGGCTTTTTCGAGACACTTGGGAAGGTAGTTTATCGGATGAGCTGCAGGGATGACCTGGTTCGTGACGGGCCGTCATAGTTTGTACGGGTATGAGGTCGTCTTGCACAATGCTCGACACACGGGATGCGTGTTTACTTCTGTTTCACACTGACGAGGTTGGCAACATATTCGAACACCTACGGGTAAATAAATACCCATAATATCTCATCCGAGGAGAAGTATATGACCGAGATGTACTAAAAAAATGTATGATTTGAGATTAGCACAATATTTCAGTAGATCCCTTACTGAATATTTTTGAATTAACCCATTAAGTAGGTACCTTTTACTGCTTATTTCACATTCAGTTACTATAATCTTCGGAATGTTCCAGAGCAGATTTTAGTGGACAATTTTTCAAAAAAATTCCATGTTAAAAATGTCCAGTTCACTGCAATAGCTTTCCTTGGAAATTCGCTGAACTTTTGTGCAAGTGGGTTCTCGTTGATAGTTACGTTGATAGTTAGTAAGTTGCAGTTGTCGAATTCGTTTTTTTTGGTATGTGCTGCATGTAGTCTGTCATTTCTCTCTCAATCATTATTGAATGCGTACTTTACCTTTTTTGTACCCAATTCTTCTTATTTATGTTACTTCTTTTTCAACCACAAATAAATTATAAAAATAGTTTTAACTTATTGGTTTTATTGCTTATTTTAGCTAGTATGATCGAGCAATTAATGGGCATTGCAAGGTAAACAATGTGGAATCCACATTCAATTAATGGACATTACGAGGTAAACAATGTGGAATCCACATTCCACATTCCACCATGAACTTGTTGAAGAACCACCTCATACAGACATGTACCAGACCTATCACTCCTAAGAATTTCAAACTTTTCAAGCCCTTCCAACATACCTCCCTACGGTTCTATTTGTTAGATCATAACTGAAGAAACTGAATGATTGGATTCACTCAGATGACTTGCAAAAGCAGAAAAACCTTTGTTATCCCATAAATCCTCTATTCGTAAAATGTTGAAATGAGTCAGTAAAATGTTGCATTGAATTTGTAATATTAGTGCTGAAATGAGTCTGTAAAATGATGAATTGAATCTGTAAAATTAATGTTAAAATGAGTCTGTAAAATGTTGAATTGAGTCTGTAAAATTTTGAATTGAATCTGAAAATGTTGACTTGAATCTATAAAATTAATGTTGAATTAAATCTGTAAAATGTTGAATAGAATCTGCAAAATGTTGAATTGAATTTGTAAAATTAATGTTAAAATGAGCCTGTTAAATGCTGAATTGAATTTGCATAAGGTTGAAATGAGCCTGTAAAATGTTGTATTGAATCTATAAAAGGTTGACCTAAATTTGTAAATGCTGTACATTGCGTTATTTTCACTCAAAGTTCCAACTTGACGGCTTGTTGTCGATGCAAAATGTCGGATGTTTTGGAAATCGGAAAAAAGGAAAAAATTCTCGACATTTGTTATGATAATAGGAAGCAGCGTCGTCCGATAAAGAGTACGTGGGGCGGCCAAGGGCAGTCTCTCCCACGCCTGTCCCATCCCAGCTGCTCCGTATAAGGTGACTCCCGGGAGACCGCCGGGGTCACGGAGATGCGACCTCCGCGGAGATACGAGGTCCCCTCGACGTGACGACCACCGGGAGGCCGATGACTCGGGCGGGCTGCACACTCGCATTCCTCAATTAGCCCGCTAAGTGCGGTGCGGGATGCACGCTAACGTTCGCAAAGGATAACGGCACCCGTTTGTTAACACCGTCGGTTAAATACGACACGGATTTACGTGTTATTGACAAACGCCGTTATTCAGGGCGTATTCTTTAAGTAGTCATTTAAGTACAGTGAAACCTCTCGTCTTTCATTGAACACGATGTTTCTACTTAGGATCGGTTCTACTTAGGATGTGGTTCAGAGGGCCGGTTTCACGAATGCGAATGAACTCGGCGCATCAGACGGTTAAACCTCCTGAAAAGATGGTTTAACCATTTACCGTTCGGTGTCCTCAAGTAGTTTGAGTGCTCGGGAATTGTTGTTGGAAACAGTTCCTACCGTGCAGAACACCTATGAATGAGATTTGCGAAATCGATTAAAAATCATTCGAACATTCGAATTCTAAACTCGATCAAAGGGGCTTTCGATGAATCGACAAGAATTTGCGAGCAGAACCTTCGGAAATGGTTCTAATCGAAAAGGCTTCCTATGAACAGGACATCTTGCGTTCTGGATTGTATGCAGGAGCACCTCCTCCAAGGGTTTTTGTGCTTTCAGAGTGAAAAAACATAGTTTCGACCCAGTTGAACGTTGGGAAGACGATCTGAGGTGTTTCGGGAGGCCTCACGTTCTGCTGAGCCGCCTGCCAGCCCTCCCCCATCCAAACCTTTTTTTTTTCGATCGTCGATTCCTTTGAAAAACGCAGCAAATTGTTACAGAAAGGTTTATTATTTTTCTATACAGGATGTCCACAAAACAAGTCTCATTCCTTCAAGGGGTCGATTCTAC
The DNA here is from genome assembly GCA_009739505.2 of Apolygus lucorum. Classification (NCBI taxonomy): domain Eukaryota; kingdom Metazoa; phylum Arthropoda; class Insecta; order Hemiptera; family Miridae; genus Apolygus; species Apolygus lucorum. The sequence goes on along the minus strand of CM019176.2, from coordinate 63,919,560 downwards.
AACTAATTTGCAACAAAAAAGTCTTTTGGAAGCTTCTTTCCCGAATTATTTGAAACTAGCTGAAAAGCCTACTAAAAGCAGGCAAAGACTATTCCTCCGACTCTCCTCCCGCCACCAACTCCCTCCGACTCCTCCCGCCCCCAACCCCTCCGACTCCTCTCGCCTCCGATTCCTCCCGCCCCAACCCCTCCAACTCCTCTCGCCCCCGACCCTTCCCGCCCCCAACCCCTCCGACTCCTCTCGCCTCCGACTCCTCCCGCCCCAACCCCTCCGACTCCTCTCGCCTCCGACTCCTCCCGCCCCCTACCCCTCCGACTCCTCTCGCCTCCGACTCCTCCCGCCCCCAACCCCTCCAGCCTACAACTCTCCCTCTGCCACGACCCCTCCGTGCATACGTACGTACGTACGTACGTACGGTTGGCGTTTTATATAATTAGACTAGCTGAAAAGCCTACTAAAAGTAGGCAAAACGCTTCTTCCGACTCTCCCCGCATCCCACTCCTTCCGGCTCCTCCCGCCTCCGATTCCCCCCCCTCCCGCCCCACCGACTCGTCCCACCTCCCAAGACCCCTCCGTGCATACGTACGTACGTACGTACGTACGGTTGGCGTTTTATTATATTAGATTAGATAATAAGAGAAAGTTTTTAAGAGACATGCTTTGTTGAAAATAAGTTGTAGAATCGATCCCTTGAAGGAATGAGACTTGATTTGTAGACACACTGTATAGATCACTCTTCTGAAAAGAACACAGCTATGCCATTGTCAACCTACCAACCTACCACACACCAACTTCACAATCAAGTTTATTTGGAAGAAATAAACGCTTCACACTCACTTCGAAGAAACAGGGAGTTGTAGGTGTCATAATGAGGAAATTTGATTACTGGTTGCCAAGGATTCAAAACTGGATACAACTCGAAGAAACGAACAGCCATCGCATTTTGGTCAGCTTACATTTTTGAACGGAGATTAGGCCTCTTTCGCGATTCACAATCGTGTTTCTGATGTGTCTTAAGTCCAACCCTTAAGTTCTCGTAGGGAGCGAAAAGTTGGTCCTAAAGAGCTCCGGGTAGTCTCATTTGATTCTAAAAACGCTGCAAATCATTGCTCAAAGGTTTATTATTTTCTGTATAGATCACCCTTCTGTATAGATCACTGGTTCTCCATCAATAGCACCTACCACCATCTGTATTCTCCCTTGACCTTCCCTCTCAAATTTCAGCTTCCTGCGTTCAATAGGATTGAAAATGGCTTCGGAGCTCACTCAGCTGATCAGTGATCTGAAGAGTGAAAAAGATCTCCTCGAATGCTGGAGACGCCTGGAAGAGCACTTCCATTCAATAGGAGTAAAAATGGCTTTGGAGCTCACTCAGCTGATCAGCGATCTGAAGAGTGAAGAAGATCTTCTCGAATGCTGGAGAAGCCTGGAAGAGCACTTCCATTCAATAGGAGTAAAAATTGGCTTTGGAGCTCACTCAGCTGATCAGTGATCTGAAGAGTGAAGAAGATCTCCTCGAATGCTGGAGACGCCTGGAAGAGCACTTCCATTCAATAGGAGTAAAAATGGTTTTGGAGCTCACTCAGCTGATCAGTGATCTGAAGAGTGAAGAAGATCTTCTCGAATGCTGGAGAAGCCTGGAAGAGCACTTCCATTCAATAGGAATAAAAATTGGCTTTGGAGCTCACTCAGCTGATCAGTGATCTGAAGAGCCTTTGAGCAATAATTTGCAGCGGTTTTTACCCACCAACATTTTTTTTACCTACCAACTTTTTTTTACCTACCAGCTAGGTACTACCTACCACACCATACTGGCTTCACACCTTCACAATCAAGTTTATTATAAAGAACTAAACGCTTCACACTCGATTGGAAAAATAGAAAGCTTCATATGGAAATTTGATTACTGGTTACGCAGAAGGCAAAACTGTATACAAATCGAAGAAATGAACAGCGATCGCATTTTAGTCCGATAAAATTTGAATGGAGATTAGACCTCTTTTGCGATTCACAATCATGATTCTGTTTTATCGAAGGAAAACCTTCAAGTACTCGTAGGGACCGAACGGTTTGTCCTACAGAGCTCCGGGTGGTCTCAAAAATTTTTAAAAATTCAATACTATTTAAAATTGGTGAAAAAACGATACCTTTATTTCGAGAGTTTTCGAGCTAGGGCACTCTTGAAAATTTCAACCCTTAATTTTCACCCCTTAGAAGTGACCTACATCAACCAAAAGCTTCGCGGCACAACTAGACCCCAAATGGAGCCCATATACCAAATTTGAACCAAATCGGTCCAGTGTTGCTAAGAAAAGTGCCGCGTACGGCGTACGGCGGACGGACGGAAATTTTTGGTTTATTATTTTCAATAATAAGCCTTTGGAATCGAGCAAGAAAAAAAAAATTTTAACCCCCCCTCAAAATTTGATGTTTTACGTTTCAAGGTACGTAGAATACGAAAATCGAATAAAAAAATGTCCGTCCGTCCGCCGTACGCCGTACGCGGCACTTTTCTTAGTTACCATGGACCGATTTCGATGAAATTTGGTATATGGGCTCCATTTGGGGTCTAGTTGTGCCGCGAAGCTTTTGGTTGATGTAGGTCACTTCTAAGGGGTGGAAATTAATGGTTGAAATTTTCAAGAGTGCCCTAGCTCGAAAACTCTCGAAATAAAGGTATTGTTTTTTCACTAATTTTAAATAGTACTGAATTTTTAAAAATTTTTGAGACCACCCGGAGCTCTGTAGGGCAAACCGTTCGGTCCCTACGAGTACTTGAAGGTTTTCCTTCGATAAAACAGAATCATGAGTGTGAATCGCAAAAGAGGTCTAATCTCCCTTGAAATTTTTTCTGACTAAAATGCGATCGCTGTTCATTTCTTCGATTTGTATACAGTTTTGCCTTCTGCGTAACCAGTAATCAAATTTCCATAATCAAAAGTCAATGGAGAATACTGAAGGCGCCTGAGTGGTCACTGATCAGCTGAGTGAGCTCCAAGGCCATTTCCTCTCCTGTTGAACGCAGGAACCTGAAATTTGAGAGGGCTGGTCAATTGAGAATGCTGAAGGCGCCTGAGTGGTCACTGATCAGCTGAGTGAGCTCCAAGGTCATTTCCTCTCCTGTTGAACGCAGGAACCTGAAATTTGAGAGGGCGGGTCAAAGGAGAATGCTGAAGGCACCTGAGTGGTCACTGATCAGCTGAGTGAGCTCCAAGGCCATTTTCTCTCCTGTTGAACGCAGGAACCTGAAATTTGAGAGGGCGGGTCAAAGGAGAATGCTGATGGCGCCTGAGTGGTCACTGATCAGCTGAGTGAGCTCCAAGGCCATTTTCTCTCCTGTTGAACGCAGGAACCCTGAAATTTGAGAGGGCGGGTCAATAAAGAATGCTGAAGGCGCCTGAGTGGTCACTGATCAGCTGAGTGAGCTCCAAGGCCATTTCCTCTCCTGTTGAACGCAGGAAGCTGAAATTTTAGAGGGCGGGTCAATGGAGAATGCTGAAGGTGCCTGAGTGGTCACTGATCAGCTGAGTGAGCTCCAAGGCCATTTCCTCTCCTGTTGAACGCAGGAAGCTGAAATTTGAGAGGGAAGGTCAAGGGAGAATGCTGAAGGCGCCTGAGTGGTCACTGATCAGCTGAGTGAGCTCCAAGGCCATTTCCTCTCCTGTTGAACGCAGGAACCTGAAATTTGAGAGGCAGGGTCAAAGGAGAATGCTGAAGGCGCCTGAGTGGTCACTGATCAGCTGAGTGAGCTCCAAGGCCATTTCCTCTCCTGTTGAACGCAGGAACCTGAAATTTGAGAGGGCGGGTCAATGGAGAATGCTGGAGGCGCATGAGTGGTCACTGATCAGCTGAGTGAGCTCCAAGGCCATTTTCTCTCCTGTTGAACGCAGGAAGCTGAAATTCTAGAGGGAAGGTCAAGGGAGAAGGTGGTGGTAGGTGCTATTGATGGAGAACCAGTGATCTATACAGAAGGGTGATCTGTACAGAAAATAATAAACCTTTGAGCAATGATTTGCAGCGTTTTTATTCGATTTTCGTATTCTACGTACCTTGAAACGTAAAACATCAAATTTTGAGGGGGGGTTAAAATTTTTTTTTTCTTGCTCGATTATTGAAAATAATAAACCAAAATTCAATACTATCTTAAATGTATTGAAAAACAATAACTTTATATCATCATTTTTTGAGCTGTGGCGTTTTCAAATGTTAACCCTTTAGGGACTAGTGACGGATATATCCGTCAGCCCCAATCTGCTCAGGAGGCCCAGCGACGTATATATCCGTCGCCTGTTTTTCCTACAAGAATGTGTCTCTTTCTCACCTCTCATGCTATCTATTGGATTTTTTGTTGTTACTACCACTATTCTGAATTGTTGTGTGACTGTTGTACCTCTTTTCCAACCCTCGATTCCCCCCCCCTATCTCTTCAGCCCCCTTTCAAATGTGTGTCACCTGTAGATTTTAGTTGACGCGCAGTTGTGATTAATGAATCGTTCGGCAATGTCCGAAAAACGTGTTTATGACGATGATGAGATTCGCGAAATTATTACGGATGGTTTTAGTGATGAGGAAGAAAGTGGTTCATTTATAGAACCGGAAGAAGGTTTGTTTTTTGGTTTCTGTTAACTATAAACCTTCAATGCCTGTTTATATTTTAATGTTGACTTGTCATAACGTCAATAAATATATAAAGATTATTGTGTAAGAATTCGAAAGAAATTTGATAAAGCTGAGCTGAGAAATATAAGAAAAAGTGCGACCGCAGCGCACCCGCCGATTTTGGCGAAATAATTCAGGCCAGGGGGGTCGGCGATGCATTTTTAATAGAGGCATGGGTGGCCGTGAAACGTAAACCAACAAATTTTGAGGAGCCGGTGGGGGGGGGGGGGGGGGGGGGTAAGTAAATGATTTTTTCTTGTTCGATTCCAAAGGTTCATTATTGAAGACCAAAATTCATGTTTTTCCGCGTTCAAACGGATTCTGGTGCAGTTTTTACCGTTCTTGTATCTTGAAAAAAATATTCGTTCTCATAATTTGATTTCCGATTGAAAAAACTCGCTGTTTCCCAGATAAGTTAAAATTTCCTTTACAGAGGGCTGTTTCATGCCTTAAACCTTGACTTTAAGAAAACGTCAAGCGTCTAGCTAATGAAAAATTTAATGCTCTTCCCAACGGTATCGTCAAACTTGAATTTACACAGCAAATTAAGAGAGTTATGATCAGCCTAGTAACGGAAGGGCAAAATCACGAAAAAATCCTAAAATTGAAAAAAAAAAATTGGAAAAACAAGAGGTTAAAAAAATTGCTGACGGACTTTTTTGATGCAAATTAGTTGTAAAATCGACTCCTGCAGTATGGCAGACCTGTTTGTCTTACACTTTATATATGTCGGCGGCATCGCCAGTATTCAAATTAGGCGCTACAAGATATTTGAATTGGCTTCTCGATGGATCGAATGAACGCGAAGCCTATTGAATCAGCTATCGATGCTGGACGAGTGTATCGATGTATCGAGAGGGGGACAGGCAGTTCGAGAGAACCCCGCGAAGGGATGTCGGTCTAGTATTGTTTGATGAGCTAAATTCAATCGTAATGCTATTGTAGAGCAATGCAAGTGGTGTGATAATGTCGAGTTATGATTAGTGAATGCGCCCTTTCCGTCATCAGAAGTGGTCGAACCAGGTGTGAGTTTTTATTTACTATAAGAAGATTGAAGACAACAAAAACCATGGAGTCTCCAAAGGCCATTCGAAATCAACAGGTGAAACAATCCAATTTTAAGCTCTGAATCCTGACAAATCTAATTGAAATTCGAATGAGTTTTGCTTTGCCTTATACATGATTACATTTTATTGGAAATTATCATCCATCATTGATAAAATTGTCGTATAAGAAGCAAAACTAGGTACCTAACCTCTCTACTTGAAATCTGTTATGAGATTCATTCCCTTCCTATTTTGGAAATTAATCTCACATTCTCTTTTAATGCAACACATTATTGTATCCACTCAACGAACTTTCAATCAATAACTTTGAGATATGTCTCCTGCCGCGGAGAACCTAGTTATGAGGTTGTGGGAAGGCCGGGAAGGTAGGTTGCTTCCCAACGTTCCAGCAACCAACTTGCTTTCTGGAACACACCTTTGTCACGTGACGTTTTGCAACCAATAGCCTTGCGTTTTGGCAGGACACACCTTCGTCACGTGCTTAGTAGGTCCAATCAAAACCTCTCTTCCTCGCAATAGTTTCGTGAATCGGGTGACACTAAAAAGAGGACCAGAGTAACTGGGGAACTGAGGAACCAGACTTTTTCTTCGACTTCACGCGACATTTGTGGATATTGTGTTTCGCCCAGAGCCCTTTCTAGGTCTTTTTTTTATGCCCTTGTATAAACCATCTGCTATTCGGTTGAAATAAACCAACTGCTCATAGGTGAGTTGAGGGACCAGCTTGAATAACAATATTTCCTCGCTCGTGAATCTCCGATTCTCTCATTACGTTTCTGAAATATCACGATACCTTTTTTTTCTTGTTGCCAGCTGAGATTTTACCGATTTGAATTACAGAAAATTACTCCCTTCTCCTTGTAGCTATCATATTGTGTTGAACCTGAATTATATTATAGTATGCTGAAAATTTTCTGTTCATGTTCATGTAACTGCTGAATCGTACTTGCATTTTGTTTGGTGGTTTTTCGGCGATCCCGTCATAATGGCCAACCATGCACTGCCACAAGAGTCGTGTTAGTCGGCTCCGCATTGTTCCTAACGTTCGAATTCGTCCGGAAAACTCAATTATTGGCCACAACAAATGTGACAATTTTTCTTCTGCTCACATTCCTTTGAACTTTTTTTTTTTTTTTTTCAAAAATGGATTATTCTGCGTGTGTTGACCTTGGATTTAGCCAAGCCATTTACAATCATATTGATTCAGAACTGTATAATTATGCGTTTACCCACCTTGAGTGAGTAGATCCGACTTACACCAGCTAATTATTTATCTGTGTGAATTAGGTGTCGTGTGCAGGCACAGTACCTACTAAACTGTTATAAATCTGTAAACTGCATCTTCATGTAAGATCGCTTGAAGCTGATGTTCCAGCCATGAAAAATTGCTTCCACTTCCGTGATCAATTCTCCACGTTGAAAATGCATTTTATTTTTTTTATTTTGCGTTTTCGTATCCCGTGTGTAAAATTGTGGGCTACTTAGTGTGAACGTACGATTTTGATACAGATTTTAATGGTAATGATGATTTTTATCTTTAGGAGCCTAAAGGCATCACTAAGGTCAAATTGATTATAGGAAGATGTATGGCAGAAAATAGTAACGAGAAGATAGTACAGTCCTATTGCTGGTAGGGTACTTTCGATAAGTATGGATTTTAAGATATTACCTATCCGGTGGTAAATTTGTTGTACCTTGTAGTTGTTAAATTCCTCCTAAATTTGTCTCAGCGATCAATTCATTTCCGACATTGCATAGATTGATCCTTTACTCCTGTTGTAAAAGTAATGAATTGGCAGTGTTCTGTGAGTCTTTTTGGTAATTGGTACTGATAGCACGTACCAAAAACAGTAATTACGAGTGTTCGGCAATCAGCATGAATGTTCTGCTTAGATTTCGAGTCAATTCGAAATTTATTCAATTCTCTGTGTGAGATAAATATCATTCTTTGTGTGAGATTTATAACATTCTCTGTGTGAGTTTTATGCAATTCTCTGTGTGAGGAAAATAACATTTTCTGTCTGAGATAAATATCATTCTCTGTGTGAGGTTTATGCAATTCTCTGTGAGATTTTTTTTACGATTTTCTGTGTGAAATTTATGAAAATTTTCTGTGTGAAATTTATAACATTCTCTATGTGTGATTTATAAAATTCTCTGTGTGTGATTCCCCATATTATCTGTGTGAGATTTTCATTTTTCTCCGTGTGAGATTTATAAAATTCTCTATGTGAGATTTATAAAAATTTTTGAGTGAAATTCTGTGTGAGATTTACAAAAAAATTCTGTGTGAACTTCTGTGTGAGATTTATAAAATTCTCTGTGTGAGATTCCCAAATTTTCTGTGAGAAATTCCCAAATTCTCTGTGTGAGATTTCCAGTTTTCTCTGTATGAGATTCCAAATTTTTCTGTGTGAAATTCCCAAATTATCTGTGTGAGATTTATAAGATTTATCTATGTGAGATTTACAGGAATTCTCTGTGTGAGATTCCCAAATTTTCTTTGTGAAGTTCCAGAATTCGCTGTGTGAGTTTTGTAAAATGCTCTGTGTACAGTTTTCTCTAAGTGAGATTCAGTAACTCTCCGTCAGGAACAATTTTCTTTGTCTGAGATCCGTAAATTCTTCATGACACTGGTTATTGCGACTGGAACAAAATTTTACATTTCATAGCAACATTTGTTTGCATAATGATTCCAGTCACAGTATAAGGTCGTTCAGCAACCACTAGCCCATGTTTTTGCAGGAACAATATCACTAATTGCCACTGTTTGCACTAAGTAACACTAGCTACACAGCACTATCAAATCATGTGGCTTGTTTCGTTTGAGGCGTCTAATTTGTCATTTGTTGTCTGGTATGTACAGCATTTCTCAGTTCTCGATGAGTATCGTCATTCCTCATACATGTACTATGGTGTTCTAGCCGTAAGTCGTAGTGTTTTGTTTTGGTTGGTGACTCGTTTTGTATTCAATTTTTTTTTGCATAAACTCAGAGTTGTAATATGTAGATGAGCATTTTTGCTGGTTTTTTTTTCTTTCTTCTTTTGGGGAGAGAAATTGGAAGTCGTCCATTTTTTTTTGTGCTTTATCTTCAATTATTCTATTTTTTTTTTCTTCAATGTGATTTTCCCAATTAGTTTGGAAACAAGCGTGTGGTATCTTGATTGGTTTAATTGTGGATTTTATTGTAGGAAATTTCTTATTGGTAAAGTACTATTATTGGTAAATGTACTGGTTTTGATTCGTTTAGTTTAATCTAAACTTCTTTGACCAAATAGCTACCTGCTTGGTGGAGGTTTGTAGTTTTTGAGTTGAGTTGTATCTTCTACATCGTCTATAACGGATCGAATAGCAGAATTTTCAGTAAATTTAGCCATCACTGTTTCTTCAGGTTGAGGTGGGTCTCGAGTGTACTTGAGGTACAGTACAAGCCCTTGCTCGCTTTCTTGCCTTCATTGGCGTTAATCCTGAGTGCTTATTTTCTTAAATTGTGTTTGGTATTAGTGTTTCTGTCTGAACTCGAATTGGTTAGGCAGAGTCAATTTTCTATGCACTGTTATCAGTGTTAGCCACCGGAGTAGTAATTTTGAGAAAGAATTTTTGACAGGAACTGGGAGAGAGAATATTGATCGATATCTAGTCTTCTCGTTAAGCGATTTTCCAGGATTGAGTATCATGACTTCCGCAAATTTCTACTGGGATATTACGTACATGATGCAGCCTTAGCGCAGCTTTGATAGTATGAAGTAATTTGAAGGTCTCTTTGTCTAGAGGCACCTTTGCGATTCCAACTGTTATGAGATGATAGCCAGGAGTCTTGGATTGATGCTACGCTTGATTTCATCTTGTGTTCTCTCAACGTAAAAGAAAGAATTTCATATTCGTCAATTTTTTTTTTGTTTTTTAAAACTAGTGTTGTATTTTTATTTGAAGAAATAGGTACTCCTATTCAGAAGAGGTTAGAATGTTTCACACAGATGGTCTGGGAACAATGAATTGGTTTTTTTTTTTCTTGGTTACTCCCGGTCAATGTTTCGCTTTCATTTGGGATTCACCAGTTTTCAGTTTTTTTTCTTCCTGTGGACATGTTTCAAATGCATTACTGCCAGTTGTATTGCTATTAGAAGTGCTTTGCGAGGCATCTTGCTGGATGTTATATATTAGCAAATATATATGCATTCTTCTAGCTGTTGAGTTGATTTTAAAGAAACTTTCTGATTAATTAATTCTCATTTTCTGCATCACTCGCTCGCTGATTGTAAGGATAACAGGCGAGTGTTCTGAGGCTGGGTCATCATTATCATCTACTTGTAAATATCCTGTAATAATACCCCCTACTTATAAAGAAGTATAACACATCTGGAATTTTATTAGCATTCGTAGGCCAATACGTAGACTTTCCGGTTGAATGAAGATCGCACGAGTTGCTCCCTCGTGTGGTTAGTTCTTTATGTTTGGTTGTAGTTAGGAGTCCCAGTAAGTGTTCCTAGCGTTGATCTACGGTACCAATTATGGAACTGTCTCCTAATGAGTTAAGGAGGCTTCTTATCGATATTGGGGCACTCAAGATTTTGAAACCTTGACCTTTTAGGTACTCGATGATGTGGGTTTTGTACACATGGGATCTTGGGACCTTGGTTGCCAACAATCAGCTATAACTTGGTACGTGTACCGTTGTTTTTTCTGTCAAAGTTTGTCCCTGATCAGTTTCCTCTAAATTGGAAGTTCGTTTTCCAGACGTTGCCGAAAGCAGTTCTTAATTAATAGTTGGACGTCGGAATAATTCTTCATTCCAACAACATTAATCTGTGTGCACTCTGTGTGGGTATTTCAGTATTCTCTACTTGTGATTTCTGCAATACTCTGAGCAAACTTTCAGCAATGCCATATTTGAGTTTTTTTCTTATAATACGCTCTATTTGATATAACGAAATACTCTGAGACTTCAACAACATCCTATTTGAGCTTTGTGAGATATCAACTACAATCTGTGTGGGAATTTCAGTTTCTAATTGAGATTTCTAATCTTACGTGTAATTTGCAGTTTTGTCTATGTGAGCTATATTTACGATCCTCTGTAAGGGATTTTCAGCACATTCTGTGAAATTTCTGAAATTCTGTATAAGAAGTTCCCAATTTTTTTTTCTACATTTTAATATTGTTCATGGATTTCAACTTTTCTTTGTGAAATTTATACTTGAAGTTGCTCTACGTGAGACTTCTAGTTGCTCTATGTGATACTTATGGTTGCTCTACGTGATACTTCTAGTTGCTCTATGTGATACTTATAGTTGCTCTACGTGAGACTTCTAGTTGCTCTATGTGATACTTATAGTTGCTCTACGTGATACTTACAGTTGCTCTATGTGAGACTTACTTATAGTTACTCTGTGTGAGACAGGAAGTTACTCTATGTGAGACATGAAGTTACTCTGTGAGAGACTTGAAGTTACTCTTGTGAGACTTGAAGTTACTCTGTGTGAGACTTGAAGTTACTCTGTGTGAGACATGAAGTTACTCTGTGTGAGACTTGAAGTTACTCTGTGTGAGACAGGAAGTTACTCTGTGTGAGACGTGAAGTTACTCTGTGAGAGACTTGAAGTTACTCTTGTGAGACTTGAAGTTACTCTGTGTGAGACTTGAAGTTACTCTGTGTGAGACATGAAGTTACTCTGTGTGAGACTCAAAGTTGCTCCTTGTGATATTAACAAGTCGTCTGTGTGACTAATACTGTGTGCTCAATTTGAGATTTCTACTTTGCTTCTTGTGAAGTTTTCAACCTCTCAGTGAGATTTCTGGTCTTATCTATGTGAGTTTTTCATTTTGTTTATTAGAAATATCCAGTTTCTGTGATTGAGGCAACCCGTTTCCTTTGCAAGGGGTTTTGGTTTGCACCTTCCAAATCCTTGCCAAGTTTTGCTTGCACTTGTTGTAATTTGATGCCCGTAAACTCGGGTTCTGTGTGATTTCACGATTATTTTTGTTTGTCAGGACAGCCGAGTGCTAGTTGGATGGCGGTGTCATGATAGCCAGTGTCGGCGGACAATAACTGTTGTTAGATTTCACTAATGACGTACCAAGCAATATTCTATTTTATGTTCCTCGAGTTTCGAGGAACCTGCTACTACTCATCCATTACTCTTGCTTTCCCAACTGCAGTCGAGGCGCCTGCATTGTCAGGGCTGGCCGTGTCGGCGGCATCGCCAGTATTCAAATTAGGCGCTACAAGATATTTGAATTGGCTTCTCGATGGATCGAATGAACGCGAAGCCTATTGAATCAGCTATCGATGCTGGACGAGTGTATCGATGTATCGAGAGGGGGACAGGCAGTTCGAGAGAACCCCGCGAAGGGATGTCGGTCTAGTATTGTTTGATGAGCTAAATTCAATCGTAATGCTATTGTAGAGCAATGCAAGTGGTGTGATAATGTCGAGTTATGATTAGTGAATGCGCCCTTTCCGTCATATATAATACCTAACTTATTAATCTGATTTTTGGATAATCTTGAGGTGTTGTTTTAGAATTTCCCAAATCAAATCACTGTGAAAAAGCATATTGTTAAGTAATGCATGCATTCCAAGGAACGCCAAATTGGATGAGCATTAGGTCAAATTAAACCAGTTGGTAAGCGATAAAACACGCAATTTTGTTTAACTTCCTCCTGTTCAAAACAAAAACGGCTCATCTACGATACCCAACATGCGAATTCGAGTTCACAACCCCATCTACCAATAGTGCCAGTCCGGCACCAAAGCGGTAATAGTCGTAACGGTGAAATTTCATCTATTTAGGTAGTTCACATCCAGATTCAAGGGGAAACACACAAAAGCCCACGAAATACGTGGTTTATGGTGTCCTGACACCATGGTAGCACCATTGATTTGTTTCATGGTGGCCCAAAAAATAATTCATGAAAATACAGAAGTATATTGAAAATTTTATCTCAATTTCAAAGCTTGGGTACAATTAGTAAGCTGAAGAGGAAACCAAAATAATGAAAATTCGGATATTTTATGAATATTATCCCCTACTTTCCCCCTCCCCTCCCTAATTTTGATACTCGGGTAAAATAGTGTGCAACTCGGAAGATATCTGAGTCGAACAAGATTGAGCCCGAAAAAGCACGTTTCTTAAGCGTTAACCCCCCCTTTCCACCCTTCAAAATTCCGGCGACGTAGTGCACAACTAGATAGATTACTGCTTCGGATAAAAAAAGAACCACGAATATCAGTTGAAACTAAGGGCTGGGCAGAGTATACACAAAATTTTGTCACACACACACACACACATGCGTACATACATACATACTCACATAGACATACACCTATGGGTTTTTTCACGGATTTGGATTCAGAATGGTCTTAAACGGATTAATGAGTGGTTATTTTTATCTTTCTGTTGAGTATTGTCCAACTTAACCCCAGATTAATCGCTTAAGGACGACCAAGTCTTACTGTGGGACGTCCTAAAAACTTGCGATTTTCATAGTATGAGTAGGTGGAAGGCTCTATTTGCCACAAGATGACTGCGTGCTGCTCTCTCTAAAAATTCAAAATGTCCATGCTAAAAATTTTCAGTCCTATGCAATTGCTTACTTTTCCTTGAAAATTCGGTGAAAGACCATCGAAGCCACCCAACCCAGTAAATGTCATTAAAAGCGGTGACACGATTTTGTACAGCTAGGCTCTGAACGAAGTATTGACAAACAGCGAGAAACCTAACAATGAAAGTCAAGAAATTGTTGACAAAGCTTGATTGACGAAGGTTTTGAAGGACGAAATGTTTTTGTTGTTCAAAATGTTGTTGTTTTTTTAAGTCGTTTAAAGAAGAACAACTTTTTTTAAACTCGTTAAAAATATCCAATGTGGGAGCAATTATTATGGAAATTAGATTATATCAAAGCGATTTGACATTTGATATATTGACTATATATCAAAGCGTGGGGAGTTGGGTGTGAAGCCTTCGAAATGTCTACTGATGATTTTTCATTTTTTCATACGAATGTTCAAAATATTGATGTGTTAATAACAAGAAACCAGCGTTTTATTTATGCATTGACTGCATGAGTGGAAAGAAAAAAAGCATGGTGGATGTGGCACATGGCTCCCTCGTATCCATTTCATGATTGGGTAGATAATCCGATATATCATCGGAAACACCTCTTTCAAGTTTGAGAATCATCGAACAATTAGGTTAAGAATAAATAATGGTGAGAGAGCTGCTATTTTTGTGGAGGCAACGAAATTCATAGAGGACCATAATATGGTCCTCTATATGTATATTATACATATATTTATATTATATGTATATTATACACCATATTATACACCCTAATCCGCACAAACGCTGAGTATTTGATTGATGAGTCGAAAACAGTGTAGGTTGAGCTCTCGTTGTTTACTACGATTTGCGGACACAGACAGACAGACAGACCTGCAGTCAAAATTGGGTGAAATCTAAAACGTCAATTTGCGAATAATCATTAAAAAATATGAGATCATCATTGCAAATTAAATACCTTATGAAAACCTTAGTTATATCTATGATTATATATAATATACTATATTATAGTACGAAATCAATAGCAACTAATCAAGTTTTAGCATGGAACATGCTTTAGCCATCACCTAACTGGGCAAAAAACGCGACAAAACCGTGGAACGAAAGTAGCGCGGGATTTTGATTTTCAGTTACAACTCCGTTTCTAGAGAAATGTAGTTTTCATCCCACGAAAATCGTTGGCCACTCGTCGAAAAGCCTTCAATTTATGCGTGAATTATATACTGCCTAAACAGTCGTAAATATGGGTGAAGCTGAGATATACCTCTGATTTAAAAGAACATTAAACAACATTTGCGGTAAAAACCAACATCGATTTAATGGATTATATTGATGTTGTTGGTCGGCTTGGTTTTTACGAATGTAATCAAAGGATCTTGAAATCTAAGCGAAATTCGTTCTGAACGCGGGCTTTTAGTTGTCATGTGTTCTTCGAAGCTTTAGATGTTTTAAATTTCTTAATAATAAGAATACCTTTGTTGTGATTGAGACTGCTTTACAAAGTAAAAGGAAACAGCAAAAAAAAAAAAAAAAACAAAAAAAAAACGGATAAAGCATGTTCCATTTTTCTTAAATTTTAGCCGAAGGCTCTAAAGAGTAACCATCCGGGGGTCCAGGGGGCTTGCTTAATAATTTTGAATTCAATTGAAGCTGCTTTGCTATACTCAAATTTTGGCACCGGTACCCAAGTGGGTTCTCTGACAGTTTGCAGCCCAAGAAACTGTCAGAGGAATCCCACGGAGAAATCGGAATTCGTCAGTTTTCTCCCAGTTCCGGTCAAAAAAGTACGTGGGATTCGCCGGGATTGCATAAATTTCACTTTCCAGTCGCCGAAACGAACTTCCGTCATCGAATATGATTTCGTTGTTCCCTGTTTAGGAATTCGGAAGCACCTTACGTACCTAATTTTGTATTCAAAATTTTCTGGCCTAAAGAGTTGATTGAGAAACTGATATTTATGACATTGAGAAAGCTGGTTGTAATTGAAATAATCTCGTCCCATCCGCGCAGCTGTTATTTTTAGAAAATTTTCTACCCTTTTCACTCTTGACTACGTAATCAAGCATGAAGAGGGAAATTGATCAAATCTAAGTAGGCGCCATTTTTCGATCAGCTGGCTCACTTCCTCTCCCAAGTTCTCAATGAAACTTCATGGTTTAATGGGTAAGTTTACACAGGGTGTATCAGATGAAGTAGTCAGTACTTTTATGGGGTGATTTTACAAACAATTTGCAAAAAAAAAAAAAATATATATATTCTTTACCTAACACAATACTAGGTCGAAATTACGCTAGGAATATTGAATGTGGAAAAAGTTGTCGGATTTGAGCATAAAATACATTATTTTTTTACTCAACTTGAAATCCTAGGCGTTTCACATTTGAGATTTTTACGTGATTTTGATCTTGTGTCCCAAAAACGATTTTAACAACCATAATTAATTTAGAAAGTTTAAATCTGAGAATACCGTTGGGAAGAATGTTAATTTTCCTTTCTCCCTGAAATCAAAGCAAAATTATTCTTTAATGAGATTCATTAGGTGAAAAACTGTTTGAACGTAAAATTTCTGCAATTTTTCTATTTTTGGGTTGTTATTTGTGTACCGCTACTGTAAAATGTTGCAAATTATTACACAAAGGTTTATTATTTTCCAGTATAGATTACTAACCTGCAAAGAACACGGCGTTGTCATTGCCACTACCTACCAACTATATTTCCGCTTCGCAAACAAGTTTAATTTGGAGGAATAAACGCTTCTCATTCAATTCGAAGAAATAGGGAGTTGGGGTGCCTTCATTAGGAAATGTGATTACTGGTTGCTAAGGACTCATAACTGAGAACAAATCGAAGAAATGTACAACGAATCAACGGTCACATTTCGTTCCTCGTTCCGGGTCACTATTTCCCTAAATTGAAGGGACTCAAGCTTTAAAAATTGTACCTAAATTTAAAATGTTCAAGGATTTTCGAAATTCATTTTAGTGCATCGGTGTAGGGAATTAAAAAACTTAAATATTGTCGCTGGAATCATCAAAATCGAACAATTGCAAGAGAAATAATATTTCATATTATTACATAATATGTTATTATTATGTGAAACATAATATTATTATGTGAAAATTCATTTATTCAGTCAGTTTTTCCCATTTCTCTGGCAATTATTGTTCGATTTTGATGATTCCAGCGACAATATTTCAGTTTTCCAATTCCCTACACCGATGCACTAAAATGAATTTCGAAAATCCTTGAACATTTCAAATTTAGGTACTACCTACTTTTAAAGTTTGATCCCCTTCAATTTAGGAAAATACTGACCGGGAACGTGAAACAAACGGCGACATCATAGGAAACGGACGGTTGGTCCTACAGAGCTCTGATAGGTCACATTCGATTCTAAAAATTCAATGCTATTTTAAATCGAAGAAAAACAATACCTCTATATCAATATTAAGTACTGATTAAAGGTCTACTCAATGAATTTTATTGAGCTAGAGCGTTTTGAAAATTTCAGCGCTTACTTTTCAACCCTTAGAAGTGACTGACTGACATCAACCAAAAGCTTCGTGGCACAACTAGACCCAAAATGGAGTATATACTTAATTTCATCAAATTGGTCTATGGTAACTGAGGAAAGTATGGCGGACGATTCTACTTACCTTGAAACGTAAAGCAACCAGTGTCAGTCACTTCTAAGGATTAGAGTGAAAAATAGGGGTTATAATTTTTAAAAGCGCCCTAGCTCGAAAATTTTAAAATCGTATTATATTTTTAGAATTTAATGAAATCACTCAGAGATCTGTAGGACCAATCGTTAGATTCCTTTGAGAACAAATCATAAACACGAGTGTGAATCGCTTTTTATTTTTTTTTTTGTATTCAGAGGCTTTTTGATTTTGTCTTGGGCGCCAAACTCGTACATTAAATTACAGATGAATTATTATGTATTTCATTGAGATCGGATCATTAGAACTCACTAAGTAAGCGCAAACATAAAATCCTTGAAATAGAATCACTTCTACTGTATCTGATGGCTCAGTTATACAACCTTTACGGATCCTTAGAAGGTATTGTTTACCAACACTTTGTTTTGCTTCCGAGTCTACCAAGGTAGCGGAAGCATTGTTTCCACTTTTCAAGGTTAAAAAAAAAGTTGTTCAAAATCAAAATTTTCGCTTGTTTTAGGTTTTTGGCCTTCCTGGACAATTTTGGTTCCGTGTCTGTCTGCCTATCATGAAATCCTTAAAGTTATCGTCCGATTTCGATGAAATTTTCTGGGATTGTGCGGGTTGGTAGACGGTCCCCTATGAAAATCATAGCTCCCAGATCGACCGTAGACACTGCGCTTGCGCAAACGTGAATTCCTTGTAACAGCCATAACTTCCACATCTTCCATCCGATTTCGATGATATTTTCAGGGAATATGCGGATTGGAGTGTAGATGGTCCCCTATGAGGTAACTGTAAGGTACCTACTTAGAGATTGATGTTTTGAGATTATCTACCATGCATCGCATCATCCATACAACCGGGTTATGGGATACGAGGAAGCTATGTGCCACACCCACTTAGCAGACTTTTTTCACAAATCTGGTGGTTTATGAAATGTTGAATTTGATAGGAAACTTGTTGAATGCAGTAAATTGAGAATGGCTGTATGGTCGAAGAGTTCGAAGAAGTAGGTATATTAGGGTAGTTCTATCAATATAGAGTTATCATCGTTATCATAGTCGTTGATTGATTAGTACTGATCGCTGACTCAGCACGAGGTCGAGGGTGAGTTGGTTAGCAGATACGTCACGATAAACAATGTCGAAAGAAGGCTCGGTAGTTTACCTGCATGACGTCGTTGGTCGGAGTGTCGACTCACGGGTGTCCACCGGGTCGTTATATAGACTTGGGGGTCCCCAGGAGGGGGTGCAAGGGCGGGACAAGGTCGGCCTTTATCAATTGTTCCGTCCGATTCTTCACACACCCCGGGAAAACCTCTCGTCGCATCGCCATCTCGAGATGACCCGAAGGGGACGGATGGCGGGCGACCCCGTATCATCCATCGGTCCGCATCGGAACTGGGTTGCGACACGACGAGGCGCCCGCGGACCGCGTCGGACTGGCCTTGGCGGATGTCACCAGACGGTGTCAGTCGTGGGATGATCGTAAATTTGGCTGAACATCTGATCGAAATGACCATCCCGGGATCGCAAGAGTCCTTACAGTCTAGCCTCCGTACGGCTTCAGCCCCTGAAGAGAATCACGGTGCTCGCTTACTAAAGACATCAAGTAGTTAGGTGCAACTTGGGACCAAGTTATCATTCATGTCATCGATCGTCGGCTATTGAATTTTTGGAATTTTCAGTTTTATTGTTCGTTCTTGGTTCATATCATTCGGACAACTGTGAGGTGTCAAAATTTCAAAAATAAAGTCGAAAAATTGTTGAAGAAAGTTTGTCGTGCCTCCAAATATTTGTAAGCCGTTTCGTCTGCCCAGGCCTTAGTTCTCAACCGATTTTCGTGGTTCTTTTGGTTTATTATTTTCAATAATGAACCTTTGGAATCGACCAAGAAAAAAACATTTTTAACACCCCCTCAAAATTTGATGGTTTACGTTTCAAGGTACGTAGAATCCAAAAATCGAATAAAAATTTGGCCGTCCGTCCGCCGTACGCCGTACGCCGTACGCCGTCCGCCGTCCGCCGTACACTTTTGCCACTTAGCATTGACCGATTTTGATGAAATTTGGTATATAGGCTCCATTTGGGGTCTAGTTGTGCCCCGAAGCTTTTGGTTGATGTAGGTCACTTCTAAGGGTTCCAAAATCAATTTTGAAATTTTGAAAACGCCCTAACTCAAAAAATTTTGATATAAAGGTATTGTTTTTCCTTCAATTTAAGATTCTATAGAATTTTTAGAATTTTTTGAGACCACGCGGAGCTCTGTAGGACAAACCATTCGCTCCCTACGAAAATTTAAGGGTTTACATTGAAATATATATATATATATAAATCAAAACACGAGTGTGAATCGCAAAAGAGGCCTAATCTCCGTTCAAATTTTAGCTGACCAAAATGCGATCGATGGTTGGTGATTTTGATCTGATTTGGTTTTTTTCTTTTTTTTTCTTTTTTTCTTCATATTGGATGGTTGGTGACTTTGTAGACGAGTGATCTACCTATATAAAAATAATAAACACAATGGTTTATTTGCATATTTTTATTGTAATAATTTATTGTAATAATTTATTGTAATAATTTGCAGCGTTTTTTTGTTCGACGCGGAAAACTATCTAGTTGTGCACTACGGCGCCGGAATTTTGAATTTTGCTTTTTTAGGGGGGAAGGGGGGGGTTATTGCTTTAAAAATGTGCGTTTGCGGGGGTAATCTTGTAAAATCTGCCCAGGCCTCAATTTCCAACCGATTTGCGTGTTTCTTTTTTTGTTTGACTCAAATAACTTCCGAGTTGTACATGATTTTACGAGAGTACCAAAATTCGGAGGGGGAGGGGATGAGTGGGGGGATAATATTCTTAAAATATCCGATTTTTCAACATTTCGGTTCCTTTACTGCTTACTAATTGTACCCAACCTTTGAAATTGAGGAAAAATTCTCATTATACCTGCGGATTTTCCGACGTATTTCCGCTTTCGTGCCAGACTGGCACCATTGGAGGGGGGGGGGGATCGAATTCGCATGTTGGGTATCGTAGATCATGGATTTTAAAATGCTCTTCAGATTCGAGGTTCCCACGCCGCTAGAGATGTCATGGTGGATAATGGTAAGGGGGGGTCACTATTTCTGGCCTAAAGTAACGAATAAATTACATCGAGTGAAACAGTTTCATCGCTTACCAACTGGTTAAACTGATCTAATGCTTATCCAATGGGACGTCCCCTGGAATGCATGCATTACTAAACAATATGTTTAATGTGGGGTGCGCCTGATTTATTTTTTAATTCTTAATCGAAAGAAGACTTCATCCTGAAAAATTTGACACCAGCCGTTCTCTTTCTGGATGAGTAGATCTTTTTCTATGATTTTTCAAAGTTTCGGATGTTGATGACGTCACGCACCCCTCCCGCCTAGGCAGGACCCCCTACCCCACTGTGACGTCATAAACATTCGAAACTTTGAAAAATCATAGAAAAAGGTCTTCTCACGCTAGAAGGTCGTGGTGGGCGTCAATGTTCTCAGAATGAGGTCTAGTTTAGATTAAAAATACTAACAATAAACAGTTTTTCCGACCCATGCGCACACCCCATTCCCACCGAAAATCGGTACTTGGAAAAGGAGCAGGGATAAATACCCTGTCGGAGCTTCAACTTACAAAACTCCAACATACGGCTTATCTCTAAAATCTCCTCAGCACCTCATCTTAAACATCAACAATTCACTAAACAACTTGTTAGTTCGAATATATTAACAAATTATTGCCTTTTAGCTTCCTTTTCTGGTAACTCGGTTTTAGGCTGGAAGCCACTCAATTTAACAAGCTGTTTTAGTGCAGACCGGAGCAAAATTCATTCTCAAAAATCATTAAATCAAATTCACAATCTGGTTTCCACACAGACCGGGCTCCAAATTTTCATCATTCTAAATTCACCTTCTAAAGCCAGTCAAATAAATACTCAGTAAATTTCTCTTAAAATTCTTTATTCGAAATTTATAGTTAGTGTCAATTCACAACAGTGGTGACCCCGATATGATTGGAACACGCAAAAAAGTTGTTTAATGTAATTCGTTAACCCTAATTGGACCATGGCGTCACTAGTGTCACCGAAAACATCTTAGGAACTCCACACTCCACAGCAGTCCCAAGGTACCACCGGAGTAACCAAAAATAAAGTTGCAATTTAGAATTTATTGGACAGCAGAATTTTTTTGTGGGCCTATAGAAGTCTCAAAATATTTATGACAAAATGTATCGAAGAAATCGATTAAAGAAATTTCAAAATTTTTGTCATAATTTTTGTCATTTTTGGTAGTCCATTTATTACAATAAATGGTTGAAAAAATTTAGCTCTGTCTAATAATTTTTAAATAGCAATTTAAATCTAAATAATCTGGTGGCACCTTGGGACAGTTGTGGAATTCCTACAATGTTTTCGGTGACTCTAGTAAACACCATGGTCCAATTAGAGTGAACGGTAATCTTCGACGGTAAATATGTTTCCCAAGGACTGTATGAACAAACGAACTTCCTGGATTTCGTGCGTTCATTACTAGTACCTATTACTACAATATAATGATGTACTTTAGCATTTTCGAACCAGATTCAAATATTTCCGAAACAAATTCAACGTTTTCTCATTAAAATTCAAGATTTTTTATTTCAAGTTCAAGATTTTCCAACTAGCTTTTTTTATATATTTCAAACTATTTTCAAAGGATTTTATTCACAAAAAATCTTAACAAACAAAGTGTTACGCCATTCATTAGTTTACACAGTTCAAAGCAAATCAGTCAAATGTCAGCTGGGGCGTCGGAAAGTTGTTGTACATTTAACATTATATTCGTCCCTTAATGAATAATCAACGTTTACGAATTAAATCCTTTACTTTGGAAAATACGAAAAGTGAAATTGAGAAACCTTAAATTTGAAAGGAAAAACCTTGAATTTGAAATTTAAAACCTTGAATTTGTTTAGGAAAACCTCGAATTTGATTAGCAAAACCTTGAATTTGACTCGACTCGGTAATAGTGAGCACGAATAAAGTATTTAGTTAAAATAGTGTTAATGAGAAACATCGAAATCTGTTGTTCGTGTAATAATATTGCTACGGTAGTCTTTTCCTCCTACACTTTTGATAACTACATGTTGAAAATCCTGTTAATCAGTGTTGGTTCAGCAAATTACTCGCGCTTCGTGGGCGGGCAATTATTAGCCCGAATTTCAGATAAGATCTCGATCGTGAGATCACCTCCTACCGACAACTTTCCTTTTTCAGTTGATTGAAGGAACTTGACCAGCTTTTAACGGTTCATTCGTGGCTAACCTGTTAGGTTTCTTCCCTAACTTGCTAAACTGAATGACAGTAGAGGTAATCTAATCTTCAAACACGATCTTTTCTGTTCGAATTGCTTTCAGGCAGAGATGGCTGCACAATGAGACTATTAAAACACAACAATAAGCACCAAAAGAAGACTTACTTAGACGGGATTAACGTTTGCCAGATGTGTGTGGCACGTAGCTTCCACAAATCAACAGCAAATGTGGTGTAGGTAAACCCCATTCTGCACAATTCCTGAAAACATTCGTTGAAATTGAATAGAAACAGTCGGAGTTGTGGTTGTTAGGAAGATTTTACGATTATTTTTGATAGCGTCTACAAAACACGAAGTGGATAATGAAAACATCAGTCCCCAACAACCCCGAAAATTTGATAAAAGTTGGGCAATAAGGGAGTGAGAAAATGAGGCTTAAACCAACTCAAGTTCGCGTTTGTTGATTGACCAAGGGTGGTGAAACTTTAAGTTGATGTTGATGTTTTTATTTGCCGACCAGGGAATGCCCTAAGCCTGAAGACCCTCTCTTCCAGCATCCCTGGAGCAAAAATTACAATTACCCTTTTACAATCGTGATACTTTGATTACACATATTCAAACATTTCAAATAATATTAATGACATACTTATGAGTTTTTTTAACATTACACTTATATTTAAACTTAATTCTACATTCCTTATTGTTAATAAATTTACTTTATTTAATCTCTCATTTGTTATTCTTTCTGCTTCCTGTACTGCCTTGTATCTTACAATTTTCTTTGATTCACTTCTGTTGATTATAGTTTCAATATGCATTTATTTAAAATATTCCTCTAATAACATTTTTCGAAGTGCGTTCCTGAAGGTGTCAGTCTCTGCTTTAAATCGAACACATTCCTTAGTTCGGTGAGAATACGAGTTCCTTGCACTGCGAAGGATCTCCCAAGGAGGGTGATTCGGTTGGCCGGCACTTGCATGATTGGCTCTCTATTTCTTAAGCTTTTTGAATGAACTAGAGACATAATTAGGAACTCGTCGTGCAAATACCTAGGCCTCCGAAATTTCAAAAGTTTGAATACCATCACTGCAGTTTGTAATTCTTTCCTCTCTCCTACCTTAAGCCTCGCTTAAAGCTCCTATGGTCATCGAGCTTCAGTCTCAGAACGAATCTGATTGCGGAGTTCTGTGTTTTTTGTAGCTTGGGTGTACCATCCCAAACACCAAAAATTCTTTCGAAATCAGATATTCAGGTAAAATGTTTTACCCTTTTTCAAAAACTGTCAGACTCAAAATTGAGGAAAATTCTATTTTAGTATTAGACTTCTTTAAAAGTAAACACTTCCGCTACTTTCATACAGCTGGAAACAAATTAGTTTACTTCGAAAATTAGCCAGTTTTTCTGCAAAAATGTCAACTAACTGGTACAATGTAATCAAAACTT
The DNA here is from genome assembly GCA_009739505.2 of Apolygus lucorum. Lineage (NCBI taxonomy): Eukaryota > Metazoa > Arthropoda > Insecta > Hemiptera > Miridae > Apolygus > Apolygus lucorum. The sequence continues at coordinate 63,895,853 of CM019176.2, read as the reverse complement.
ATGTAATCAGAAATTGTATCAATCAATAAAGTACTTAATATATATTATGTAAATACTTGGATTTCTCAGACCCATTTTCAACCTCCATCAAGAAGTAAAATTACTTGATAGGTGTGGGGAAGTTCCCGCAAATTCCATTAAAATAATAAGCCTTCCATTTAAAATGATAAGCCAGTGCAGTATCAATAAACTGTTATAAACTTGGTTACAATCTCTGAAAACCCCCCCGCTACTGGGAAAGTATCATGAAAGTATTTGACAGTTTTTTAGTGCGCCTTATCGTGAAAGGTGCGGGAACTTCCACCTACCCTATATGTTTTTATAAATATAATATCAATATGAGGTAACTTGCTCTACTCAGTGAACTGTATTCGCTAATTGCAAATAAATGAATTTGGTATGAGTTGATATTTGAGGAGAAGTCCTGCTTTGACTTCTGATTATAATTTTGCAGAGGCGCCCACCCCTGGCAGCCACCAATTACACCATCATTAACATACAAAGACTGCGGTTAGTTACGGTGTTACACAATAATTTAACCCTGATTCGACGTATGATTAACCTCATTTGACTTTTTATAGTGTTCGACGATTGTGGAATCAAGTTCCAACGTGTAGGTACAGTTTTTGAGTCGAGGTTGATATTAATTAACAGGAAAATCCAGAGGAAAATGTGAGTTTGAAAAAGTGGCGGCTGATGAGTATAAGCACCAAAATGAGCTGAATTTTTGGATATTTTTGAAAAAATAATCGACATCTGTTTCGGGAATGGAATTAACTGTGCCTTTTTGACACAGGTAACGGATGATAAAGATTGAAAAAGAATGATGTCTAAAGTTTTTCAAATTGTTTTACTTAATGTGGGGCTCCAAAGAAACTCTTACTACTCACAGGAATACCAACTTATGTCTACTCTGTCGAAAATCGAAAAACTGATGATTTGATTAAACTAAAGATTATTAAACGCCATTTTTGTACGAGGAAGCTATGTGCCACACCCACTTGGTATTTTCATACGTTGTTAGGATTCCTAAGGGTAGTGACTCCTTTGCTATTCACATAGTGCGCTTAAAACCGTAACATTTATGCACTTTTTTCAATTTTGATTTATTATTTAGAATAATGAACCTCTGGAATTAACCAAGAAAAAAAGTTAAACTCCCCTCAAAATTTATTGGTTTACGTTTCAAGTTAGGTACGTAAAATTCGAAACTCGAATTAAAAAAAATTTATTTTCTGGTGAAAATTGGTATACATAGACTCCATTTGGGGTTTAGTTATGTCTCGAAGCTATTGGTTTAAATCTCAGTTACTTCTAAGGGTCGAAAAACATCAACATAACATAAGGCATTGTTTTTTCATCAACTTAAAATGGTATTGAATTTTTAGAAACGAATGAGACCACTCAGAGCGTGTAGGACGAACCGTTCGCTCCCCATGAGAAATGCAATTGTTGGTCTTTTATCCGAGTTGTACTAATTTTGCATACTCAGCAACCAGTAACCAAACGTCCTAATGAAGGCACCCACTACTCTTTATTTCTTCCAATTGACTGTGAAGCGTTTATTCGTTCAACATACGTGATTGTGAAGCGAAAATATGGTTGGAATTGACAATCTTTTTTAAAACTTGAGAAGTGAAAATGCAGCAGATAGTGGAACCTTGTAACTAAGGTAGCAAAACGTTGGTAGAATCTGGGTACTAATAATTTTACTTTCATGAATCGATTAAAATAGACTTAGGTCCATAGAACCACGAGTTTCAGATATACGACAAAGCGAAATACCTTTGGTAAATTCCGATAAGGATATAAACATGTTGACTCTACTCAAGAGACTTGGAAAAATATTACATTAATATATACACATATTACCACATAGGTAAAGATCTCAAACATAACGATAGATCGTAGAGAAATGCAATGAGTAGGTTATTTCAAGGACGAATCAAAGAGATTCGAACAGCTGTTACATTGAGTAGTAATACCTATTTGTGTTGGGTACGTCGGCGAACCATGTCGCAGTGATGAATTCTTCTCTTGACGACTGATACCTTAAACCTACCAAAGTAATTGTAATGCAATAATAAAAAAATGGTCTTCACATTTTCCGATCAACACCGCCTTCTAAATAATATTTTTTGGAACTCCCAATATCATTAATTCACATAGCGAATTCAAAATTGAATACTGGTACTGAATCATAATCGATACTTGAAGGAGTGGTTGGTGCACTGACCGCCATCTTCCAGTCAGTCTCCAGTGCTAGTCAATATTGAACTCGTCTAATGAATTTTGTGCTTCCCGATTTAATAATGAGATCTTCAGCTTCTTCTTTGTTTCCCCGGTTCTGATTTCTGTGATTCGCGATCGGTTTCCGAGGTCGGGATTGAATTATGGCCGGTATCAGATTCGTTCAAGTGAAAGCGAGCGGTTCGAGTTTACTGGAAGTCATCTGTGTTCCTCTACACTGACTTCGATTCAACAACTCCAGCTCATTACCAGGTAAGATACCGTAACCGTTGATATGACTGATACGTATGCAAACAAAACTGGATGGTTGTGCCGTAGAGACGACCGATTCTGACGCGCCTCACCTGTCGTGATCGACTTCCATTCTGGCTTTTCAGGACGTAGTTTTTAACCTTGAAAAGGTTTTAGCAATGGGACCCCATTTCAAAACGACAGGAAAAATCGACAGTAAAAAGCGACAGGAAAAAGCGACAGGAAAGTAGCGCTATGATTTATCATATGCTTGACGACAAATATGCTTGACAACCTGATGTTATTATGAATAAGGAGGTATCTTAAATATTACACTGGAAGAAAGATAAAGAGGGAGAGGGAGCAAAAACCTTTTCAAGGTATTTTTTTTTAAAGCGATTTTTGGATGAAAGGGGGCGTAATAAATAGTTGAAATTTTGACAGATTATTCATTTTCTTCAGAAACAAATCTGGTATGAACATTAAGAAATTCAGATCATTGTAGACATGCAGTCCTAGTACTTGATTTGGATGAATGGGTGGTCAGTGAGGGGATACAATTTTGGAGGATGACGTGTTTTCTTTACAGCTTATTTTAATTGTGAGCTCTTTTCTTCCGCCGACAAACTTGTTTCTTCCAGGCCTTTTTGCTTCGGAATTCTTCTAATATGGACGGTGTAACCTTTTGTTCCTGTATCTCTGAATTCGGAACTCTTGCGGAAAATCGGGATAATTTCGCTTTTCCGAATATTGGTTACTTTTGCTCCCGAGTCTACCAAGGTAGCAGAAGTATTGTTTTCACTTTTCCCACAACAAATAATGTTCTCCAAAATCAAAATTTTCATTCGCGTTTTACGTATTAGGACTTCTTGAACAATTTTGGTTCCCTTAATTTCCATTTGGATTCCAAAGTTAAGGGTTGAAATTTTCAGACATGTCCTAGTAGGTAGGTAGGACATTTTTGTACCTAGTAGGTACCTGTGGTTGGTGGGTAAAAATTAATAAATAGTGACAATGGCAAAGCTGTGATCTTTGCAAACGAGTGATCTATACAGCAAGATAATAAACCTTTGTGATATAATTTGCAGCTTTTTTTTAACCTAACATTCATAGGTACCTACTACCTACCACACCATACTGCCTTCACACCTTTTTACTTTTTATCGAATGAACTTTTTGAACATAAACATTGTAGCTTAACACTTGATAACTTTCAACTTTCACTTTTCCACGGAAGTCTTGCTTTCTTTTGACTTTTGCTCAACAACGTCAATTCAATTTTGAAGCCGAAACAATGATTCTGACAACTCTTTTAACATGCATTTCGCAAGTCTGCGACAACTACTACACATTTTCAACAGGAAATATTATCCTTTTACGTTGACGTTATTATCAAGCTTACGTTTCGAAGATTCTCTTTACTTCCTAGTTCGCAACAGGATGGGAAGAATCCGAATGCGACGATGAATGACTGGTAGGAAATCGGCGTTTTGCCCACCGTCGCTGCCTGTTAGTTGTAGGAGGGCGTTCGCGTCCCATTCTGAACTTGACTTGGGTGGATCTCAAGGTCCTGTCAAGGACTCAATCACGACCGCTCCTTCTATAATCAATTATTTTTCGGATACCTAACACAAAAATGTTAATAAGATCATTTGCAGAAGAGCCGAAGGAAGTTGATGACAACTTTGACGAATAAACTCAGCAAATTATTACACAATGGTTTATTGTTAGTATTTTCAGAGCAATTTTTATAAACAAAACAGCCCAAAAAACAATTAAAGAATCAACTGCTCTTTTTCAAAAAATTAAAAATACAGAAAAAACGAAAAATTTTTAATTCGATTTTCGGAATTTATATGTACTTTGAAACGTAAACCATCAAATTTAAGGGGGGTTGAACAATTTCTTTTCTTTGTTGATTTCAATGGTTCATTATTGTATATTATGTTTTTGTTTAGATCACGGCTTTTTCATTATTTATACCTACCATGTGTCATCACGTAAGCTTCACAATCAATTTTATTTTGAAAGAAAGTTCCCACCTACCAGCAAAACATGGTTATCAGAGAGTTGTGGGTTTCCTTCATTACGAAATTTGATTCTTGGTTGCTAGGGAAGCAAAATTGAGTGAGATGAAGCTCTGATCCAAGAAACGAAAGAATATCGCCTTTTATCAGCATTATTTTGAAAGGAAATTAGCCTACTTTCCGTCAGTGAGTATTCTCTTATTATTCGTCCCATCTTCAAGTCCTTATAGGTAGTGAACGGTTGATCCTACAGAGCTCTGGGTGGTCTCATTCGAGTCCAAAAATCCAATATTATTAAATAATATAATAAATTTTCAATTTCAAAATTTTTGAAATGATAAAAAACAATATCTTCATATTGAACGTTTTTGAGTTAGGACCTCTTAAAAACTTAACCCCCATGGTTCACCCCTTAGAAGTGACTGACAATAACCAAAAGCTTCGGGTCACAACTACAACTAGGCTGTAACCTACATACCAAATTTCATCAAAATTGGTCCATGGTAATTAAGGAAAGTGCCGCGTACGGCCGACAGTTGGATATTTTCCTAATCCGATTTTTGGATTTTACGTAGTTACCTTGCAACGTAAACCATCAAAGTTTGAGGGGGGTTACAAATTTTTCTTCATGCTCGATTCCAAGGGTTCATTATCTAATTACATACCTAACCCTATCATCCCTGACATCTCTGAATGGGACGTTACTCCACTGATAGAAAAGTGACTCACCTCAGAACTTAGCATTGTTGAGTTATGGAGTCACAAGTTAAAGAATCCAATGACGGTCAAGTCGTAGACAGAAAACTCTACTAGTGGATGTTCAGAAGAAATTAAAAACTAGTGAGTTTCATAGTATGAGTAGGAGGAAGGCTCTATTTGTCACAAGATGACTGCGTGCTGCACTCTAGTTTTAAAGAGTAATATTGCTAAACGTAAGTAAGGCCTATTTGGACATAAGCTGTTTTTGTTTGTTTGTACCAAGGCACAGACCTACATTTTTGAACTTCCAGAGTAGACTCCAGACTCTCCAATATCTTCCATATATGAGTCGGTTTTTGCAGTGATTGTCTCCATCATCAGTATTCATTACTATTAAATTTTGAGACAATGAAATCCACTCAAAAGGAGTGGACCCCAATAAAGTATCTGCGAGCTGAATGTTCCACTATAGGTCATGGTTCCGATTATTCTTGAATGATTGTTGTCGTGGGTCGGAACCAAATCCAACGAGTCCTTGACTGCCCGCCAACATTTTTTTCTTATAATCCTTGTTTCCCAATTCGGAATCGTTGCAAAATTGGTTGCAACAAACAAAATTGGTATTCAAAAACACCTCTTATGAACCAGAGATACCTGATTCTATATTAATAAGTGCATAATGCGTGAATACCCCTTCAGTATTGTCTAATCAGATGACAGTAGAATAAACAATTTAAGGTTGAAATATATTCATGGCAAAAAATGATGTGCCAAATGACCAACCCAACTGCAGTGAGACCAAAACCAAAACTGTTACGTCTGAAAAAAGAAAACAAATGATAATTAGCCATTAAAAAACTGTTGCAAAATTCAATATCTGGACAAACTGAATGCTCATTTTATATTCATTATATTCATCGTGCTACTATCTCTTTATGAAATGAAGAGATCTTCAGAAAATACGTAAAGCCACTCAATCGTGTTTGTTGTTGATGATTATGAACAAAATCATTCTCAAAATCTTAGCGCTGTTAGTCAGCGAGACAAGGTACAATGGCAATATAATAAAGAGTAAGTGTGTATGAGTATGTTAAAACCAGCGAGAATTGGTAGCTCAAATGTACATATTAATTTCGCTCATTCAAGAGGGTGTACAGTACATACTGCGAAAACGAAACAAAATTGATAAAAATTGGTTGAGCAGTTTTATCGGTTACGAAAAATGTAAACTGACAGAATCGACAGGCAAATACATTTAGCAAAGCGTTCTTTGGATAAATGGTATAGATTACAAGGATAAATTGTATGTACCTATAAAAGTACCTGTAGTTACGGTTTCATGTTTATTAATTTTGGTTTATTATTTTCAATAATAAGCCTTTGGAATCGAGCAAGAAAAAAAAAATTTTAACCCCCCCTCAAAATTTGATGTTTTACGTTTCAAGGTACGTAGAATACGAAAATCGAATAAAAAAATTTCCGTCCGTCCGCCGTACGCCGTACGCCGTACGCCGTACGCGGCACTTTTCTTAGCAACACTGGACCGATTTGGTTCAAATTTGGTATATGGGCTCCATTTGGGGTCTAGTTGTGCCGCGAAGCTTTTGGTTGATGTAGGTCACTTCTAAGGGGTGAAAATTAAGGGTTGAAATTTTCAAGAGTGCCCTAGCTCGAAAACTCTCGAAATAAAGGTATCGTTTTTTCACCAATTTTAAATAGTATTGAATTTTTAAAAATTTTTGAGACCACCCGGAGCTCTGTAGGACAAACCGTTCGGTCCCTACGAGTACTTGAAGGTTTTCCTTCGATAAAACAGAATCATGATTGTGAATCGCAAAAGAGGTCTAATCTCCATTCAAATTTTATCGGACTAAAATGCGATCGCTGTTCATTTCTTCGATTTGTATACAGTTTTGCCTTCTGCGTAACCAGTAATCAAATTTCCATATGAAGCTTTCTATTTTTCCAATCGAGTGTGAAGCGTTTAGTTCTTTATAATAAACTTGATTGTGAAGGTGTGAAGCCAGTATGGTGTGGTAGGTAGTACCTAGCTGGTAGGTAAAAAAAAGTTGGTAGGTAAAAAAATGTTGGTGGGTAAAAACCGCTGCAAATTATTGCTCAAAGGCTCTTCAGATCACTGATCAGCTGAGTGAGCTCCAAAGCCAATTTTTATTCCTATTGAATGGAAGTGCTCTTCCAGGCTTCTCCAGCATTCGAGAAGATCTTCTTCACTCTTCAGATCACTGATCAGCTGAGTGAGCTCCAAAACCATTTTTACTCCTATTGAATGGAAGTGCTCTTCCAGGCGTCTCCAGCATTCGAGGAGATCTTCTTCACTCTTCAGATCACTGATCAGCTGAGTGAGCTCCAAAGCCAATTTTTACTCCTATTGAATGGAAGTGCTCTTCCAGGCTTCTCCAGCATTCGAGAAGATCTTCTTCACTCTTCAGATCGCTGATCAGCTGAGTGAGCTCCAAAGCCATTTTTACTCCTATTGAATGGAAGTGCTCTTCCAGGCGTCTCCAGCATTCGAGGAGATCTTTTTCACTCTTCAGATCACTGATCAGCTGAGTGAGCTCCGAAGCCATTTTCAATCCTATTGAACGCAGGAAGCTGAAATTTGAGAGGGAAGGTCAAGGGAGAATACAGATGGTGGTAGGTGCTATTGATGGAGAACCAGTGATCTATACAGAAGGGTGATCTATACAGAAAATAATAAACCTTTGAGCAATGATTTGCAGCGTTTTTTAAATGCTCCATTAAACAATGTGTTCAAACAACAATAAACACTTAACATTATCCGGCTTGAGCTGTAAAGCTATAAATATGCCGGGGATCGCAGTGTTATTATTATTTCTTCAACAATCAAGGTTCATTCGAAGTTTTACTACATTAATTCAACTAATAGAAGCTTCCTTTAGTTTAATTTACCATCGAACTAAGTGAATTGATTAAATTTCATTCTTAGCTCATTGGCTTTTATGCTCAACTTTATGCATTTTCAAATATGATAATAATAATAACTTACAATTGCAGAAAATAATATAAATAAATCCTATTACATCAGAAGTGTGGTATCCATCACATAAATTCCTGTACTGTATAACCTACAGTAACTATTACAATATCAACTTCTTCTAGATTTTGCTACCGATTTCAACATTTAGCCAGTGAATTAATCAAAAAACATTATATCCTAAATTAAAAATTAAACTCCTCAATCAATTCCCTCCTATACTTCTTGGCATTAATAAGGAAACAACCTAGTTCCATTCAATTTTGGTTTATTATTTTCAATAATAAGCCTTTGGAATCGAGCAAGAAAAAAAAAACGCTGCAAATCATTGCTCAAAGGTTTATTATTTTCTGTATAGATCACCCTTCTGTATAGATCACTGGTTCTCCATCAATAGCACCTACCACCATCTGTATTCTCCCTTGACCTTCCCTCTCAAATTTCAGTTTCCTGCGTTCAATAGGATTGAAAATGGCTTCGGAGCTCACTCAGCTGATCAGTGATCTGAAGAGTGAAGAAGATCTCCTCGAATGCTGGAGACGCCTGGAAGAGCACTTCCATTCAATAGGAGTAAAAAAGGCTCTGGAGCTCACTCAGCTGATCAGTGATCTGAAGAGTGAAGAAGATCTCGATTGCTGGAGACGCCTGGAAGAGCAGTTCCATTCAATAGGAGTAAAAATGGTTTTGGAGCTCACTCAGCTGATCAGTGATCTGAAGAGTGAAGAAGATCTCCTCGAATGCTGGAGACGCCTGGAAGAGCACTTCCATTCAATAGGAGTAAAAAAGGCTCTGGAGCTCACTCAGCTGATCAGTGATCTGAAGAGTGAAGAAGATCTCGATTGCTGGAGACGCCTGGAAGAGCACTTCCATTCAATAGGATTGAAAATGGCTTCGGAGTTCACTCAGCTGATCAGTGATCTGAAGAGTGAAGAAGCCTTTGAGCAATGATTTGCAGCGTATTTTACCCACCAACATTTTTTTCACCTACCAACTTTTTTAACACAGAATGTGTTTTTGCGATGACCTACCGAAAAAAATCGTCACGAAAAAGCGACAGAAAAAACCGTTACGCGCCTTTTATAATGATTTTCACGTGCAACCAAGCCGTTGGTAAGGAAATAGAACTCCCGCAGTGTTCATTGCACAGAAATTGTTCACCATTCGTTGGAAAGCTCTCAATTTATATAGTATTTTTCTTGTAGTTACATATTTATTTATATAACATTTATAGGGTTTTAGACCAAATTAAATGTCTAACAATTATTTACTTTATTATTGCCAAAGACTCCACATTTATTATTGTTGTTTTTTATTTAACGGATGACTAGCATCGCAAAAACACATTCTGTGTTCCTATGATTTCATACAGAGTATGGAAAAAGAAATAAACCGGGGGGTGCAGGGGGGCGGAGCCCCCCGCCGAGGCGCAAAGCGCCGAGTTTTACCTACCAGCTAGGTACTACCTACCACACCATACTGGCTTCACACCTTCACAATCAAGTTTATTAGAAAGAACTAAACGCTTCACACTCGATTGGAAAAATAGAAAGCTTCGTATGGAAATTTGATTACTGGTTACGCAGGAGGGAAAACTGTATACAAATCGAAGAAATGAACAGCGATCGCATTTTAGTCCGATAAAATTTGAATGGAGATTAGACCTCTTTTGCGATTCACACTCATTGTAACACACTATCGTTGGTTACAATAAGGATAATAAAGAATATAAATTCATAGAATGAAAAGGAAGCATGATTCGATTCAAACTCAGATCTTATTTAAATCTCGATCAATACAACATTTCTCAACCGTTGCTAGGTAACAGCTGATTCTGTTGAATCAGCCACTGGAGTGTTAATTAGGTTCGTTACACTCCCCCCGACTTGGAGAATACCAGTGGTTCTTGGGAAATATTTCAATACATTCTTAATTGCTGCTGCTTGGTCCTTTCCTGCGTCATCTTCGTAGTATATTGCCTTTGGATAGCCGTTCATAAGTATTGATTTCTTGACGATGTACGGACCCTTGACAATGGGTGTTCTATTATCATTTCCAGCTCGCACTAGAATCTGGTCGCCCTCATTGATGAACGGTTTCGTTTTTGGGTGCCGTCTGTCGAAATTTTCTTTCATTCTCCTTCGGTACTTTTCCCTTTCAGAATCAGACAGAGGCGACTCCTGAATCATGTTCTCAGTAACTCCGTGAGTTGTATCTGCAGGAAACAAAGAGACCTTTCCGAAAGCTTTAAAATTAGGCGAGCATCCTATTCCAGCGGAATGAGACCTGTTGGCGTGTCGTACGGCCGCTTCAAGGCACGACTTCCAGCCTCCTCTAAATTGAGGGTATAGAGCAAAAAACTGTTTCAAATCACGAATTTTTCTCTCCGCTAAACCATTCCCTGCTGGGTGATACGGAGTGGTATGTACCAAGTTGATCCCTTTCTCCTTGACGAATTTATCAAACGCTTTCGAAATGAATTGTGGACCATTGTCTGTAACAATTTTCTTGATGCTGTCGAAGATGGGAAGTTCCTGAAGATAGTTGATGATAGCTCCTGAGGTTTCCCTCATAGCTTTTGCAAACGTAAACTTTGAATACTCATCCACGGCAACAAGGAACGACTTAGTTGTACTCTGACCTTCTGACTTCTTTGAGAGTTCTCCGAAATCCAAATGTATCGTATGGAACGGTGTTGTTGACTGAAGAGGAGTGATGAGTGTATCTGCCTTAGGACGAAATTTGAATTTCACCATTTGACATATATGGCAACTTTTTACGTAATTCATCACGTCTCTTTTCATTTTTGGCCAGTGAAATCTCTGCTTCAGTTTGAGATAGGTACGAAGAAAACCATCATGTCCTCCTGAGTGTGGATCATCATGATAAGCTCGTAGTATCTCCGCCTTATCGTTTTGATCAACCGTTATTCTTCCGTTTTCATTCTTAGTAACGATGTTCACTTGTGGAGCTTCGCTCTTTTCTGAAGCACTCTGGATGCACAGTCTTGACATCGCATCCGCGTCTTCCAACTCCCTGCCACTTCGGTGATTAATTATGACATTGTAACCCATAAGGAAAATTTGCCATCTCGCTAGACGCCCTTTTGCTTCTTTTAACTTCATTATGTAACTGAGCGCTTGGTGGTCAGAGTGGATTACAAATTCTCGTCCTTCCAAATATGACTGAAAGTATTTAATTGCTTTTATTACAGCCAGTCCTTCTTTTTCTGTGACAGAATAATTGATTTCAGGCTTGGAAAATGAATATGAAAAATAACCAATCACTCTCAACTGGAGCTTTTTAGGTTTTGACGAGTCACGTTGGTACAGTATTGCTCCACAGCCTAGGTGAGATGCGTCTGTACACAACTCAAATCCAAGTCTCCAATCTGGGAGTTGCAATATGGGATTAGATGTAATTTTCCTCACTAGAACTTGAAATGCTTGCTCACATTCGTCGGTCCATATGAATTCAACACCTTTTTCTTTCAGGTGGTCTAGTGGCTTAACTATTTTTGCATAATTGGGTATAAAGGCTCGAAAGTGGCCAGTGAGACCAGTAAAGACCCTCAGGTTATGCAAATTGTTGGGTCTATTAATGTTTCTTACTTTTTTCACTGACTCCTCTTTCGTTGTTTTATTCTCCCCATCAATTTTTCTTCCCAAAAATGTTACCTCACTTCGACAGAATTCACTTTTATCCAGGTTCAATTGAAGTCCCTCACGAGTCAGACGTTGAACAACATTAAATGTTTTTGATGCACATTCGTATTTAGAGTATCCTCCCACGATGATATCATCTATATACACCCAAATCAATGGATCTTCTAGAAGGGGTCCAAGGGCTTCTGTCATACATCTCTGAAATTTTGAGGGCGAATTCTTCCATCCAAAGGGTAGCTTGTTGTATTCGAATTGTCCGAAAGGTAAAACAAATGAAGTGTAATGTTTGGTATCTTCTGAGAGTGAGAACTGGTGGAACCCGTCTTTGAGGTCCAATTTTGAGAAATGACTACATCCTCCAAGACTAGAGATAATGTCATCTATCAACGGAAACGGGAAAGGGTCTAACTCCGTAAATTCGTTAATTTTTCTAAAATCTTGGCAGAGCCTCAGGGTCCCATTTTCTTTTGGTACAATGACACAAGGTGAAGCGTAAGAAGATTCAGAGTGTCTTATTGTTCCCTTGGCCAAAAGTTCTCTTATTTTTTCTTGCGCCCATCTAAATTTGTCCCTATTGAGTCGGTAAGGCTTCATCTTTACAGTTGGAGTGTCACGTATTAGATCAAAATGAATGAATTTCGATGGACCAGGTAATCCCGAATGCTGTGTTGGGAACAGTCGGATCACATCGCTCCTGTCATATATTTCATTTTTGGATCTAACACTCATTACCTGGTGTACAGAATTTTTGTCATCCGAAATAACCATTTCAACTCCTAGTTCTTGCAAAGTTGGCCAACCAATTATGGCATCGTATGGCAATTTATCCATGACATATGCTTCAGATTTGACAGTCAAATCTCCAAGAGAAATATGCAATTCGACAGCCCTAGAAACGTGTTCAGTTGAGCCATTAAAACCTCTCAAAGCACGTTTATCTTCAAACGATGTCCAGGCGTTGCCTTCTACCAATCTACGAGAGACCAAATTGACCATGGCTCCTGTGTCTAGTAGAGAAATCACCTCTGTTTTATTTAGAAGCAAAGAGCGTAGTAAAGGCAGAGGACTTGCAGGTCTTAAACTTGAGAGATATGATGAACAGACATCGACTTCTAAGGATGGGTGATTCATTACATTTTCCTTGGTTTTTGCGCATCTATTTTCATAAAATATAGAGTTTTTCGAGGACAAAGGAGTCTGGGACCTTTTTGATGGCGATGGTTCTGGGGTTACACCTACCACCTTTGGAGACCGGGTCTGGAGGGGTTTTATCAGCTCCATTGCTTTCCGAACTCCAGTTTTTGAATTCAAATCAGTCCCGTTACACAATATCAAATCTTGCATATGGTTGGGTAACCCTTGAAGTAGCAATAAATTGAATGAACGTTCAGGCAACCGACCAAATCCTAGATGTAGCAGCCTTTGCTTTTCATAGTAAAACTCCATCATGTTTCCCCCATAGTAACGATATCCTAGGGCTTTTCTCACTAACAGGATTGGGTTCTCACCAAAGGCATTCAAAAAGGATTCCTTCCATTCATTCCAGTCATTGTTATCAGCGTTTTCAACGATTAAAGCATTAAACCACTTCTCCGCTATGCTCCCAGATTTCAGATATGCGCGTAAGTTGTTTATTTTCAATTCGTTTGTATCCCACCGGTTCTGCACACATGCTCTTTCATACAGTGACATCCATGAGGAAGGAGCCTCAGTTTTCCCATCGAATTGGGTCAAGGACATCTTATGTGGACGATTGACAATACCATCAATTGCCATCTCTATTGAACCTAGCATTGGATCCATCAGCCTTCCCATGAGATCAACCATGTTCTTTTGCTGTACTTCAAACACTTTACCAATGAGCTCAATGACATCAGAGCCAATGTTTGAACGCCTTTCAACATTCCCCGAATTATTTTGACTGTTAGGTAAAGGTAAAGTAGCGTTATTAGCAAAATGAACATACCGATTCAATTCTTCTTCGTCCATAAGCACAGACACGATCTTGGGATATATAAGTGTACATTCTTGCACAAGGTCAGAAGAGATAAACTTCAAATGCAGCGAAATATCCCCGTACACGGACGGGATCGAGTACCACGACTGTTCAAAGCAGAAAGCATCGATCACCAACTTTCCTCTCGTTTTGTTTAACCGTAGGTCGACAGATAATGACATGACTGCGCCAAACTTGTAACACACTATCGTTGGTTACAATAAGGATAATAAAGAATATAAATTCATAGAATGAAAAGGAAGCATGATTCGATTCAAACTCAGATCTTATTTAAATCTCGATCAATACAACATTTCTCAACCGTTGCTAGGTAACAGCTGATTCTGTTGAATCAGCCACTGGAGTGTTAATTAGGTTCGTTACACTCATGATTCTGTTTTATCGAAGGAAAACCTTCAAGTACTCGTAGGGACCGAACGGTTTGTCCTACAGAGCTCCGGGTGGTCTCAAAAATTTTTAAAAATTCAATACTATTTAAAATTGGTGAAAAAACGATACCTTTATTTCGAGAGTTTTCGAGCTAGGGCACTCTTGAAAATTTCAACCCTTAATTTTCACCCCTTAGAAGTGACCTACATCAACCAAAAGCTTCGCGGCACAACTAGACCCCAAATGGAGCCCATATACCAAATTTGAACCAAATCGGTCCAGTGTTGCTAAGAAAAGTGCCGCGTACGGCGTACGGCGTACGGCTTACGGCGGACGGACGGAAATTTTTTTATTCGATTTTCGTATTCTACGTACCTTGAAACGTAAAACATCAAATTTTGAGGGGGGGTTAAAATTTTTTTTTTCTTGCTCGATTCCAAAGGCTTATTATTGAAAATAATAAACCAAAATTTTAACCCCCCCTCAAAATTTGATGTTTTACGTTTCAAGGTACGTAGAATCCGAAAATCGAATAAAAAAATTCCCGTCCGTCCGCCGTACGCCGTACGCGGCACTTTTCTTAGTTACCATGGACCGATTTCGATGAAATTTGGTATATGGGCTCCATTTGGGGTCTAGTTGTGCCGCGAAGCTTTTGGTTGATGTAGGTCACTTCTAAGGGGTGAAAATTAAGGGTTGAAAATTTTCAAGTGTGCCCTAGCTCGAAAACTCTCGAAATAAAGGTATCGTTTTTTCACTAATTTTAAATAGTACTGAATTTTAAAAAATTTTTGAGACCACCCGGAGCTCTGTAGGGCAAACCGTTCAGTCCCTACGAGTACTTGAAGGTTTTCCTTCGATAAAATAGAATCATGAGTGTGAATCGCAAAAGAGGTCTAATCTCCGTTGAAATTTTTTCTGACTAAAATGCGATCGCTGTTCATTTCTTCGATTTGTATACAGTTTTGCCTTCTGCGTAACCAGTAATAAAATTTCCATAATCAAAAGTCAATGGAGAATACTGAAGGCGCCTGAGTGGTCACTGATCAGCTGAGTGAGCTCCAAGGCCATTTCCTCTCCTGTTGAACGCAGGAAGCTGAAATTTTAGAGGGCGGGTCAATGGAGATTGCTGAAGGTGCCTGAGTGGTCACTGATCAGCTGAGTGAGCTCCAAGGCCATTTCCTCTCCTGTTGAACGCAGGAAGCTGAAATTTTGGAGGCAGGGTCAAAGGAGAATGCTGAAGGCGCCTGAGTGGTAACTGATCAGCTGAGTGAGCTCCAAGGCCATTTCCTCTCCTGTTGGACGCAGGAACCTGAAATTTGAGAGGGCGGGTCAATGGAGAATGCTGAAGGCGCCTGAGTGGTAACTGATCAGCTGAGTGAGCTCCAAGGCCATTTCCTCTCCTGTTGAACGCATGAACCTGAAATTTGAGAGGGCGGGTCAATGGAGAATGCTGAAGGCGCCTGAGTTGTCACTGATCAGTTGAGTGAGCTCCAAGGCCATTTCCTCTCCTGTTGAACGCAGGAAGCTGAAATTTTAGAGGCAGGGTCAAAGGAGAATGCTGAAGGCGCCTGAGTGGTCACTGATCAGCTGAGTGAGCTCCAAGGCCATTTCCTCTCCTGTTGGACGCAGGAACCTGAAATTTGAGAGGGCGGGTCAATGGAGAATGCTGAAGGCGCCTGAGTGGTCACTGATCAGTTGAGTGAGCTCCAAGGCCATTTCCTCTCCTGTTGAACGCAGGAAGCTGAAATTTTAGAGGCAGGGTCAAAGGAGAATGCTGAAGGCGCCTGAGTGGTAACTGATCAGCTGAGTGAGCTCCAAGGCCATTTTCTCTTCTGTTGAACGCAGGAAGCTGAAATTTGAGAGGGAAGGTCAAGGGAGAATACAGATGGTGGTAGGTGCTATTGATGGAGAACCAGTGATCTATACAGAAGGGTGATCTATACAGAAAATAATAAACCTTTGAGCAATGATTTGCAGCGTTTTTTCCATTGAGGTAATCCAAGGCCCTTTCTACAGTAAGTTATTTGGATCCAAAATAAATCTTCCTCGAGTTACCTGGAATAGGGCATCTCGCCAAAAAGTGGATCTTCATCTTCACCAGAATTTACTATATAATGCACATGTATGGTTTCTATCCTCAATCCACATTCTACAAATCAGATTCAGCATTTGACTTCTAGTCCTTCATACTGTTCTGACATGGCTAAGATATAGCTGTTCCATTTAGGTGGGAGGTGTCTAATATTTGTACAATAAATGGAAACTCATGGCATCAGCTTTACACTTCACTACGAATCCGTTCTTCATTTTACCTGTAGGTATGTACCTACAGCTATCTATCGAGATGGCGAGTGAGCAGTAATTTATAACTCAATAATAAAAAAATAAGGGGAAGATCCGGAACTTAGGATAATAATGACTATTATGGATGATTCCCTAATTTTTACCTTTGATGGGAAAGCCAGAACTTCAGATAATAAATGCTTGCATACGAGTCTGCAACACATTGGGACATTTTCATGTCAACCACTACACAACAAGGTAGTGAAGTAAGGTTGTTAGTTACCCAAGCATCAAAGTTTTCGTGACGATTTTTCAGTTCATGTACCAAAGCAAAATGTAAGGTTGTTGATAGTTCTCTACGCAACACAGTGAGTCTATTTTATTTATTGGTCGCGTGAGCAAGATTTGCTTAGTTTTCGTGACGATTTTTCAGTTCATGTGCCAAAGCAAAGACATGAAAATGTCAATAATAATTACTATTATCCCCTAAAATAATAATTTGAATCTTTGATGTTCTCTTCTTTGGGTTAAGGCGTTTCCGTGGTTACCCTAGGCGGAAGGTAATCGAATATTTCAAGCTCGAAAGGAGTGGAAGTAGAAATGGGTCACTTGAGGCTGCTCCCCCAGTCATTTTAGTTTCAAACGTCTGCGAGTCATCTCTAAGCGCTCTTCACAAGCGGTCGTTATATGGGCGGTGTTGAGCTGGAGAGCACACTTGAGAAATATGGCTGTTGGCTTGAATTCGGTTAGCGACGCGTCATCCGTGGCGAAAGCGTTGACCAACCTGACGAGATCGATTGTGGCCGAGTTGATTGACAGCTTTTCTGGATGGAATATGATTCTCTCTGCAAGTCTGAATGATTCAAGGAGATGAGCGGTGATCAACACTAGTCTTAGTCTATCCAGCCGTTGAGCAACTCCAATGATGTACCCTCCTACTACTACCTAATGGAGAACGACTATTCCAAAATGGTTATAGAAAATCCAGCTCAACTGGGAATGTCTTTTGAGCTATGAGTGTCACTGATTGATTCGCAATTGAAATAGATGTTTCTACTAGTATTAGACTGTTAAGGACATAATAACACATCAACTAAATCTTCCTTACAAATAGGTGCCTCCAGAAAGCATAGATTACTACTCTGTAATCAGCGACGTCGGCAAAGTGGAGGGTGTAACACGTAGCTTTCTCGTCACTATAACTGCGTTTAATATTCTACAAAAGGCTTCACCAACCCGAACCACTATACTATTAACGAATTTTGAGATATTTCAGTTTAGTGAGTGGAGTTTTGGAGGACGATCTTGCGCATTCGCTATTATTGTTCTGATCGTAATGGTCGGATACGTTCTAGAACAAAACCTTAACCACCTTTGAAAATGTAATGGAAATAGCATAAAAACAGTAAGCACGATGTCCTATTTGCAAAGATTTAATGGTTGTTTTTCTATTGTTCAAAACAACATACCAACAGTACCCTTTGAATTTGAGCTAAACTGGAGGATGAAGTCTGGATGAAGAATGATCTCGGTCGGTCGCCGTTCATTCCTCGTTCCGGGTTAGTATTTAGCCAAATCGAAAGCGCAAAAACATAATTTTTTTTACTTAAATTGGAAATTTTAAAGGATTTTAAAGAAATTGATTAGTGCACGGACCTAGGGAATTGAAAAACTGGAATATTGCCGCTGGAATCATCAAAATCGAACAATAATTGCCAAAGAAAAATAGGAAAACTTTTAATTCAGTTATGTTTTTCCCATAAAATGTAGCTAAACTTGAAATTTTCAAGGATTTTAGAAATTCATTAGTGCATGGACCTAGGGAATTGAGACACTGAAATATTGCCGCTGGAATCATCAAAATCGAACAATAGTTGCCAGAGAAATAAGGGAAAAACACGGGAAAACCCGTTTATTCAAAAGTTTTTCCCATTTTGGTTTATTATTTTCAATAATGAACCTTTGGAATCGACCAAGAAAAAAAAAATTTTAACACCCCCTCAAAATTTGATGGTTTACGTTTCAAGGTATGTAGAATCCAAAAATCGAATAAAAATTTGGCCGTCCGTCCGCCGTCCGCCGTCCGCCGTACGCCGTCCGCCGTCCGCCGTCCGCCGTACGCCGTACGCGGCACTTTTGCCCCTTAGCATTGACCGATTTTGATGAAATTTGGTGTGTAGGCTCCATTTGGGGCCTAGTTGTGCCCCGAAGATTTTGGTTGATGTAGGTCACTTCTAAGGGTTCCAAAATGAATTTTGAAATTTTGAAAACGCCCTAACTCAAAAATTTTGATATAAAGGTATTGTTTTTCCTTCAATTTAAGATTTTGTAGAATTTTTAGAATTTTTTGAGACCACGCGGAGCTCTGTAGGTCAAACCGTTCGCTCACTACGAGAATTTAAAGTTTGGCCGTACGATAAATCAGAAACACGAGTGTGAATCGCAAAAGTGGCCTAATCGCCTTTCAAGTGTTAGCCGACCGAAATGCGATCAATGTTTTTCTTCATGTTTGATGGTTGGTGGCTTTGCAGACGAGTGATCTATATAAAAATAATAAACCATTGTGTAATAATTTGCAGCGTTTTCTTTGGCAATTATTGTTCGATTTTGATGAATCCACCGGGAATATTTCAGTTTTTCCATTCCCTAGGTCCGTGCACTAATGAATTTCTGAAATCCTTTAAAATTTCCAATTTAAGTACAACTTTTAACGTTTTGCCCTTCGATTTGGCTAAATACTAAAAACGAACGGCGACCGACTGATACCCCTTTAGGAAAATGATACTTAGAAGATTTTACATTTCCAAAAGGTACAAAGTTCAGGGAGCGATGCACCACATTGGGAACCTTCTGGCGCTCTTTCAACAAACCCCTTAAAATGACATCCTTCTCGTAATTTTGGTTTATTATTTTCAATAATGAACCTTTGGAATCGACCAGGAAAAAAAAAATTTTAACACCCCCTCAAAATTTGATGGTTTACGTTTCAGGGTACGTAGAATCCAAAAATCGAATAAAAATTTGGCCGTCCGTCCGCCGTCCGCCGTACGCCGTACGTGGCACTTTTGCCACTTAGAATTGACCGATTTTGATGAAATTCGGTATGTAGGCTCCATTTGGGGTCTAGTTGTGCCGCGAAGCTTTTGGTTGATGTAGGTCACTTCTAAGGGTTCCAAAATCAATTTTGAAATTTTGAAAACGCCCTAACTCAGAAAATTTTGATATAAAGGTATTGTTTTTCCTTCAATTTAAGATTCTATAGAATTTTTTGAGACCACGCGGAGCTCTGTAGGACTAACCGTTCGCTCCCTACGAAAATTAAAGGGTTTATATTGAAATATATATATATTTAAATCAAAACACGAGTGTGAATCGCGAAAGAGGCCTAATCTCCGTTCAAATTAGAGCTGACCGAAATGCGATCGATGGTTAGTGATTTTGATTTTTTTTTTCTCTTCATATTGGATGGTTGGTGATTTTGTAGAAGAGTGATCTATATAGAAAAATAATAAACCATTGTGTAATAATTTGCAGCGTTTTTTCCCTCGGAATGATGTACTTTTGGCTCAAACCAAAGTTGTTCAGAAAAAATTGAATCGTAAGTGGTTTACTTTTGGGAGGTAAAATAACTTTTTTACCTGTGTATTTGTTTTATATCTAGAAATTGAAAAAAAATTGACTCCATACCATGGATCTTGAAACGATTTTTCTCGAATGAGTTTTAAAATTTTGAAATTTAATTGTTCTGTGTGTAACATTGTAAATCGTTGGTTGATTTCTTATTTGTATTATTTCGATTTGGTGACAGTAGCATTGACCGTAAGTCATTGCATCGAATAAAAGTACACTTCCCTACAGTAATATTTGATGGAATTTTCAATATTGATGTTCTCATAATTTGAATTTCGTGGTTCTTGAATCGACGATAGCCTCAGAGCATGCAGAAAAGGTAGATCCCTCAACTATAATTTCTCATTTTCCAGTGGCTAAGTTGGGGACAGTCGCGCAAAGGTAGAACACCGATTTCTTCCAAAGATCGGATAACAGGTAGCCAATCCGCATTCACTGATGTGATGACACAAACTTTTTTCGATAACAAACATTTACACTCAACCGAATTTCTATTTTGGTAGTTTTTGACCTTACTAGACGAAATCGTCAAGCTGTAAATTGCCACTAAGGGGATTTCGAGCATCAGTTGAGATCAAGGAGGAGGATTGGAGGAAAATTATTGTTGATGCGATTCTACCTGGTGGAATCCCTTTTGCACAAGATCCCAGCATTATCAACTATTCTGGTCATGTTCAACTATTATTGTATCGATACAAGTGTGTGATCAAATGAAGAGCGTTTCGAATCAAGTTGTGATGATCACGGACACCCAACGATCTACGGAGGTGTACTCTGAAGTTTGCCTGTGATGACAGCTTTAAAACACCCAACGAGGAACAATTACTGTGTAGATTATCGAAGCGACCATTGCAAGGGGAATCGTTTAGAAACTACACAAGCGAGCTGTTGTGCTGCCATTCCCTCATTAAAGCCCACCGCGCACGATGGTCCAATTCAAAACTGCCGTAAATAAATTAGTGAGTGAGAACTGATTAAGGGTTTGCCTGACTGAATGGCCTCAGGGGACTCTCAAGCGGTCCGCAGGTCGCAGGACTTGAGAAACGGTCTGTAGCTCAGTTGGTGTGAGCCGCTCAACCTACGCTGACGCACCGAGGGATCAATAACCTTCCGCATAAAATCGAGTTGTGCTGAAGGGGATTCAAGAAAAAGCTCTCGATACCAGAGCCAACTATTTTCATACCTATAATTTCTGTTCCCCACTTTGGGACAAAGTAATACGATTTAAATTCATATGTATCGTAACTACAATAATTCAACTAGGTCCCAACCAGAAGTCTCTAATAATTTCACAATTCGGGGAACATAGGAAAACCCTACAAATCATTGCCCATAGGCTTATTATTTTTTGTATGGATCACTGGTTCCCTATCAATAGCACCAACCAACATCTGTATTCTCCCTTGACCTTCCCTCTCAAATGTCAGCTGCCTGCGTTCAATAGGATTGAAAATGGATTCGGAGCTCACTCAGCTGATCAGTGATCTGAAGAGTGAAGAAGAACTTCTCGAATGCTGAAGACGCCTGGAAGAGCACTGATCAGCTGAGTGAGCCCCGAAGCCATTTTCAATCCTATTGAACGCAGAAAGCTGAAATTTTACCTTTATTTCGAGAGTTTTCGAGCTAGGGCACTCTTCAAAATTTCAACCCTTAATTTTCACACCAACCAAAAGCTTCGCAGCACAACTGGACCCCAAATGGAGCCCATATACCAAATTTGAACCAAATCGGTTCAGGGTTGCTGAATGCCGCGTACGGCGGAAGGACGGAAAAATTTTTATTCGATTTTCGGATTTTACCTACCTTGAAACGTAAAACATCAAATTTTGAGAGGGGTTAAAATTGTTTTTTTCTTGCTCGATTCCAAAGGCTTATAATTGAAAATAATAAACCAAAAAGTTAACTACTTTTAGAAGAAGTTCACTCCAATTTATTGTTTAGTGTGTGTTCATTAGCTACTTCAAAATGTTCTATTACTTGATTTAATTTTGAATACAATTTTGTAAATAAAGTAAAATTTTGTAAACAAAATTTATGAATAAAACATATGATTGTGCCGAAATAAGTGACGTCCCATTGCATCAGGAGTGAAATTTTTATGCCAACCTATAAACGGTTCTACACCTATAGTTGTAATTACCTTCATTTCTATTGCAAAAGCTTGAATTTTATTCCCTGATAAAGAGAACTGCACATCCATTTAGGTGATTTCAGATAAAAGTGAAAAGAGAACTTGAATTATATTGAATCATATGGGCCAATTCGAAGTGATGTGAAGGTTTGAAATTATGAATTTTGATGAAATTTTCAGATTTGACGATCAATGGAGAAAGATTTATCACCCACAAGATGCAATTTCTACACCAATATTTTAGTTTGCTCAAATTGGGAGGGAATTTCGGAGCTCAGTAAGTAGGTGCCATGGCAATGAGGAACAGTGAAAAATCATCAAAATAATAGCTACCTACAACATTAACTTAGAAGTGAAAATCTTAAGAGTTTAGGAGCCGAAATTTTTATATTTTTGGTTGTTGATAGTTTTGTCTATACATACACAATATAAATAGATTTCATGAATATTTATAATCGCTAAAATGAAGTTCAGCTATCGATCTTCAAGGTCTTCCTACGTTACGCCGATTTTCACGTCCTTTGTTTGGCCTCGACGGCGTCCGCGTGGGTCTGACCGCTCCGGAACACGTCTTTGGGTGTGACTCGGGTGGAGGTGGGCAAAACATCTCCTCAACTTCTGCATAATTAGTTCCCTCCACTGTCGCCCATCAGACCATCTATCAAGTTCGTATTATCCTCATTCGCGGTATCGCACTTGTGGCGAGCTGGAGGAGGGAAGAGGCGGCAGAATCTGTTTTGTAATCACCAGAAGGCGCATGAGAAGGCATACGAGTTGGATGGATATTGGATAACCTCTATTAGGAATTTTCCCACTGGATACGTTTTATATAATCGCAACAAATATGTACAATGTGTCGACCAATCGCTTCAATATTTCTTTAATTGGTGTCAAATACGCTAACAAACAAGAAAAAGTTATTTTTGAAAAAAAAATATGGCATTAGGTCGTTGTAATCGTCAATTTTGCAGATGTAGCTTTAAAGCTACATTGCCAAGGTACCATTAGATCTCGGCATTATATGGACGTTGCTTTAAAGATTCCAAAATACACAGTTCCAAGATGCTCATGTTGCATTTAACTAGAACCGTAATCAAACTCGATGTTAAGATAAGTTCTAGATATTAGCTTAAAAAAAATCATTTTCCCGAACTCATTATCTTGATCAACCTATAAAACTGAGGGGAAAAGATGGATTCATAATAACCGATGTAAAAGACCAGAAACATACCTACCAAAGTAATGAGGAATTTCACCATGTCGGAATTTCCTATTTTTGACCCCAAAATCGGATTCATCACCTCTAAAAACCTCCTAAGGCAAACTTTCAGCCCGAACTTCCTAATTTACGAATAAACAAAACAGTGTAGAAAATACGAATGTTTAAAAAAACCGGGAAAATGACGTCATGCTGGCCATGTTCATTTATGGCCGCTTGAAGCGCTGAGATCGAGAAATCCATAGTCCCCAGATGCAAAATTTCATGAAACAGTAAAGTTCGAAATCGAAAAACTGAAGAAAAAAATAGAAAAAGCGAGATGGGGAAAATTAGGTTTCCTCTGTTTTTGTTTGATAACTTTTCTCTTAGAAAACACGATTTCGTCGTCCCAATGGGCAACACTGGGAGGAGACGGCGATCCGAACAGCCCAATCAGCGAGCGTTCCCGCTGCACGTCTGTTTTCCCGGTTAGTTTTGAAATTAAAAATTTTGATTGTCTCCCAAAAATAATAGGAGACTCATTTTCCGTAATCAGCCCGATTTTCATCTATCCCACACCATCAACTATTCAGGAAAAATGCAAACAGAAATCGGTGAAATTCCTCATTGATCAGGACACCCGACCTCCCGGTTTTCCGGCAAAAACAACCGCGAAACCTGCCCTGGAGCATTAGTGGCTGGTTACCCATGTTCTCCTGGGTTGTCACAAGAAAGATGAAACAGAATTAACGAAAGATCCTGTTTTGGGATTTTGTACTTAAGTGGAAAGATTGATATTGTTTCAAAGCTACATTGCCAAGTTAAGGGTTAAGAACTAAGTAGCTGATTGCACCATCTGGTGGAGAGTACTTCTAGCATCGGTGGAGTTGGTGGGGAAAGGGTTAAGGCCTGATTGGAAAATGTAGGCACTTGTTGCGGATAGTGATGAACTTTGATTATATTTCTATTAAGTTTATTTACTTTCCGTTACCTTTGGGGTCATTTCAGTTTAATCCCTACAAAAAATGTTCCAGACAATTCGTTTTTCTCAGATCTAAATTCCTCAAATTGATTTGTTTTTACTTTCAATTCATTACTGAAAAACTGTCAACGAACTTACTTGAATTTTTTGTTATTAAATTAAGTAACCAGCAAGTTTAATAATAATAAAGTTTAATTAAGTAAATTCTGTTAGAACTTGATTTCCAGTCACCCTTTGATGGAGAAGGAACTTAAGGTCGGTTCAATAGGAATGAAAACAGAATACAGGAAAGAAACTGTTCATTCGATTTTGGTTTACTTTTTGCACCTTTTGGAATCGCCCAAGAAAAAAGTTGTTTAACCCCCCTTCAAAATTTGTTGTTTTACTACGTTTCAAGGTACGTAGGATCCGGAAAACGAATAAAAATTTTGCCGTCAGCCGTACGCGGCACTTTCCTTTGTTACCAAGGACCGATTTTGATGAAAGGTATACTAGATCCATTTTCGCCGCAAAGCTTTTGGTTGATATCAGTCACATATGAGGCTCGTAATATAAGGGCTTCAATTTTTTAAAACGCCCTAGCTCAAAAACTTTCGATATAAAGGTATTGTTATCATCAATTTAAAGTAGTATTGAATTTTTAGAATCGAATGAGACCACCCAGAGCTCTGTAGTACCAACCGTTAAGCTGGGTTCACGTAGGTGCGTAAAGTCCGTTATGCGTAATGTGCAAGAGAGAAGTGGGGGTTGTCCGTAATGCAGAAAGTGCGTAAAAGAATTCACATGGCTGAATGATTACTCGATTACGCAGAAGAGCGCAGTACGTTCTGCGCAGAATTGTTTCCAAAACAAAACAATGATTCGGGTTGTTTCGTCAATAAATGAAACCGAGTCAATAAACGTGTTGTGAACAAACGACAAGAGTTTGTTACGAATTTTATCGAAGTTCGTCCGTAATGCGTAAAATATCCAATTTTGGTTTATAATTTTCAATAATGAACCTTTGGAATCGACCAAGAAAAAAAAATTTCAACACCCCTTCAAAATTTGATGGTTTACGTTTCAAGGTACGTAGAATCCAAAAATCGAATAAAAATTTGGCCGTCCGTCCGCCGCACGCGGCACTTTTGCCACTTAGCATTGACCGATTTTGATGAAATTTGGTATGTAGGCTCCATTTGGGGTCTAGTTGTGCCCCGAAGCTTTTGGTTGATGTAAGTCACTCCTAAGGGTTCCAAAATCACTTTTGAAATTTTGAAAACGCCCTAACTCAAAAAATTTCGATATAAAGGTATTGTTTTTCCTTCAAATTAAGATTCTATAGAATTTTTAGAATTTTTTGAGACCACGCGGAGCTCTGTAGGACAAACCGTTCGCTCCCTACGAAAATTTAAGGGTTTATATTGAAATATATATATATAAATCCAAACACGAGTGTGAATCGCAAAAGAGGCTTAATCTCCGTTCAAATTAGAGCTGACCGAAATGCGATCAATGGTTGGTGATTTTGATTTTTTTTTAATTTTTTTTTAATTTTTATTTTTTTATTTTTTCTCTTTATATTGGATGGTTGGTGATTTTGTAGACGAGTGATCTATATAAAAATAATAAACCGTTGTGTAATAATTTGCAGCGTTTTTCGAGTTGTACTCATTTTTGCGTCCCACCCAGAAATCGAATTTCCTGAAGAAGGCTCCCACAACTCTTTGTGGGTCAATTTAAAAAAAATTGAATGCGGTGCGTTTATTTTGTCTAATAAAACTTGATTTTTAAGTAGGCAGAAAATAATACTTATGGTTGGTTGGTAAGTAGTGGCAATGACACAGATGTGTTCTTTTTTTGCCAATTTATTATCCTCCACCACTGCTCTATCCCGCCCTAGCCTAGACTCAACTAAATTCTAATTTCCTAATTTTTCCTCCCACAATATCTACTAATTAGTACTTTCACATCATGTATAAGGGTGAAATAAGACAGTTTATTCACAAATTTTAAATAAATATATATTAAAAAAATATTATAACGATAATAAATTAATTGGAGTATGTTACAATTTTTTTCTATGCGATGCGAAGAGATCTTTAGTAGGGGCCAGATCCACCGTTGCTGTAGCCGCTGGGGCCTGTTCCGCTCGAATATCCTCCCTGGCTTCTTCCTTGGCCATTCTGGTATCCGTTTTGACCACCCTGGTATCCATTTTGGCCACCCTGGTATCCATTTTGGCCACCCTGGTATCCGTTTTGGCCACCTTGATATCCATTTTGGCCATTTTGGTACCCACCAGGACCGCTGGCGGAGTCACCGTTGCTTCCGTTGCCCTCTTCAGTGTAGGAGATCCTGGGCTTGAATCCGTCCTGGTCGGCGGTGTACTCGACGAGCTGCCTCCTACCGTCGGGGAGGAGGACGTAGTACTTGCCGGTCGCCACGTCGCCGTCGCGCTGTTCTTCGTGGCCGAACTCTACGTTGTATTCTGGGGCGTAGACGTCGTACTTGAACTCGTATTTCGCGGGCTCCTTCAACAAAACAAGAAAAACGATGAGATATTTCTAAAAATAAAACTGAATATTTATACCGCCTATCAATAATATGCTAATACTGCCTAATGGACAAGCAATTCCTATAGCGAACACTGCAAAATGTTTGGGAATGACCCTTGACACAAAAGTAAAGTGGAATGAGCATGTTGAAAAGAAAGAGGATGAACTGAATATAAAATGAAGAAAATTGCGCTGGTTGCTAAGACAGTCTGAGGTCTCCATACACAACAAACTTCTAATCTTCTACATACATAAAACGCCAACCGTACGTACGTACGTATGTTGCCCGAACGTGGGGGTCCCGGGTTCGATTCCAGGACGCCACATCAAATTTTTTTTTACATATCAACAATTGTTTTGCCTGCTTTTAGCAGGCTTTTCAGCTAGTATAATATATTACGTAAGCAAGTATTGTAATATAATATATTATGTTACATATAATGTAAGCAAGTATTGAAACCTGTCTGGACATATAGTGTTCAGCTCTGGGGCTGTACGAAGAAATCGAATGTCAAGATTATCCAAACCTTCCAAAATAAGGTACCGAGGAGTATTGTTAACGCTCCCTGGTACGTCCAAAATGACGGTCTCAATTGTGACCTGAAAATGGAAACTGTCAGTGAAGTGATCAAGCTACACGCGATTAAACACGATCATCGGCTTCATGGGCATCTAAAACCCGAAGTCCTCCGTCTTATCGACAACTCCAACGTCGTTCCCTAGTGATACATTTTTTTCCGGCAGGAAAATCTTCAAGATTTACAGGTGGAGTTGGATCTCGTAAGATACCTGAAAGGGCCCGCGTCTTCCGGTTTTGTGGGATTCAAACCCACTAAAAAACGCTGCAAATTATTACACACTGGTTTATTATTTTTCTATATAGATCACTCGTCTGCAAAGCCACCAACATGAAGAAAAACATCGATCGTATTTCGGTCAGCTGTAATTTGAACGGAGATTAGGCCTCTTTTGCGATTCAAACTCGTGTTTCTATTTACCGCAAGGCCAACCCTTCAATTCTCGTAGGGAACAAACGGTTTGTTCTACAGGGCTTTGCGTGGTCTCAAAAGTTTTTAAAAATTCTATACTATCTTAAATTGATGGAAAACAATATCTTTATATCAAAAGTTTTTGAGTTAAGGCGTTTTCAAAATTCATTTTTCAACTCTTAGAAGTGACCTACATCAACCAAAACTCAAGTTTTTGGTCAACCAACACTCGAGTTTATTCTTAAATTAGGAAGTACAAGATGAAAGTTCGGCGTAGGGGGTTTTTCGAGGCACTGAATCCGATTTTGGGGTAAAAAATAGGAAATTCCGACATAGTGAAATTCCTCATTGACACAGTCGATTGTACCCCTGACAGTGGTGGCCAAATCGCCAGTAGGGATGAGCATCGTTTGGAACTATCGATATTCACCATCGAAAAACTATCAATGTCAAACATCGGTTGTTGAAAACCATCGGTACTATCGATGGGTTTCGATAGTATCGATACTTCTTTGATCAAGTGTGGTAATCAAAATATTGCCTAGGATAGATCAAGTATCTTTTGTAATCGTTGCAATTTGCATGTTACTAATTTCAGAGAAACCACTGGTCAGTTCAGGTCAACCTAAATCAGCCAAACATAAAAAATGCAATGACGAATTTTTTATCAACTTGAAAATGATAGGATAAAAAATGGGATTCAACTCAATATTGTAATATAATTTACTTTTGTCGTATTCTCACCACCTGAATTATTTGAACGTTTGAAGAATTGTCCCATCACAGCTCAGTGGACGGTTAAACAGACCAGATTGCCCTCCTACCTTCTTAACTAATAGAGAACGACTACCAAACACCTGAATATTTGAATTTGATAATTTACGATAATTTGATAACGAAAAGGAAAGATTCGACACTATCAAATGCAATCATATTGACGTAATTAAGGTGAAACATTGGTTGAAACCATCGATAGTGAAAACATCGGTTCTAAAATATCAATGGTGAATTCATCAACTATCGGATGCAAAACATCGAAAGTTCGATTGTATCGACCATCTCTAATCGCCAGCATCTCCTACTCGTTGGAACCATCTTCCTTTAGTTCAAGGAGTTGAGAGCCTAATACCATAGTAAAGGAGAGAGGATCCATCGTAACAGGATCATCCTGTTGAAGGGATGCAGCCAGGGAGCTTCCCCTCAGCTATGAGTACACGATCCGCTTGTCTAGCATCACCTCAACCCTAATGAGATGTGCGCATGGGTCGGAAAAACTGTTTATTGTTATTTTTAATCTAAACTAGACCTCATTCTGGGAATTTTGACACCAGCCGTTCTCTTTTTAGATGGGTAGATCTTTTTCTATGATTTTTCAAAGTTTCGAATGTTTATGACGTCACAGTTGGCTGAGGGGTCCCGCCCAGGCGGGAGAGGTGCGGGACGTCATAAACATTCGAAACTTTGAAAAATCATAGAAAAAGATCTACCCATCCAAAAAGAGAACTGCTAGTGTCAAAATTCCAGGATGAGGTCTACTTTCGATTAAAAATTTTAAAAAAATCAGGCGCACACCCTCTTGGACCATGGTATCAATGGTGTCACTGAAAACATGTCAGAAGCTCCACAGCTGTCTTAAAGTCTCTCCGGAGTAACCAACATTTCTAATTTCTAATAATTTACCAAAAATGGTTCAAAAAACTCATCTTTGTACAATAATTTTGGTTTATTATTTTCAATAAAAAACCTATGGAATCGATCAAGAAAAAAAATGTTCTTATCCCCCTCATAATTTGTTGGTTTACGTTTCAAGATACGTAGAATTCAAAAATCGAATAAAAATTTGGCCGTCCGCGGCACTTTCCCCACTTAGCATTGACCGATTTTGGTGAAATTTGGTATGTAGGCTCCATTTAGGGTCTAGTTGTGCCCCGAAAATTTAATTTTGAAAATGCCCTAACTCAAAAAATTTTGATATAAAGGTATTGTTTTTCCATCAATTTAAGATAGTATAGAATTTTTTGAGACCTCGCGGAGTCCTGTAGGACAAACCGTTCGCTCCCTACGACAATTTAAGGGTTGGACGTACGATAAATCAGAAACACGAGTGTGAATCGCAAAAGAGGCCTAATCTCCGTTCAAATGTTAGCTGGCCGAAATGCGATCGATGTTTTTCTTCAAGTTGGTTGGTGGTAACAATGACAAAGCCGTGTTCATCGCAGACGAGGGATCTATATAGAAAAATAATAAACCTTGGTGTATTTAAATTGAAATTGAAATCTAGTTAATCTGGTGACTCCTTGGGACAGCTGTGGAATTCTCAAGATGTTTTCGGTGACACTAGTGACACCATGGTCCTAGAGTTAATCCATTTTGTTATTTGAGGATTAATATTTCTCTCCTCCGCTGCCTTCTCTAGTGATCAGGGAAGCAACCAAATTCTTTTACCTTCGAATTCACCCAATCATGTCAACCAGTTGATTCAAGGAGGACTTTGTGGATTTGCCCTCCTGGTAGGCTTGTTGATATTTCTGCGAAGGCCTCATGGAGAGGAATCCTCGTTTTGGTGAACTACTTTCTCCATAACTTCAAGTAAGAAGGAAGCGAGACTGATGGGTCGCCTTTTCTTGGCTTGAGACGAGTTTTTACCAGCTTTCGGGATGAAAACAACTTCTACCTTCCTCCTCTAGTGGAATGTATGCGAGTTGATAACTAACTCCACATACTTTCAACCAGAACAGGAATTATCCCCAGAACACGTTTTTACCTAATACTCAGCGAGATTAATAAAAAAAAATTGATTAGTAAATTTGCGTTAGGGGTCTCAGTCGGTCGCCGTTCGTTTCTCCTTGAGGGTCAGTATTTCCCTAAATTGCTGGGGCTCAGACTTCAAAAGTTGTACCTGATTTTTAAATTCATTAGTGCACGGCCCTAGGGAGTTGAATATCTTAAATATTGCCGCTGGAATCATGAAAATCGAACAATTTCTAGAGAAATATGGGAAAAACCAAACTGAATAAACGGTTTTAACATGTTTAATGTTTTAGGGCTGGGGGTCGTTCTGTGAATTCCGACACGCAAATCTGCAACGTTTTTTTTCTTAGTTACCACGGACCGATTTCTTAGTTACCACGTTATATCGGCTCCATTTGGGGTCTAGTTGTACCAAGATGGTCACTGATCAGCTGAGTGAGCTCCAAGGCCATTTTCTCTCCTGTTGAACGCAGGAAGCTGAAATTTGAGAAGCAGGGTCAATGGAAAATGCTGAAGGCGCCTGAGTGGTCACTGATCAGCTGAGTGATCGGCAATCTAATTTCTCCCTTGCGAGGGAAAAACATTAAACATGATTTGATGTTTTTCCCTCGCAAGGGAGAAATTGAACTTTTTTTTACCATATTTCTCTGGCAATTATTGTTAGATTTTGATGATTCCAGCGGCAATCTTTTAGTTCTTCAACTCCCTACGCCAATGCACTAATGAATTTCAAAAATCCTTGAAAATTTTAAAGTTACGTACAACTCTTGAAGTCTGAGCCCCAGCAATTTAGGGAAATAGTGACCCGCAACGAGGAACGAACGGCGACCGACTGAGACCTAACAAGAGGGAACTCACCGACTGAGAGTCATCTTGTCCGCCTTGTCCGTATCCATTTCCGTTTCCGTAACCTGCATTGGCTCCAGAAGCTCCGTTTCCGTAACCTCCGTTGATGCCAGATGCTCCGTTTCCGTTGACACCTGAGTAACCTCCGTTGATGCCAGAAGCACCATTTCCGTTGACACCTGAGTAACCTCCGTTGATGCCAGAAGCACCATTTCCGTTGGAGTAACCTCCATTGACGCCAGAGTAACCGCCGCTGATTCCAGAAGCACCATTTCCATAACCTCCGCCGATTCCAGAAGCACCGTTTCCGTAACCTCCACTGATTCCAGAAGCACCGTTTCCATTGGAGTACCTTCCATTGAATCCAGATGTGGCTCCGTTGCCGTATCCACTGTTCAAGCCTGAGTATGCACCATTGCCATTGGAACGCCCACCACTACCGTTTGAGTACCCACCGTTTCTGCCATTGCCATTAGCGTAGCCTCCATTGCCTCCAGAGTAGCCTCCACCGTTTCTGAGGAGTCCATTTCCAGCCGGCCTTCCACTGGCGTATCCTCCACTTCCAGAAGATCCGGATTGTCCATTGCCATAACCAGAGGCGCCGTTGCCGTTAGTTCTTGAATATCCACCTTCAGAAGCCTGTCCTGAGGATGAATAACCGTTCGACAAACCGTTACCGGAATAACCGCTGCCTTGTCGATCAGAAGCGTCGCCATATCCGTTGAGAATACCGGCGAATCTGCCGTTAACTCCACCGCTCAATCCGCTCGAATACTGCCCGTCGCCCCTTCCATTCCCGTTACCGTAACCACCAGCACTTCCACCGTTACCGTAACCTCCTGCACTCCCTCCGTTACCGTAACCACCGGCACTCCCTCCGTTTCCGTAACCTCCAGCAATTCCGTTACCGTTGGCTGCCTGAAGGGCAGTCGATTCTTCGTTTCCGTAGGCGTCCGCTCCTCCGTTAGTAGGCGGCAAGTAACCTCTGGAGGGGTACTGGCATGACGCAGCACTCACCAAGCAAAACACCAAGACTATCTGAAAACATTAAACCAAAAAATTATGTAAGCTTTACTAAATTCCAGAACAAATCGAGTTACAACGTTGAAACTTCCAACATTTTTCGAAATTTTTGATTTTTGGTGAGTAAGAGCAGTTTTGCACTTTGAATTAAACCACTGCGACGATTGATTCGTTTAAGTCATCGAAAAATGTCCAACTTCTACAAAATGTAATAATTTAATTTTTTTGAGATAGGAAAAACATTTATTGAACATTTTAGGAGTGAAAAAGTTTAACAAGGACTCTGGTATTTGTCGAAATGTAAGGGATTTGCGAAAAGTAATTTATCATAAACACAAACAAGCAAAAATGATGGGACGAAACTGAAAAAATGGGTTTAACCCTTAATGTCCTGAAGTATCTTTTCGGAAGTCCAATTTGTTAAGCATTCTACAACACTGTTCAACCATTTATAAGACAAAACGATATTCTTGTGGCTACCTTGATACTTCAACAATTGTTTATACAATACACCATTCAACCCTCTGACTCTTAAAATATCCAAAAATACACCATTGAAAAATCGAAATTTTCCGCTATTCTTGGATGCTTCCAGCCACAACTCTTATTTCATAAACATCTTGGGTTTTTCAGTATGTTTTAAAATTAAATCTGTCAGAATAGTTGTTACATATCCGAACTAATTCATGAAACTGATCTTTACTGTCCCCCAGCTCATGGTAGAGGTAGGTATGATCGCGCTGCACACACTATCTTCAAAGTTGCAATTTTTCTATATTCTCACTTAATTGCCATTGTGCGCTATTATCCCAGTTTTTCGAAAAAATTATCCTAAAAGCCCAAAATAAATCTTTCAAAATTTTAAAATGTCAAAAAATGTACAATTTCAAAAAATTAACAAACATTAAGGGTTGAGCGCCATTCTCATGTGTATTCTATAAAACTTTCAGATTGAAAATTGGATGAATAGGCGAGGAGAAAAACGTGAACTACGTTTGAGTTCATTTTGAAGCGCAACGTGGTGGCTGTTTTTGGAACTATTCCTGGGATGATTGGCCTTAAGATACTACTGAAGGGGGAGGTCTTATTAGGCTAACAATTTTAGTTTATTTGTCATTTTAGTTTTTATTTATTTGTTTCAGAATAAAAAGCTACTGGTTCCCTCCAGTCATATTTGTATAGAACGTATTCTAAGTATATATTTTTGAAATAACGATAGCCACCCCCCCCCCCTCCTGAAAATATATCAACGAGTTTTCATCAAATTAAGAAACTTAACATAAATCCCGATCA
This sequence comes from Apolygus lucorum, assembly GCA_009739505.2. NCBI lineage: Eukaryota > Metazoa > Arthropoda > Insecta > Hemiptera > Miridae > Apolygus > Apolygus lucorum. The sequence goes on along the minus strand of CM019176.2, from coordinate 63,861,916 downwards.
AAACTAGCAATTCTATGGCACTGGTTGGCCAAAATACACCATAATCTTGAAAAATATCGTAAAATACAATTTTTTGAACAAGTGGGAAATTAAGGGTTAAGAGGGTTCATGAGTCAAAATCGAAAATTTGTCGACTTTTTCGTTTTTATTTTCAAAAAAGTCTGCAGGTTTTCCCAGACATTTGGTACATAAAAATATCAAATTTGAGCAGTGGAAAGCAGAGATATGAATTTTCAAAGATTGAGGAGCCAATCGCTGTTTCCCGCTCCAGGTTCATAGTTTCTATATTTCTGTAACTACCTACCGTTCTTTTGCTGTTCATAAGTTCTGATTGATATACTTTGTCCTACTCCATGGTTCCAGCACAGGTTACCATGCCACCACAGTGAACCATAGTCAAGTGTATCACCATTATTCTTATCAGTACTACGTGATATGAAATAATCTTACCTAATCGGAGCAAACAATGACTGATAAGAATCATCGATAAGGAATAATCAGACCTCATTTTCAATTCCTTCAATATGAAATAATTACGAACTATCGATCAAATACTTCAAAAAACGGTAACTTTTCACAAATCGCGGTTTTTCTCCAAATCGGAAAACCCTTGTTTTTTGTCATTTAGGTACCTGTTTCTCGACAGCCAATAGAGCTGGAAACTTCAATTTTTTTATATTGTCGTGAGGGGTTTATTACAGTCATTGAACAAGTTTGGACGGAAAACTCCCAACAGAAACATGGCTAGAATAAAAGAATCATAAGCATGGAAAATATGAAAAAACTGTTTTGCTATATTGTCTCTAGGTAAAATAATATTTACACAACAGCGTTGAAACTCGCTCAGTGGTTATGTGAAGAGTAGATAAAGAATTAAAAAAAAGTATGAAGATATCATGAATATATCCAGAGAAACATTGAAAAAGTGTTAAATTAGAACGGACTCATGAGCCCCCATAAGGTTCGTTCCTCGTTTTGGGTTAGTGTTTCCCTCATTTACCTGTGCTCAAACTTTGAAAATTGTACCTAAATTTGAAAATTTTCGAGGAATTTTCGAAATTTAATAGTGCATCAGACTAGGGAATTGAAAAACTAAACGATTGCCGCTGGAATCATCAAAATTGAACAACAATTGTGGGCGAAAAATGGACTGATTAAACGATTTATTGTTTACTTATTATTTTCAATTATATACCTTAGGAATTGACCTAGAACATTTTTTTTAACCCCCCTAAAATCCGACGTTTTTAACTTTCAAGGTTTTCTTCGTATTTTCGACCTCACATCATTAAAACGGTCATAACTCCCTTAAATTACCCTCAAAAATTAAACATAAGGATACCGCTGGAAAGAGCGTGAAATTTCTCAACAGATGAGTAGTTGGCCAGTTGAGAAAAATTGAACGCTAGAGAGATATGTTTACCTCAAACTTGAACATTTATCAATTCTGTTTTTTTTTAATTTTGATGATTTTTTTTTTTCTCATTAAAACAAGGTATTTTCCAGAGAGGCTCAAAAGCTTAAAACCTGCTCCATTTCATCAGATTCCCAATAGTATAATTGAAAAATATTTTACAACCGATTTTGAGGGTAAAATTTATGTTTAAACGCGGAAAAACGTGCATTTTTTCCAACGAAATCGACGGTTTAACGGGAGGACTCCGGGGCGTACCTCCCGAGCACCGAGTCTACCGTCGATTTCGTTAGAAAAACGCTGCAAATAATTACACAAAGGTTTATTACTTTTCTATATAGATCACTCGTCTTCAAAGAACAGGGCTTTGCCATTGTTACCACCAACCAACTTGAAGAAAAGTACTGTACTTAATTTATAACTTCCGTTCATGAGAAATTCTTCTGTTCTTGTGTTCAAAAAACATGTGTTCATTATTATATAATACATTTCTGTGCATAAAATACACTTGCATGATTTAATTTTCAAATTGTGGCATAATAACGTCGGGTTAGAGGTAAAAGTACCAAAGAGGTAGGTAAATTCGTTTTGTGCGAAAATCAAATTGAAATTTCAAAAGTTAGTTTGGTAAATATGATAACAAATTATTTTCTTAGGTTGGATACATAGTTTGATGGTATTGATCACCAATAATAACAACAGTTAAATAATCATAATATTCTGCATTTGATTTTCCTACGTGTTGCATTTGTGACCTGAGTACTTTTACCTCTAACTCCACGATAATTTCCAGAGTTTAAATCCAAATGGAAAAGGTCTAAATCTAAATGGAAAAGGTTTAAACCAAAATGAAAAAGGACTAAACCTAAATGGAAAAAGTTTAACTCAATTCGGAAATGCTATAGTAAATATCTACGTGCGATCGAATAGTTTTTTAAAATTTAAGTTCTGTTTATTATTGAAAAAGTATGTAATAGGTAGGTACATACTATTCAAATAAAATATTTTTTCGACATTGCTTCTCCAAAATTTTGTTAATTTATCGAAAAATTAATAGGTAGGTACATATCTTGTGAGTCTTTTACATCACAATTTTAATTTTCAAATTACACCTACAACAATGGACATATCCATGATCTATTGTTTTTCCCTCTAAGGAAGGAATTGTAATAATACGTGGACATATATGGATGTCCAATAGATCTATTGTTTTTGTTTATAAAATGAACTAAATTTTATTATTATTATAATTTGGCATTCGTTTTTTGCCAAGAGGCGGGTGGTGGATTATAAAATTGTTCAATCCTTGATGGTATTACGGAGTACTAAGCTTACATTTTTTTACGATGGTAACTTCATTTGTTTTAAATTTCTGTATTTAGAAGTGAAAAATAAAATTTCATTTCATTGCTTCCAGGGTAGAAGATAACAGAGACTCCAAGAAAAAAATTGATAGTTCAAAATATATCCGTTTCTGAGCTCTAGGGGATGCTCCTGGGACTGTTCTGACAAATTTAGTCAAATAGTGTCTGATCGTGATCAGTGATTATAGAGAATTGGAGTTAATTTCGGGGCTGCGATGAATCGAAAATGGGCTATTTGAAATTCGAATGGATTTGTAAAGCGTAAAAGTAAAATTTGCCTTGTGAACTCACTCTGTTCATGACGAGGTTGAGACAGTTTCTTGGACTGTCGTGGGAGAACTGATGTCCATAAAGAGATGAAGAGGAGTATTTATACGGCTTAACTCCGAGGGTTGATGATGCCACCCTCAGGACAGTCACGACCCCTAAAACAGTCGCCGCACGTCCTTTTAGGCCGCTTCCATCGGACGTGAAATCTTGGAAATCTCTTCCCCCTCCATTCATATCTGGAGGCTCATCTTCAGTCGGAGGTTTGCGACGTAAATTATTGAAACACGTTGTGGGAGGTTCCTGGCGAAAAATGGAGCTCCCGAAGCGACAATCCATCACCGGTGGCGAAATTCACTCAAGTGAGCTCATCTAGAGGGATCATCCTTTCTCACAGTAAGGCGATTGAGCGGGCTTGAAGACGCATAATTAATACACTGAGTAACACCGAAAGTGAGCCACGACTACCCAAGCAACGCACCAAATTCGAAGAACATTCACAAATTAATACACAACGGTTTCTTATTTTTATGTAAAGATCGCAGCATGATACAATAACGCAGCATCCCAACCAGCAAAACATATTCATCCCAAAGTATTAGGTTGTTTGGGTCATTATAGGCTGAAAATTATTACACAAAGGTTTATTTTTATTCAGTATAGATCAATCGCCTGCAAAGAACACGGCTTTGCCATTGTTACCACCAACCAACATGAAGAGAAACATCGATCGCATTTCAGTCAGCTAACATTTGAACGGAGATTAGGCCTCTTTTGCGATTCACACTCGTGTTTCTGATTTATCGCAAGTCCAACACTTCAGTTCTCGTAGGGAAAAAACGGTTTGTCCTACAGGACTTCGCGTGGTCTCAAAAAATTTTTTAAATTCTATACTATCTTAAATTGATGAAAAACAATACCTTTATATCAAAATTTTTTGAGTTAGGGCGTTTTCAAAATTTAAAAGTTCATTTTTCAGCCCTTAGAAGTGACCTACATCAACCAAAAGCTTTGGGGCACAACTAGACCCTGAATGGAGCCTACATACAAAATTTCATCAAAATCGGTCAATGCTAAGTGGGGAAAGTGCCGCGTACGGCGGAAGGACGGCCAAATTTTTATTCGTTTTTAGGACGTCCCACAGTAAGACTTGGGCGTCCTTATGCGATCGATCTGGGGTGGAGGAGGACAAAACTCAACAGAAAAAAGAAATAACCACACAGTAATCCGTTTCAGACCATTCTGAATCCAAATCCGCGAAAAAAAACCATAGGTGTATGTCTGTGTGTGTGTGTGTGTGTGTGTGTGTGTACTCTGCACAGGCCTTAGTTCTCTACGGATTTTCCTGGTTCTTTTTTTGTTCGGCGCGGAAAACTATCTAGTTGTGCACTACGGCGCTGGAATTTTGAATTTTGCTTTTTTAGGGGGGGAAAGGGGGGGTTAATGCTTAAAAAACGTGCGTTTGCGGGGGTAATCTTGTAAAATCTGCCCTGGCCTCAATTTCCGATTTGCGTGTTTCTTTTTTTGTTTGACTAAAATAACTTCCGAGTTGTACATAATTTTACCAGAGTACCAAAATTCGGTAGGGGAGGGGATGAGTGGGGGATAATATTCTTAAAATATCCGATTTTTCAATATTTCGGTTCCTTTACTGCTTACTAATTGTACCCAACCTTTGAAATTGAGGAAAAATTATCATTTTACCTCCTGATTTTCCGAAGTATTTCCGCTTTGGTGCCAGACTGGCACCATTGGCGGTGGTGGGGAGGGAGGGGGTGAACTCGAATTCGCATGTTGGGTATCGTAGATCATGGATTTTAAAATGCTCTTCAGATTCGAGGCTCCGATGCCGCTAGAAATGTTTTGGTAGATAATGGTGAGGGGGGGGGGGTCACTATTTCTTGCCTAAAGTAATAAACCAAATTACATCGAGTGAAACAGTTTTATCGCTTACCAACTGATTAAACTGATCTAATGCTTATCCAATGGGACGTCCCCTGGAATGCATGCATTGCTAAACAATATGTTTTGGAGTCTACGTAACTTGAAACGCAAACCAAAAAATTTGGAGGGGGGTTAAACAAAAATTTTCTTGGTCGATTTTAAAGGTTCATTATTGAAAATTATAAACCAAAATCGAATGAAAATTTTGCCGTCCATCACGCATCAGCGGCACTTTCCTTAGTTACCGATTTATATAAAATTTGGTATATGGGCTCCATTTTGAATCTAGTTGTGCCCCGAAGCTTTAGGTCAGTCACTGCTAAGGGTTGAAAAATGAGTGCTAACATTTTTAAAACGCACTAACTCAAACAACTTCGACATGAAGGTATTGTCTTTCAATCAAATCAAAATAGTACTGAACTTGTAGTATCGAATAAGACCACCCAGAGCTCTAAAGGATCAACCGTTCGCTTCCTACGAGAACTTAAGGGTTGGACTTATGAGAAATCAGAAACACGAGTGTATCGCAAAGTTACCTAATCTGTTTTGCCTTCTCTGCAACCAGTAATCAAATATCCTAATGGAGGCACCACAACTCCTAATTTCTTCAAAATGAACTTGATTGTGAAGCGATAACATGGTCGATACATAGTGGCAATGGCAAAGCTGAGTTATCTGCAGGCGTGTCATCTAAAATAAATATAGAAAAATTGTAAACCTTTGTTTAATAATTTGCGGCGTTCTTGGAGGAGCCTTCTTCCACGCAAGTGCAACTAATATAAAGCGTCTTCGTAAACATTAAAGAAGAGGGCTTTTTCAATAAAACGGCAGTGTACTGAGAAGACTGAACAATTATCGGGTTTCCGGGATTAATAATTGGTAGTATTGGAGTATTCCATTGAAGCAGTTGGTCGTGCACCAACCTCTCAGTCACTTCCAGTGTGAGCAAGTCGTGGAGCGCCGAAGAAAGGAGCTCAAACACGACTGTGCACCCATCGCGATATTGGGCAACCAGGAAGATGAAGAGTTAAAATGGTCTTTTCACTCTTTAGTTGAAACAGAAAGATGAATGTATGCAATTTCCATAGGCCTAAATTTAATTTTTCTATATTAGTGATGATAAATATACAACAAAATTAATCGGTACTATAACTAGTAGGGTAGTAGGTAATCTTAGTAGGTAATCTTACTAATTCGGGTTGTGAGCTCTAATTGGGCTTTAGTTGTGCCCCGAAGCTTTTAGTTACGTTGTGCCATTAAAAACTATCTTTCCTCGACTGGGGATCAATCTAAAAAATTTCCGACTATACTACACTAACCTGAGTCGGGCAAGCTCCCACTGAGCTAAGGAAGTGACTAGACAGAAATGCGAAGAACTGATCATAACATTTCTTCCGATTTCCGTTTCAGAGAGGTCTTTGGGTGGAGTTTTGGCTGGACTACCAAGAGAAACTGATTGGTACAATACATACTCGTAGGTAGATATTTGTTTATTTGGGGCCATTTTTTACACTTTTACAAAGAGATGAATGTATGAAGGGTTGCGATTTGCTCAGATTTTCTACCCGACGTTAGGCTTGGCCCAAGGTGAGTAGAGGTATGGACCGGCCCCTAGCAGAGAACTAAAAAGACTCCCAGAACTCAGCCTGAAGTAATGTGTTGAACAGTATCAGGCTTGGCCCGCATTGTAGGGTAGGATCTTATCATTATCGCTCCATCTCGGTAAGTAAATTGATACATATTTTACATAAATTACAGTAATGAGTAAATTACTGAACAATACATAATACAAATTGCTTGAAACCTAGGTTACACACATGGTTACGCTATTACCATCTGATGGTAATAGCGTAACCATGTGTGTAACCTATGTTTCCTATGTGTAACACCATTGTTCCTTTTCTTAACCATACCTTCAACTGAAAGATTTCTTTGAAAATTCGCTCATTATTTCATGCTGCATGAATGGACTTTTTCGATGAGAACAAGCGAAAATGTGATGCCTCCACTAGACGAAAAGGGATACATGTCCCCGTTGCTAGGTTGCTCACCTGATGACTCATCAGGTTAACTAAACGACTGAAAACTTTTCAGTCGTTTAGTTAATTTTGGTGTCTATTTGTTTATTTTCACCTTTTCTTCGAGAATGGTCGGAGTTATGTTGACGGCCAATGATGTGGATAGACTAAACAAATCGCCTACTCGAACAATAAACTTTTCCGACTGGAAGGACACCTCCAAGAAGAACCTGCGGAACTCGGGGCATTTCGAAGATGAACTTCCAGGTAAAATTCCTCCACACATACAGGAACATCTGGTGAGAATATTCGTCAGGCAAACACTTGGCCAGTCGTAGATGAATAAACAATAATGAAAAACGCATCGGATTATTACACACAGGTTTATTATTTTGTGTATAGATCAAGCGCCAGCAAAGAACACAGCTTTGCCATTGTCACCACCCACCAACCATGTTTTCGCTTCATAATCGATTTTATTTAAATGAAATAAACGCTTCACAGTCCATTTGAAGAAAAAAAAGAATTCCTTCATTAACCCTAATTGGACCATGATGTCACTAGTGTCATCCTTAGGGGTTCCACAGCTGTCCCAAAGTGTCACAAGAGTACCTGACCATAATTAAATTGCAATTAAAAATTAATGGATAGAGCTGAATTTTTTAAACCATTTAATGTGAGTTACTACATTAATAATGTAATTAATAATGTAATTTTGAAAATTGGTTCATTGATTTCCTCGGAAATTTTTGTCAACTCTATTCTGAGACTTCCAATGGTCGACAAAAAATTCCGCTATTCATTAAATTTAAAATAGCAATTTAATTTCAGTTACAGCGGTGACACTTTGGAACAGCTGTGGAGTTCCTGAAATGTTTTCGGTGACACTAGTGATACCGTGGTCCAATTAGGGTTAGTAAATTTGATTACAGGTTGCTAAGGAAGCGTAACCCAATTTTAATTTCTCAATGGCGGTGAGATAATGTGGGTGGATGGATATTTCATGTCTTGCCATGCGGAGGTTAATTAGTATCCATGGCTCATCTTCCAAGTTTCTCTGCTTTCAAGGTCACGAAACAGCTTCTCGATTGTTTGCCTTGGCTGATGCTGTGGTAGTGGGGGTGTAGCAATGCTAGACCCCAGCCTACCTACTGATCGTTGCCTGTCATTTATTTATTTATGTGAATACGGGACGAACCCAATTACAAATGAAAAAATTTACATTACAAAAAAAAAACAATCAGTGTACAGTCAAATGGTTACAGAAATATGAAACATTAGGGCTAGATAGGGACGTGTAGAGGTTCGGAGCAGAGATGGCGGAAAAGAGCACACTTAATAGATGAGAGAGGGGAGGACACAATATCGATGAAGGGAGGGGACGTGGAGAAGAAGTTCACTTGGCGAGGGATGCGACACATTGGGCGATTATAAAGGTAATTCATGGAGGAGAAAGAACGGCAAAAGGTGTGGCAGAGCGAGACGTGAGCCGAGGCACAAGGAAGCCGACACGAGCTAGGAGATCCGGAGCATCGATTCTCCCCGATAGCAAACCATGGAAAAAAGAGACATCAGAACATAAGCGACGATTATGGGGAAAAAGTAAGTTGAAACGGCGTGCGAGCTCGTGGTAGTCTATGTTCTCGCGGGGAATGGAGAGCTTATAAGCGAGGAACCGAAGGAAGGCCCTGAAGACACGCTCAATTTGTAGGGTGTGGCAGTTGTAGTAAGGGCTCCAGATCACCGACGCATACTCCAAGATGGGCTGCACGAGAGTTTTGTAAAGAGTGACTAGGGCTGATGCTTGGGTGAATTCTCTGGAATTCCTCTTCACAAAGCCCAGCGCACGCATACCGCGGGAAGCCACCTGCGCAATGTGATTGGAGAAGGAGAGCTGGGAGTCCAGGTGTACGCCGAGGTCCACAATGTCGTCCTTACGAGAAAGAAGAGCTCCGTTGATTAAGTAAGGGTGCTTGACTGGGGAGTGAGAGCGATGGAATGAAGTGACGGCGCATTTGGAAGGGTTCAGAGCCAGGCCATTTTGATCACACCATAGAGAGATCACACGTCAAGGTTCTGCTGAAGGAGAAGGCAATCCGAGGGTTCACCAATGGCAATAAAGAGCCTCAAGTCGTCTCCATAGATCAAGAACTTAGTGCAGTGAAGGGAGGAGATGACTCCCTTGATCACTAGGTTGAAGAGAAGAGGGCCAAGGTGGGAGCCTTGTGGAACACCACAAGGCAATGAATGAGCGGGAAGCAACACCATTTACACGTACTGAGAGCTGTCTAGCTGTGAGGTAGCTGGCAATCCATGCATGAAATGGTCCAAAGACACCAAGTGACGACAGCACATCAAGGATCGTGCGACGAGGAAGTCTAAAGTCATTCCCTCTAACACTAACTAGCTAATGTCCAAACTAATGTTTTTTGAACTGTTTGCGCAAGTTCGCATATCGCACGTTCGGAATGTTAGTGGTATATCTCCAAAAATGACGTTTTTGAGTTATATATACCACTGGATTCGTCTTGACGAGCTCTACAAGGGGCTAGTTTCGGTTTATCGATAGTGTGGAAATTCGCCAGTAGAGAGCAGATAAACCAGTCCACCAGGGAGCGCTTTGGACCCCCTCGCGTTGGCCGAAGAATGGTTCAACTCAGTTACATCGTAGACCTCGAGGCGGACGGTCGAGATGAAACACTCTTCTTCCAAATAATTGAGGTGCCTACTCAGATTAATTACCCAAGATAAGCCATTTTCACTATTTTACAAGCTTTCATTTGGAGACGAATTGAAGGAAATTGCCGTAAACCAGAGCATTCCTGACAACAATTCTCAGATGAATGATCCTCCGACAAAAAAAAGAAAAAGTCCAAGATGCGCGGCCAAGAAAAATACCGTTCATAGTATTGAACCAAACCATGCTGACACCATCAACAACCACTTAGAATTCGTCAGTGAATGGAATCCCCCACCAGCATACGAGGAACTTCCTGGGGTCCCGGAGAACACTTTGAAGGCACTTCAATCGCTGGTGAAAGCCAAACTTATTCCAGCTGCATATCATAGCTGTTATGGTAGCCTTACGGCTAAAACACCGATAAAGAAAGGAAAAAAAAGCAAATTGCTTTTTCTGATCTTGAAGAAGAATGATTTATAGCATCATCATGATTTTTTATTATTCGTTATCCTGTTCCTGTATTGTAACTTTCGTTTGTTCCTTTTTTTATGTGATTACTCATTTTCGCCACAATTTTGCTGAGAAGTAATTTTTTTTAATTATAATTAATAGTGGTAAGAATATTGTACAAAACGTCCTTACTCACTACCATTCCAAAAATGTTGTTTTTCCGGTGACAGAAGTAGAAGATTATTTTGAGAAATCCTAATGTACCTACTTAACTCTCATTAAAAAAAACTACTTTCCTACTATTTTTCGCTATTAGGGTCTTGTTTGAAAACTTTTGTTTATAATGATTTTTCTGGTTAATTATAATTAGTTACACGAATATTTTCAACGAAATTGTGCTGTGATAGATAGATGATCTGAAATAAGTTACCCTGCTGCCTAGTGTGCCTAAAAATCTTACTGTACGGGTTCTAATTATTTGTAATACCTTCCTAGCACATAGTTATTTTTAATTTATTATATGACTGAAAATGAAAATGTAACAGAAGACTGAAAATCAAATAAACTATTTTGCATCTGTTTAATAGTGGGCTTTTTACATTTTTTTTACATTTTAACCTAATGGTTTTGTCTTGCTACATTACGAAAAAATATTCAAACTCATTAGATAACCAGAGACACTAACATCCTGAAAAATACTGAAAAAATTGTGGCTCAGCACGAACAATATCAAACTTTACCAGGAATCGATGCTGTAACAAGTGCCAGTTTGGGTCTAATTTCTTGGGAATGTAGTGGTACATCATCAAAATTTAACAAAAAAAGTGTTTCTGATCGTCTCTGAACCAAATTTAAATGGATATTTCAAGATGGATATGTTGGAGAGATATTCAATAATGGTATCAAGAGCAAAAGAACGGAAAATCTGGCAATAGTGGAACGTTATTGGAGTTACAGTATTGAAAAAACTTTAAACGCGATTTCCCAACAATTACGTTTTTGGATATGTACCACTAACATTCCGAACGTGCGATATCATCTCCAATCAATCGTAGTTATCGACCTCTACTACTATCTGGTGTGTTGCAGGCTAGTATCCAAGGCAAAATACGCACTATTATTCCATTCTCCTATTTCATCTAACTTCCTTGGTAATCATGAAATAGTCACTAAATTTTATACACATTTTCCGAAATCGGCTAAATATTACTTGCGTAAAATAAACATAGGAGAATCTCAACAATAATTAATTTATTCATTTTGCATATTTTTAGTAAGGCAAACAGTGTTTTATTTATTTATTTATATTTGTACGGGTGAACCCAATTACATTATTACATTAAAAAAAAAACAAAAAAAAAAAACAAAGGAATCAAGTTGACGGAAACCAACGAAAAAAATGAAACTTCTGGAGAAAAAAAAGATAGAAAAACAAACTGTTCGATTTGAGGCACTGAAAGTTCTGAGTGATGCAATGACTGAGGGGGAAAAACTATTAATAAATGACATGAAATTAAATAAAGTAAGGGTGGAAACTGAAACTGAATTTAATTAGGGTTGGAACGCGCATATTGCCGATTTGAATGAAGAGAACGGGCTGAAGAAGAAGTCCAAGTCAGGGTTTAGACTCGTCAAGTAGTTTGCCAAGCGAGGAAGCCTGCACAGTGGCCGGTTCAGCTGGTAGTTCGTCGCCGAGAAGGGAGTCAGAAAGGGCAGAGTGGAGCGAGTCGACTGGGGAATTCTGAAGGCGATCCTGGACAGAAGATACGGCGAATCAAGTCCGTTATTCACAAGTTTGTACTAGGGATGGAATATCGAAGGTATGATATCGATATCAGTACTGATATCGGTATCGGGCATCCCGGTATCGATACCAGTAAAATATAGGACCTGTGATATCGATATTCTCGATATCGATATCGGGAATATCGGTACCAGTTGAAGGAACTGCCAAAAAATACGACAATTTTCGAATAAGAATATTTTTTGTTAGTTCATGTCAGGATAACGATAATGAATCAAACATACAATGGTAGAACATAGAAAATCAATAGGTATATACTCATATTACACAATGAATCAAAAAAAGTAATCGTCGTCCAAGCTCTCGAAAAATAAAAGTTTGGAGAGAGTCTCACCTTTTAATCTGTTGCGGTCAGGTGTCATTATATTCCCTGCTTTGGAAAAGACTCTGACGGGACAGACGTTGAAACTGATGATAAATGTCTCACAGCGACGGTGCTAAGCTCTGGAAAAACGTTCCTGTTCTCAATCCAATATTTCAGTGGGTTCTTCTTTACATACTACCTATACCGATACCGATATCCATATCGATTAAAGGATATCGATATATCGATAATATCGGCTTTGATGGTATCGATCCCGATATCTCGAGTATTGACAGCCCAATATCGATATTTTGGTAATATCGGATATCGATATCCCATCCCTAGTTTGTACATAACGGATATGTCGGATATTAGCCTCCTGGTCTCCAACGTCTGCAGACCGCACGTTTGGAGCAGGGACTCATAATTTATCTCAGATGAGGGAATACCGAGTTTAAATCCGATGTACCGGAGAAATCTCCTCTGAACCCTCTCCAATGCGTACTTGTACACTGTGTAGAAGGGCGACCAAACAGTGGATCCATATTCCAACCTAGGCAGAACCAGCGTCTTGTACAGGATGATGATGGGTTGAATCCGGGTGAACTCCCTGGTGTATCGCTTGATGAAGCCCAGGGCCCTGAATGCGGTGGCAGCGATTGACGAAATATGCTTGTTAAAAGTCAATTGAGCATCACACAATATCCCCAGATCCTTAACGACACCAGTTCGTGAGAGGGGAGCTCCACACAAACTGTAGTCGAACAAACCATCGACGGATCGGCAGAAGGTCGTGACTGAACATTTACTCGGGTTCAAGAACAAGTTGTTCTCTGCGCACCACAACTCCAGCATGGCAACTGAGGCTTGCAAAGCTTCACAGTCCGATACAGAGCCCACCCGACAAAATAACTTCAGATCGTCCGCAAAGAGCAAACAGCTGACACCCAAGCCATTCACAGCACCCACAATACCGTTGATCACCAAAAGGAAACAATGGGCCGATATGGCTCCCCTGTGGTATTCCCGATGTAGCCACGATGGAAGAAGAGAGAGCTCCACGAACTCGGACCCGCAGCCGACGATCCACCAAGTAACTGGACATCCACTCAAGAAACGACCCAAAGACTCCCAACGATTCAAGGAGCGACAGTAGATGGCGATGGGTGTTTGCTATGTTTGCCTGGAGGAGACGCCACTGCACACATGCCACGCATTTGTAGTGGCATTCCCCTTGAAGAGTGAGCATTTTCCAAAAATATTACGAACTCTCGATCAACGAACAGTCAATGCACCTTATAACCTCCATGAAACTATCTAGCATTATTCATCAATCTCAAAATACTCGCGAGTTAGATAGATAGATAGATAATATCTAAAATGGCGAAAATAAACATATTATGTTTATTTTCGCCATTTTGTACACTTTTACAATAATATAAATGCATGAAGGGATGCAATTTGCTCAGATTTCCTACCCGACATTAGGCTTGGCCCGTGTTGTAGGGTAGGATCTTTGCAAAATTTATTTATTTATTTATTTATTTATTTTAATTGATACGGGACAAGCCCAATTGTAACATAATAACATGATGTAGGTACTTCATTAATATCCAATATCTAAACCAAATAATTTTAGTTCACTGAGAATTTTCAGAAAAACAAGAAACAAATACACAAGAAAGACAAAGAAAATAAAAAACCCTTGGCGAAAAGAACTGACAACGTGGTCCACATGACTTACACGCAAACAGTATTCATAAGTATATAATTACGCTAATTCAAGTATATAATTACGCTAATTCAAGTTCTGGCGAATGACGTATTTCACTGATGTAGTGGAGCATGTAAAAAAGTCCAAACATCCGGAAAGGCGGTTGGACTTCTCCTGCATTCTTCTCAGTGGATTATTCCGTAAGTAGTTGGTGGCTGATGGAAAAAGGTAAAACGGCTGCAACAGTCTGGTGGCATGTTGGGGGACATTCAGGCTCAAACTAGCTAGGAGTATGGGGCAGTCAATTTTGTTTGAGACGAGCCCGTGTAGTAGCATAACATCGGCCTCTCTTCTTCTATGCTCCAAGGTACCCAAATTGGCTTCTTTCATGGCTCGTTCGTAACTGAAGTCCTCCCAACTATGACCTTTTTTGAATGCGACATAACGGAGAAAACGACGTTGCACACGTTCGAGAGCATCTTTAGCGTTTGCATAGTTGGGAGACCATACAGGAGAACAATACTCAACACACGGCCGAACCAGTGAGGTATATAACAGCTTTAATGCACCTGGGTCTGTGAATTCCCTCGTGTTTCTTTTTATATACCCCAGTGTCCTCATTGCCCTGGAACAGATCTCCTCTATATGTTTCGAAAAGGAAAGCCCAGTGTCGAACCACACTCCCAGATCCTTGATCGATGATCTGCGCTGCAATAGTTTCCCACCAATTGAGTACGGATGATGCATAGGTGATGTTGCCCTCGTGAATGAAACTATTGAGCACTTGTCGGTGTTTAGATGGAGCTCATTTTTCTTGCACCAAACATCCAATGAGATCAGTACCTCCTGGATTGCCGACGCATCTAAAAAATCGCTCCATATCGGTAAATAAATTGATGTCTACTATACAATTACATTAATAAGTAAATTAATAAACAATACATGATTGGACAGAATTAAGGACGCATTTTGATAATCTCCAACATATACTAACTTACTTTAATATTCTCTAACTTTAATAATCTCTAAACTTAAATAGTCTCCTATACATATAGCATTAGCAAACTGAATTAAACTTTTAGCAAACTGAATTAATCCTTTCGCAAACTGAATTAAACTTTTTGCAATTTGATTTAAACTCTTTGCAAACTGAATTAAACCTTTCGCAATTAGAATTAACCCTTTCACAAATAGAATTAAACCTTTCGCATACTGAATTAAACTTTTCGCAATAAACAAACAATTTAATAAATTTGTAATAAACAAAAATACTAATAAATAAACACGTTAGACTATCCATATAAGTCAATGTTCTAAAGTAAACTATCGCATGAATAGTCCGATTTTTCAAGTAAGGGGAAGGTAGGTGGAGGGGTTGGCCTGTAGCTGCAGCAGGAAGTACGAGATACATGTCCATTTTCAGCGTGATTTTCAAGGAATTCGACCGTCCTTCCTTCGAGCGTTCAGCAATACTCACAATACTCAGCAATATTCAGCAATACTCACTGAACTAATATTTGAATCGCTGTCGCTCATCACCACTACAATGTTCCTCACAAAACCAAAAAAAAAAACAAAAAAAAAAAGAAAAAACCTACGAACACTTTACGAGGAGAATGTTGACGGGAAGGGAAGGATGACTCTGCACAGTGAAGGTCAATGAAAGTTTGCCAGTCCATAGGGGAGTAATTGACCATCCACAGGGAAGATATTGACCGTCCACAGATAAGGAATTGTTATGGGGACTTCACTCACTCTTATGTCCTCTGATCATGTTTGGTGCAGAGGATTAATTTTATGAAAGGTTCACTTGTAATTGGGAAAGGTTTAATTCAGTTTGCGAAAGGTTTAATTCCAATTGTGAAAGGGTTAATTCAGTTTGAGAAAAGTTTAAATCAAATTGCGAAAAGTTTAATTCAGTTTGCGAAAGGTTTAATTCCAATTGTGAAAGGGTTAATTCAGTTTGAGAAAAGTTTAACTCTAATTGTTAAAGGTTTAATTCAGTTTGCAAAAAGTTTAAATCAAATTGCGAAAAGTTTAATTCAGTTTGCGAAAGGTTTAATTCCAATTGTGAAAGGGTTAATTCAGTTTATTAATGCTATATATGCTGGTTAATAGCTTTTCGCATCTAAAGCCCCCTTCTGTAACTAGCCAACTTAACACTTGCTTTTTGTATTTTGGTCTAATGAACTTCTGGGGACTTTTCATGCTACAAACAATTTCTCGGTGTAACAAATGTAGAATGAAGATCGGGCTGTGCGTTGTCAGAGTCAGTCTAGGTCTAGGGCCAATTACATTCCCTGCGGCGGCATATCTAGTATCGTATTTCGGATCCCTTCGAGAAACTTCAATTATGTTGGGTGTCCTAAAGAATTGCAATAGTAGATTTTTCAGATAAAGTTGTCTAATAGTAAATACCTTAGCAATATCAAATAGATCTACGGAAGGGGTCCTACGCGGTAATGACAACATCATTTTTATGATAATTTTCTGCCGAACATGTAACTTATTTATATGGGTGGAATACGTACCTCCCCATGCTATTATGCCATACTGCAATACAGATTGCAACATGGTATAATATATAAGTTTTATTGTTTGCTTCGGGAGCGTGTGTCTAACATTGTAGAATATATATTGTTTGGAAAACGTCTTGGAATCAGCAACTCACCTGGTCATCATCATCAACTGCATCAACTCCTCACCATTTACCACATTTTTCACCATATCCTTCCTAAAACCTATCAAACTTCCCCAAAATCCTTTTCTAATTCCCTCAGTATCACAAACTCAAAACAAGAAACCACTTATCAATTGTATTATCATCTGCTTCTTCACCTTTATATCATTCACCTTGTAACTTCCATACATTCACTTCCATACTGCTCTTCCATGTAATAAATTATTCAATCTGCCTACATCCATGTTCACATCCATTCAATTCAATTCAATCCATCAATAATTTCTGTTCATTTCATAGTTAAAACCCTAATAAAAATTCATCTTAATTCCATCTATATACAATAATCAGTTTTAAAATTATAAGTGTGAGTGAAGTGTATCATCAGCTGTTTTCACCATCATCACTGTTCTGGAGCCCTTCATCACCATTCCTCAGTCAGTCAGTCTTAACAAGTCAGCCATCTTATACCTTTTGTTCCATCTTGCTCTCACCAAAGAAAAGTTTATCCAAATTCATCCAAAGTAGTACCTGAAGTGGATTCTCAACTGTATGCCAAAAATCAAGTGCAATATCCCACCTTTCTGTTGGATTCCCTTGGACTACCAGGATTATCATCTACCACTACCAGGATATCCCCCTGTATGCTGACCACCTGCAGCTCAGGGCATCATAAGTAGCTAGCTACCAAAATCAAGGTGAGAGTTACCATAATCAAAATCTTCTGTGATCTACCCATACCTGTGATCTATCTTCTGGCTGTCTTCTTCTACCTACCTACCTGGAGTTTGGGCTTTCTTCTTCTGCACTGGAACTTTGGGGGTTAGCTACCTACCAATTTTGTGATATTTAGTCTTTAGTGGCCACATTTAGGTAGGCATCCACAGTTATTTGTTACCATCATAATTTATATCTTGTTACCTCATTATTGTTTAATAAAAAGTCATAATTATCTAGTCACTGGTTATTTATTATAGTACAACACCCTTTGATATACAGTCCACTTTTTTCTTGTTATTTATTTTGCAAATCTAGTCAAACTATTAATTAAAAGTCAATAAATAATAAGCTTAGCATCCCCATATCAACCATTTTTTGGTCCAATCGACCGAATCTTTTTGGAGCTTGATTGATCCAAGTAATTGGTACAATCAACCCATATTGGTACCAGTTGTACATTGCACTGTGATAAGTAGCCAGTCTGTGATTTTTTGTGAGGTAACCATCTGTGATATATTTGTGATAGGTATAAGTAAAATAACTGTGATATTAGGTAGGTACATTATTTATTGAATCTTTATATATATCTGTGTTCTATTTATTGCATCGTTTGTTTCTATTTATCTCATTGTTATTTATTATCTATTTATCTAATCAATTTTCTAGTCATCAAATATAGTCATGACTAGTCCGGGTGGCAGTCACGTGACCCTTAGGGGTTTGATGAAAGTCAAGGCTGGCATTGATATTGCTGCCAGGGAGATTCAATTTGTTAGGAACAAAGGGTTATCTGCCCTTACAATTGAATCTGATAGGATGGTTTTTAGGGGTATGGCTTCCTGTTTAGATGCCATTATGGATAAGTTCCATAGAAAGTGGTCTGAAGCTGTTGAGTATGCTGAAACTCACAGTGACGCCATATTTCCTACCTCTGAGGATAACAAACTGTTTGAGGATACTAAGCTTCAGTATTATGAAGCCAAAGGTTATGAAATCCACATCCTTTCTATGCAAAACCCTCCTCAACGTTCCTCTCTCTCCTTCCTTGATGCTTCTCAGCTCCCAGGAGGTCCACGTCCGAGGGCCATTCTACCAAAGATACCCATCAAGACCTTCAGCGGTGACATCTCACAGTGGCCATCGTTTAAGCAGCTTTTCACCTCTCTCATCAAAAATGAACTGTCTCTGTCCCCCGTGGAACGCTTTCATTATTTAGTGGGCTATCTACAGGGTCCGGCATTCGATGTCATCAAGCATATACCAGTTGCTGAGGAAAACTTTGAGCAGGCTTGGGAGGCTCTACTTAGGGTTTATGATGACAAGCGCAAAATTGCTTCCAATCACCTGGAGCATCTGCTATCTTTCAAACCAGCATCTGGGAAACCAACCTATGCTTCACTTCAGTCATATCTGTCTGGAGTGATGGAAAGCATCACATCCTTAAAGAACCTTGGGATTCCCAATCTGAGCAATTACCTTTTGTGCGAGTTGGCTCTTCGAGGGTTGGACCATGTCACCCGTGAGGCCTTTGAGATAGAGCAGATTGGGGAGGAATTTCCTTCCTGTGAGGCATTGGAGGAGTTCATACAGGGCCGGTGTCATGTACTTAGGTTGACTCAGGATCCTGTAAGCAAACCTAGTACTTTGGATGCCAACTCCAAACCAGAGTCAAAGTCCCAAAGCGCCGCCTTTAGGTCTCCTAATAAGTTTGGTTCATCATCCAATCGCAAATCTCATCAAGCTCTCCTCGCACACTCATCCAAGCCAAACACCATTCAACAGGTGAGGCCCAGCAAATCCAATAACCCTCAGGATTTGACGTGCTTTGTTTGTAAGGAGTCTCATACAATCCTGTCCTGCAACAAATTTAAAGCTGCTCAGCCCCAGCAACGCTTGGACATGCTCAAGCAATTCCAAGGATGCCGCAACTGCTTATACCCCTTCCATCGTACCAAGGAGTGTCCATCCAAATTTTCATGTAGAGAGTGTGAAGGTCGACATCACACTGAGCTCCATCTTCCACGAGTGACTCCCCAGGAACAACCAGTTCCAAGTTCCAGTGCTCAGGCTTCTGGCTTTACTGGTGCAAGCACTTCTGCACAACAGCAAACAGTCTTGCTTGGAACTGTCATTGCCCATATCAAGGACCTTAGTGGGACGCTCCATAGCTTCAGAGGTCTGCTTGACCCTGGAAGCATGTTTTCATTTGTGACAGAACAGTGCGCTAGGCAGTTAGGTCAAACCACCCGACCTTTCCGCCATAACATCTCAGGTGTCAATCATTCTCCACTCAAGAATGTGAAAGGGAAGGTAGCCATCACTTTCTCTGCTCCTTCTGCTGCATCGCCATTAGAAACTGAAGCTATTGTGGTCCCTTCAATAACCCCACCTTTACCACAAGTCTCATTGGACTCTGACATCTGGCATGATTACAAGTCGTACTCCTTGAGTGACCCGAGTTTCACCACACCTGGCCCCATCTCATTCCTTATAGGTGCTGATCTGTACCCCGACATCGTCACTGGAACGCCAATAGTTATCCATGAGCACGGACCTCGACTGATGGATACCGTTTTTGGCTACACTGTCCTTGGGAAATATGCTTCTGATGACCATATCACTTCTGGAGTGTCCTTGTTAACCCGTTCTGACATTTCGCACCTGATTGAGCGCTTCTGGGAGGTTGAGGAACCAACATCAGTCCGACCTCATGAGTCACAGGAAGATGCTGACTGTGAAACTCACTTCGTGGAGACCCATCAGCGAACCAGTGATGGGCGCTATGTTGTGGCCTTGCCCTTCAAAACCACTGTTGCTCCTTCATTTCCTGTGGAGTCCAACAAGGTGATAGGCCGTCTCCAATCACTGGAGAGGAAGTTCTCCAAGGACCAGGAACTTCAGGCTGAATACCATAAGTTCATGGATGAGTACATATCCTTAGGCCACATGTCACTCTCTACATCTGAACCTAAATATTTAATACCGCATCATCCTGTATTCAAGATCTGTCCTGATGGTTCCAAGAAACTCCGAGTGGTCTTCGACGCCAGCTTTCGAACGCCATGTGGATCCCTGAATGATTATCTGTTCAGTGGGCCCAAGTTGCAGGCTGATATTTGCGACATAGTCCTGCATTTCCGTTGTCATAAATATGTTTTGACATGTGATATTGTCAAAATGTTTCGGCAAATTCTGGTAAGACCCGAGGACCATTGCTACCAGCAAATTGCCTGGAGATCTGACCCATCTGATCCAATACAGTATTATGACCTTAAAACTGTAACATATGGTCAACGCTGTTCACCTTACCTTGCACAGCGGGTACTTCATCAACTTGTGGCAGATGAAGGTGATGACTTCCCAGAAGCATCCTCAGCATTGCTGCACCACACATATGTGGACGATATCGCTTACGGAGCTGACACTATCGAGCAGTTGACTGAAATTAAACGACAGTTGATCAGTCTCTTGTCTAAAGGTGGATTTGAGCTGGACAAGTGGCAAACCAACTACCCGTCACTTCTGAATAACACTGCAACAACCCAATCACCGGTGGAGATCCATTCTGAGGAGCCGTCCATAACCAAGATCTTGGGCATGCAATGGAACCCTGCAGACGACACCTTTTCGTATCATGTGACACCTCCATCCAGCACATGTACCAAGCGAAGCATCTCTTCAGTGATTGCCCGCCTGTTTGATCCCCTCGGATATTTGATGCCTGTCATATTCCAGGCTAAATGCATTCTCCAGGAGCTCTGGAAATTGAAGATTGGATGGGATGAGGAGGTTTCAGATGAAATCAAGGCTACGTGGAATCAGTTCACATCAGAACTTTCAACGTTATCGTCCATTGCAATCCCTCGCATGTTTCCGCACTCCAACCCTATGTATCAGCTGTTGTGTTTCTCTGATGCTTCAGAAAAAGGTTATTGTGGCGTTGTGTACTTGAGAGCTTCTCAAGGTGATTGTGTGTCACTTACCATGCTCAAGACCAAAACCAAAGTGGCCCCACTGAAATCGCTTACCGTTCCTCGTCTGGAACTCTGTGGAACACTGCTCTTAGCCCGTATCATTCAGTCTCTTCAACGACTAATCCAAACGCTCAGCATCCAGGATGTCTTCTGCTTCACGGACTCCACCATCGTCTTGGCCTGGTTGAAGACACCAACATATCTTCTCCAGACCTTCGTCGCCAACCGTGTGCAGCAAGTTCTGGACA
This sequence comes from Apolygus lucorum, assembly GCA_009739505.2. Classification (NCBI taxonomy): domain Eukaryota; kingdom Metazoa; phylum Arthropoda; class Insecta; order Hemiptera; family Miridae; genus Apolygus; species Apolygus lucorum. The sequence goes on along the minus strand of CM019176.2, from coordinate 63,840,335 downwards.
TCACCAACCTGAATTCATGGCATCATGTTCGTGGGTCAGACAATCCTGCTGACATTGGATCGAGAGGTCTGTCTCCATTGGCACTTGAATCGAGTTCCCTCTGGTGGTCAGGACCAGCCTGGTGTCATGAGCCAATTGAAAGTTGGCCTATATCTACCGATACATCAACTGTTCATGTCCCTGAGATGAGACAAACTGTTATCTCACTCATGGCTGTGAAGAAAAGTTCTGAATTTCTTCACTTTACTGAGCGGTATTCATCTTTTACCAAGATGGTACGCATATTAGCATATATCAAACGATTTATAATTAACTGTCGTATTCACAAAAGGCATAGATGTGCTAGATCTACTGGTCCATTATCTTCTTTCGAGTTTCATCGTGCCAAACTTCATATCATACAACTTATACAATATTTCTATTATCCTGAACCATTTTCAACTGCAGATCCAAACAACCTACCTCAGGAGCTTCGCCGATTAGCAGTTTTTGTTGACAAGGATGGACTGTTGCGTGTGGGCGGACGTCTATGTAATGCACCGTTACCTGAATCCCAACGACAACCGATTCTTTTACCATCGAGATCGCACCTCACTACCTTGATCGTTGACTTCTACCATCGTCAAAACCATCATGTGGGACCAACTGCATTGCTTGCTAGCATCAGACATGATTATTGGATACCTGCTGCAAGGAATTTGGTAAAACTTGTCAAGCATAAATGTGTAACATGTATAAGGCATTCCAAGCATATCATGTCTCCACTGATGGGAAACCTCCCTGCATCACGTTTCAAGGCAGTGCGTCCCTTCCTTCATACAGGAGTGGACTTTGCGGGTCCCTTCCTGTGCCGTGAGACCCTCCGTCGAAATTCTGGTGTTCGAAAGGCATACCTATGTGTCTACATATGCATGACCAGCAGAGCGGTTCACCTTGAGCTTGCGCTCGGTTTATCTATCGAGGATTTCCTGGATACATTCGATCGGTTTGTATCCCGAAGAGGCTTACCTGCTGTCATGTATTCAGATTGCGGCACTAATTTTGTCAGTGCAGCTGCCTATTTGAAGGAAGTGTTCAAATGGTTCCATGATGAACACACTACCACTGCAATCATTAATAGTACCTCACACCTGTCCATCCAGTGGAAGTTCAACCCCCCACTCTCACCACATTTCGGCGGCAGCTGGGAAGCAGCAGTGAAGGCAGCAAAGTCTTTGATTTTCAAGACTGTTGGTAATCAACCATTCACCTGTTGGGAATTGTCGACCATCTTTGCCAAGGTGGAATGCATCCTCAATTCCAGACCCCTGCAACCTGTATCTGATGCACCTGATGACTTGGAAACCCTCACTCCTGGCCACTTCATACTTGGTCATCCTTTGACAGCCATTCCTGAATATGACCTCACTGATGTCCCAAGCAATCGTCTCAAGCGTTGGGAGCTGGTTCGTGAGAGGGTCCAGTTCTTTTGGCATCGTTGGACAGAGGAGTATATGCGAGGAATGCAGGATCGTGGCAAGTGGACGAAGAGGACTCCTAATCTGAGTGTCGGTGATCTGGTCTTCATTAGCGACTCCAATGTCCCAGCAACTCAATGGTCCATGGCACGGATTATCAAGGTTCACCCTGGCGCAGATAACGTCGTGAGAGTGGTAACACTCAAGACTGCCCATGGGGTTTATAAACGACCAGCTGTCAAGCTAATACCTTTACACCTGTCATCATTGTGAGAAGCTGTGCATACTCCAGGCCCACGTTGCTGATTGGGGGGAGTATGTTTGGAAAACGTCTTGGAATCAGCAACTCACCTGGTCATCATCATCAACTGCATCAACTCCTCACCATTTACCACATTTTTCACCATATCCTTCCTAAAACCTATCAAACTTCCCCAAAATCCTTTTCTAATTCCCTCAGTATCACAAACTCAAAACAAGAAACCACTTATCAATTGTATTATCATCTGCTTCTTCACCTTTATATCATTCACCTTGTAACTTCCATACATTCACTTCCATACTGCTCTTCCATGTAATAAATTATTCAATCTGCCTAGATCCATGTTCACATCCATTCAATTCAATTCAATCCATCAATAATTTCTGTTCATTTCATAGTTAAAACCCTAATAAAAATTCATCTTAATTCCATCTATATACAATAATCAGTTTTAAAATTATAAGTGTGAGTGAAGTGTATCATCAGCTGTTTTCACCATCATCACTGTTCTGGAGCCCTTCATCACCATTCCTCAGTCAGTCAGTCTTAACAAGTCAGCCATCTTATACCTTTTGTTCCATCTTGCTCTCACCAAAGAAAAGTTTATCCAAATTCATCCAAAGTAGTACCTGAAGTGGATTCTCAACTGTATGCCAAAAATCAAGTGCAATATCCCACCTTTCTGTTGGATTCCCTTGGACTACCAGGATTATCATCTACCACTACCAGGATATCCCCCTGTATGCTGACCACCTGCAGCTCAGGGCATCATAAGTAGCTAGCTACCAAAATCAAGGTGAGAGTTACCATAATCAAAATCTTCTGTGATCTACCCATACCTGTGATCTATCTTCTGGCTGTCTTCTTCTACCTACCTACCTGGAGTTTGGGCTTTCTTCTTCTGCACTGGAACTTTGGGGGTTAGCTACCTACCAATTTTGTGATATTTAGTCTTTAGTGGCCACATTTAGGTAGGCATCCACAGTTATTTGTTACCATCATAATTTATATCTTGTTACCTCATTATTGTTTAATAAAAAGTCATAATTATCTAGTCACTGGTTATTTATTATAGTACAACACCCTTTGATATACAGTCCACTTTTTTCTTGTTATTTATTTTGCAAATCTAGTCAAACTATTAATTAAAAGTCAATAAATAATAAGCTTAGCATCACCATATCAACCATATATATATATATATTTCATAATCTTATCATGGATATAGTCTATATGGGGCTTCCACTTGAGCTCTTCATCTAGAACTAGCCCCAGATACTTGTGCCTTGCAACTCTTTCTATCGAATCACATGAGCATATTAAATATGCTCAAATTTTGATCTTCTACACAAGAGTGCAGGATGATTTTCAAGTATTTTTCCTCGATTTGTGACTTATTTCCTCCGTAAACTATCAGTTTGGTCTTGTTAGCATTCAATGTGAGATAACTCTTGTGAAACCATTTCCCTACTTGATTTATAACCTGATTGGCGTTGCTGAAAACGTTTCCCCAAGTGTCACCTTCACTGCTGTGTCATCAGCGAATAAATATAATTTCGAGTTAGGTAAATCTAAATGTGCTACTTCATTTATATACATTAAAAATAGTATTGGTCCTAATGTACTTCCTTGAACGACCCCAAAATCATTAATGGATTCCTCACTGGTACAGTCGCCAATGCGGCAGTTGCATGATATTTTTTTGTATTTTTTCTGTGTAGAGAATCTCTATTGAAGTACGAATATGCAAATAAAACTCCCGGAAACGCTTCCAAAAAATTTAGAGATTTTTTCGAAAAACGGGATTTCGGATTCAGGCGGGAAAACCTACACACGGCTTGGACACTGCGGGGTGGGGGCTACGTCACGGGTGTGAAGGGGGCCAAGAGACCCCTTCCTTTGCCCGGGGGGTCCTTTGATAGCAACCCTCTGTTGGGTTTGTTTACGTTCGTTTGTGGCAATAAAATTGGAGAATCATTCACACTTTGTGGTGCTTTCATACTGAATTTTGCTAGCTGTGCAATCGAAACATGTTGCATCAAAGATTTTGTTTCCTACTGGCATTCCCTCCACTGTAACTTAAACCTCATATGGTTGTGAAGAAACACGGTGTTCTGGTGTTACTCGAGCCACAACCTCGCAAATTTGCTAGATTCTTCTAAGTTGGACATAACCAACATCGTTTTATTTAACAATTTACAAACACTCATTGGTACTACGTTGTACAGGATAATGACACTACAATGAAACTTCCAATAAATGAGCAACCATTTGGATGAAGAAGTACTACACACAAGAAATCACAATTACAACTGACCTTTTACTATAAAAGTGTCAACTTACCTCACATTATTGGCTCCTTTTATTTTGGCGCTGACGAACTTGTTGTTATTGACGTAAAAATCGTACAACATGCCAATATTTATGTACGGAATATTTTCCAGGGAAGCTACCTCGAAACTCTAGTCGATGGCTCTCCTTTTTGGCATATTGATATTTTATGTCAATACTTTGGCACATAAACGAAAAAAAAGTTACAGTTGTTTTTCTGATGATTTCTACTTACAGCCAAGTTGTTCCTATCGAACTTTATCTTCGTCATTCGCGTTCGTAGAAAAATCGTTCACCATTCGTTGGAAAGCCCTACATTTACGCATAAATGATATACTGCCAAAATCGTTGTACTTACGGAAGAAAATGAGATATACCTACCCCTGAGTTAAAATAACTATCAACAACATTCGAAAGCAGATTGGGTAGGTAGCGGGAAAAAGTGAAGACATGTGTTGGAGACTCGTATGCAAGCGTTTATTAAAAGCTTCTTGAAACTTTATAGTGAACATTATCTTTTCCAAACCAATCAACTAATAAATTATGGTAAATACTGGTGTAAACTATAACAACTAACAACTGTAACAACTCGGACCGCACTACGAGAAAGGGCCACCCGAAAAACTGATAACGTGATAACTATGACCGTTAAAGCAACGGGGTTAATCGAAGTACCCCGCGCCGATGTGCCCCCCGGGCATCGGCAAAACAGCCAAAATTATGCTTCAAAATTTTCAATTTAAACGATTAATTCAAACATAAAAAACCTGAAAAATATATTTCAAAGTTTTTTTTAATCATCACCATCATTTTGCAAGTACATTTCAATGTTTCTGACTCGAATTGTCCTCGATTGCAGTGATCTCAACGCACTCTATCGTGAGATTCTCGTTTAGGGATGACGTAAGAGGAGTGGCCCGCCAACACTAAAAAGGATGGTACTTCTTTATTGAAATACGGCTAAACTAAATGGAATTTCGAACTGAAAACTGGTACATATACGTTTTTAAGTGCGCTAAATTCGAATCTGAAGTCAAAAACACGAAATTCCGACCCATGCAACTACCCCATTGAGACTCTTTGCCTTCTGTCAGTCAAGTAGCTTCTGAACCACTTCAGGGTAGGCCCCATGATTCCAAGACTCTCCAATTTGTAAATTAGTGATTCCCTAGGAATTGCGTCAAAAGCTTTTGCTATATCAAGCACCTTTCTGGTTGTTGTCTCTTATTTTGTAAAGGTCAGTAATTAGGGAAAATAGTGCATCATTTACTCCCATATTTTTGCAGAAACCGAATTGATTGGGGTTTAATAATTTATTTCCTTCAAGGTATGAATACAACTGGTTTTTGACAAATTTTTCTAATATTTTTGATAGCATGCTCAACATGGAGATGGGTCTGTAATTCCCAAAATCACCCAATTCTCCCCCTTCGAAGAGAGGGATTACTTTTGCAGCTTTGAAGGCTTCGGGAAATGTGGATGTTGAAAGACTAAGATTGTATATTATGTAGTTTTGGTAGGTATGCTATATGGCGCTTTTAGAACGGTGGCAACATAATATCTATCACACCTAAATGTGGTGGAAAAGGAGTACATGTTACATTTAGTTTGCCAATTCGTGGCCAGGTGATTCAGGATTTGTTTTTTTGCTCTCCTGTGAAATTCCATAAACGAACATGTACCCCTTTTCGGCCGCTCTCTTCAAATATATGTTTCTACATCTCGAAGTGACAACAACTGGGTCAGTGTCGACTACTGGAGCCCAATGGGATAGTTGGCTTCGCCGTCACTGTTAAACCCTTCGATTCCTTATATTTTATTGACAAATGGTGATCGGAGGGAAATAATCAAAAACGTGTTTTTTTTATATAAAAAGTATAATACGAATTTGTACTATAAATACATATTAAAATAATAAATACGAATATTTATGGCAACCATCGCAGTTCACAGAGGTTGTAAAGTTCAAAAAATCAGTTCTAAAGTCCTAGTATCCTCCAGTTCGAGATCCGCTAGCCGAGTAGCCACTGGCGGAGGGGGCGGCTTGCTGGGCTTGGTAGGCCTGTCGCCCGCCGTTGTAGGCTTGCCTGTTGTTGTTGTAGCCTTGTCCGTTGTAAGCGGAGCCCTGTCCGTTGTAAGCGGAGCCCTGACCGTTGTAAGCGGAGCCCTGACCGTTGTAACCTTGCCTGTTGTAAGCACCGGCTCCGGCTCCGGGGGCGGCCTCGGTGTAGGAGATCCTGGGCTTGTAGCCTTCCTGGTCGGCGGTGTACTCGACGAGCTGCCTTCTACCGTCGGGGAGGAGGACGTAGTAGGAGCCGGAGGTGTAGTCGCCGTCTCTCTGCTCAGCGTGGCCGAACTCGTTGTAGTATTCGGGAGCGAAGACGTCGTATTTGAACTCGTACTTGGCGGGCTCCTGTGAATCACCACAATAATCAATACTACACATCGATAAATCCTTTCATAAGTATTCAGATTTTGTTTATTTATTTGTTTTAAATGATACGGGACAAGCACAATTGTAACATAATAACATGCTGTACTTCTTACACAATGTATACCAATTTATAGTTCTCTAGCAACTTCACAATTATATTAAACAAAAACAAAAGAAAGACCAAGATGAATGATATGAAATTTTAAACAAGGAGAAAGATTTATAAATGTTAATTATATAGTAATTCAAGTTTCGACGAAAAACTGGCTTTATTGTCGTTGTAGAGCACTAAATAAGTCCAAGAATCCGGAAAGTAAGTTCGACTCCTCAAAATATTTGTTAGGTACTTACAGAAAGATCATCCTGAGCGTTGTAAGCACCGCGTCCGCCGTTGTAAGCAGAAGCACCTCCGTTATAACCTGAAGCTCCACCGTTGTAGCCGGAAGCGCCGCCGTTGTAGCCACCGTTGAACCTCGAAGCTCCGCGGTTCACAGCGTTGCCGTTGTAACCGGAAGAACCGCCGTTGTAGGCAGCACCGTTACCGTTGTAAGCGGAGGGTCCAACTCGACTTCCCTGGTAGCCTCTGGAGGCTCCTGAATAACCCCCGGAAGAGGGACCAGCGGCAGCGGAGTATCCTCCCGAAGTGGGACCAGCAACAGCGGAATAACCTCCGGAAGTGGGTCCAGCAACAGCGGAGTAACCTCCAGAAGTGGGACCAGCAACAGCGGAGTAACCTCCGGAAGTGGGTCCAGCAACAGCGGAGTAACCTCCAGAAGTGGGTCCAGCTACAGCAGCCCCGGCGCCGGCGTAGCTTCCTGAAGCGGGAGCTCCGTTACCGTATCCATTGCTGACGCTGCTTCCTGATTTCGAGCTCGAGTAGCTTCCTGTGTTCGAGCTCGAACTGGAGTAGCTTCCCGTGTCACTGCTCTGATACCCCGAGTAACCATTGTTGATTCTTGAACCAAATCCTCCTGGTCCTGCAAGGGCGGATCGAGCCAATTTATTAAAGTTGATAAATTCAAAATATCACTCAAACTGATACAAGTTAATTTTAATTTTGTAAAAATAAAACTATTTTCAACATTTTTGGAAAATTTTCAGTTTTTTAAAATATGGATGTGGGTGTTTTGAATTGACCATGCTGGTAATTAAGCAGTTTAATTCATTCTACAAAGTAGTTTAAATTCTGAAGCAGAACTCTATCGTGTAGAGTTGTGCTTTTCTTTGTAGAAAAACACTGCAAATTATTACTCAAAGGTTTATTATTTTTCTATTGCATTTCCAAACCAAATGAAACCTTTTCCAAGTCAAATGACACTTTTTCCAAACATAGTGTGTTTCTGTGAAGTAAACAATCGTAGATGAATAATGTATTACTAAATTTCAGAAATTCAGTCTTGGAGGTTCTATCAGTCAATGTAAGTCACAACCGGTGGCGGCTCGAGGCAACTGCACCATCAAACTTACTTTTTTCCTATTCTACTAAGGTGAGATCTACTTCGATAATGCCTAAAATTCATTGAATTTTCATTTTGGCGACAGTTGCCAAAAATGAAAGAAGCTACTTCTTTGTACGATAGGTGGTACGATGGCATCGATCTGAAATCTGCAGAGTATTTACCTATCTAGGTACCTCATTTCACTCATTTTCTCAATAGGTTTCAATTGTTTGGAAAAAGTTTCATATGGTTTGGAAATGCTATATATAGATCACTCGTCTGCAAAGAACACGGCTTTAGATGCGAAAGGCTATTAAACAGCATATATGTATAGGAGACTATTTCAGTTTAGACATTATTAAAGTTAGAGAATATTAAAGTAAGTTAGTATATGTTGGAGATTATCAAAATGCGTCGATAATTCTGTCCGATCATGTATTGTTTATCAATTTATTTATTACTGTAATTGTATAGTAGACATCAATTTATTTACCGATATGGAGCGATTTTGCAAAGATCCTACCCTACAACACGGGCCAAGCCTAATGTCGGGTAGGAAATCTGAGCAAATTGCATCCCTTCATGCATTTATATTATTGTAAAAGTGTACAAAATGGCGAAAATAAACATATCTATCTTTCTATCTTTGCCATTGTTACCACCAACCAACTTGAAGAAAAACATCGCTCGCATTTCGGTCAGCTAAAATTTGAACAGAGATTAGGCCTCTTTTGAGATTCACGCTCGTGTTTCTGATTTATCGCACGTCCAACCCTTAAATTCTCGTAGGAAGCGAACGGTTTGTCCTACAGGGCTCCGCGTGGTCTCAAAATATTTTAAAAATTCTTAAGTTCTAAAAATAATATCTTAAATTGATGGAAATACGATACCTTTATATCAAAATGTTTTGAGTTAGGGCGTTTTCAAAATTTCAAAATTCGTTTTTCGACCCTTAAAAGTGACTCACATCAACCAAAATCTTCTGGCCACAACTAGACCCCAAATGGAGCCTACATACCAAATTTCATCGAAATCGGTCAATGCTAACTGAGGAAAGTGCCGTTTACTTCGGAGGGTACTTCACTCTCCTAGGATGTGTGTATAGAAAAGATAACTGTGTGTCTGTGCTCTATGTGAATGCGTGTTGTAGATTAGGAATCATTGTGATATTAGCGATAAGTACAATACACTGTGATACTAGGATAAGACTGTGATAGTAGGTTTAGGTCATTACTAATGACTGTAGGGCTCGGCATTTTGCATATTTGTATATTTATTTTGCGATATGCCCAAGTTGTAAGGAGCCCAAATACGCCATATTGAAGCCATTTTGTCGCTCCAAATTTAAATTTATCGTGCATATATTTGCATGTATTCGCAGTTTTGACATTTTCATGTCTTTGCCCTGGTACATAGCACAAAAAACTGTCAAGAAATTGCGTAACGAAATTGTGTTACAGTGCCTTTATAATGATTTCCGCTTACAACGACCCCGTTGTTAGGTTTGTTCCTTTTCTACACTTTTTAACCCACAAAAATCGTTCACCACTCGTTGGAAAGCTCTCGATTTAACGAACATTTTCATGTTCTCCATAACATATTGACTATACGAATAGCGGAGCTATGGGCATAAATGTTCTCATATTTTGTTTACAAACTAATGATCGTGAGTGTAGAAGATAATTAATCCGGAATCGTCTATTTTATTGAAATTAGGTACCTACCTCTTAATATTAATAATAATGATTCGTTTCACATTCTGACAACAACGGAGGGTGGGTTATAAAATCCTATAGTGAGGTAAAAAGCAATAAAGACATGAAAATGTCCCAATGCGTTGCAGACTCGTATGCAAGCGTTTTTTTTTTTTTTTTTTTGTAGAAGTTTTGATTTATTGGACATTTTGATACCAATGACATTCAATTTAAATACAGTATATACTTTGATAAATATGACATTTTTATACTTTCGAAATTAAAATTCGTTCGGCATTTTGTTACTTTTGGTTTATTATTTTCAATAATAAGCCTTTGGAATCGAGCAAGAAAAAAAAATTTTAACCCCCCCTCAAAATTTGATGTTTTACGTTTCAAGGTACGTAGAATACGAAAATCGAATAAAAAAATTTCCGTCCGTCCGCCGTACGCCGTACGCGGCACTTTTCTTAGCAACACTGGACCGATTTGGTTCAAATTTGGTATATGGGCTCCATTTGGGGTCTAGTTGTGCCGCGAAGCTTTTGGTTGATGTAGGTCACTTCTAAGGGGTGAAAATTAAGGGTTGAAATTTTCAAGAGTGCCCTAGCTCGAAAACTCTCGAAATAAAGGTATCGTTTTTTCACCAATTTTAAATTTTGGTATAAGTGCATATAATGGGCATTTCTTGACAAAAGCCATATTTTCCAGTTTTGTCAGCTATCTCCCCTAATGTGGAGGCGTTATCATGGCCCGGAAAAACAGGTGAAACCGTCCGAGAAAAATTAGAGTGTGTACTCGAACGAAATCCTGGCTGGAAAACTGTCGTGTTGGCGAAAGTGTTGGAAGGCGACTCACCCAACACCAGTAATTGGTCATACACTCCTCAAGTGGTGGCGTCTATCAAATATCTACCAATTGTCTCAGCAGATGTGGAGCGGTCATTCTCCCATTTGAAACTATTATTGCACGATTTGAGAAAATCTTTTACAACTGAAAATTTGGAAAAGCACTTGGTAGTACAAGCTAACATATTTTAACAATTAAATGTTTTGTCTAAAAACTGAGTAAAACTATTGTAAAAGTTGTATAAAATGGTTTTGTATAAAAATATTCATACAAAAAATTGAATAAATACAAGTAACTATGTACTGAAAAGACTTTGTTTCCCACTTATTATTCAATTGTTCAACTATCTTGCGCATATTTTGAAGGCATATTTTCGGATATTTTCGCGCATATGTACAAATGCATATATTGGGCATCTACGTGCATATTTTGGGGTTAAATTTCGCATATATTGCCGAGCTCTAGTCATTAGGTTAGATGGAGTGATCGAGTGAGCAGATGTGGGGGACCCTAACGGCCCCTCGGGGGGGGGGGGGGGCAAACCGGTAGGTTTTTGTACTATTATTATGATTTTTCATTTTGCATTATCTTAAGTTCTGTTTTATTAATTTCAAGGGCTGTGGGCCACTCTGGACTTTGCAAAACCCAAAGAAAGCGGGAAGCCCTTCAAGACGGGAACCAGAGTAGCCGTCCTGGGATTGTTGTTGTTGTCCCCCACACTGCTGTTGAGTATGGATGATTGAATGAAAGTAGTTATTGAATGGATGATAGTCGTGTATGGAATCTCTGTGATATTCATGTTTTACTTCTGAGATTTAGCGTAATAGGTAGGGGAGGATATTCCAGTACTCGTCCTGCCTCACAGCACACAAGTATCGAGTCCTGTGACAACTGACGATGGAAAACCCCCAAGATATATGAAGAGGGAGAAAGGTACCTAGGTGCTGTCGAAAGAGGAGTTACGCAGAAACAAGCTGACTAATAATAAAAAGCCTTGATTTTTCGGGGAAATTTTACACTTGTTTTCCAAAAAGATCTAGCTGGGAGATTCAACCACCAATTCTCGTAAGAGTTTCCCCTAAGAAGGCATGCCCGAAAAAATTCTGCGAATGAGCAATCGACCGCAAAACAAGAAAAGACGGAGACAATGCATATCCCGGGCATAAAGAGGGCCCATCACGGTGCTCCAGTACATGCAAATGGTCAATACAAAAACATAGCTTACAATTGTTGTTTAGGAGTGAATTGACAAGTAATTTTCATTATATTTACGCAAGTAAAAAAAAAGAAATGCTTGCATACGAGTCTGCAACACATTCGGACATTTTCATGTCAACCACTACACAACAAGGCAGTGAAGTAAGAAAACAGTCGATTGTTCTCTACGCAACACAGTGAGTCTATTTTATTTATTGGTCGCGTGAGCAAGATTTGCTTAGTTTTCGTGACGATTTTTCAGTTTATGTGCCAAAGCAAAGACATGAAAATATCAAAAATTTTCTTGGGCGATTCCAAAGGTAATAATAAACCAAAATCACCAGGCATACTGGGGGCGTGCCTAAGAAGATTCCAGCAAAAATTGATTGTCCCGGCGGACTCGGGGAGGAAAGGGTTTAATAATTAATTTTTGATGATTGTTTTATCGATTAGCTACAGACCTCCAGCGTATTGACCTCCTCGCTGGGAGTAAGCAGAGCTGACGTCGGATCCTCTGTTGCCGGGAAGGTAGTTGGGGGAGGGGTACTGGGCGACGGTGCCCGCGATCAGGGCAACCAATATGATCTGAAACACAAATCAATCAAATAAAATGTTACTATAACAGGAAATACGTCATACGGGAAGTTCATCATCATCTTACAGCCAATAGCGTACTACAGCAAGTTAATTGTATTGATCCATTAAAATTGCAGACGTTTCAATATCACAATTTCTTCACCAGTTCACAGTTTCGCCTAACTGAGGTTTCTAACCGCTACTAGCCCAATATGCACCCAGCTGTACTGATTTTCATTGCCCTGACTCCTGAATGAAGATTAGAGTGTCCCTTATTTTTCGACTTTTTTTGACCAATTTTTTTAAACGCATATACCCTCAGAATCTGTTATTAGTGGCCCACAATACTCACACCAAATTATTTTTGTAGTAGGACAACGTTAACCCCTGCCGAATTTCTATGAAAGTTACAGTAGTGGAAAAAACCTTGAATAATCACCTGAATTGACGAGATTAGGGTGTGTTTAACTTATAAATCCACAGTTTAATACAATAGTCATTTCCGAAACAACTCACGTTCTTTCCATCATTCAATCACAGAGTAATTTTAGTGGCATCTCCTCCAGGCAAACATAGCAAACACTGTTTGCCTTACTAAAAATATGCAAAATGAATTAATTAATTTATGTTCAGATTCTCCCATATTTCCAATTTTCACAAGTAATATTTAGCCGATTTTGGAAAATTTGTATAAAATTTAATGACTATTTCATGATTACCAAGGAAGTTAGATGAAATAGGAGAAAGAAATAATAGTACGTATTTTGCCTTGGAGTATTGTAGAGGTTGGTAACTATGATAAATTGAGGATGATGCGCGAACTAACGCGATGCAAGGCGAACAGGTCAAAACGTCTGCCAAGTGGGTGTGGCACTTAGCTTCCTCGTACCCATAACCCGATTGTATAGATGCACTGTAGTTAATCTCAGAAACTAAATCAGTAAATACCTTTCACTACCCTCATAGGGGACCATCTACTCGCCAATCTGGACAATCCTGAGAAATTTCGTCGAAATCGGATGGAAAATGTCGAAGTTATGGCTGTTACAAGGAATTCACGTGTTCGCATGCACAGTGGCTACCTATCAGTTTGGGGGGACCATCTACAATGGGTCCATCTACAACCATCTACAACCAAATTCGCAAAATCCCTGAAAATTTCATCGAAATCGGATGAGAAATGTGGAAGTTACGGCTTTAACAAAGAATTCACGTGTGCGCAGGCGCAGCAACTACTATTAGTATGTGGGTGATGATTTTCATAAGGGAAAACTTCACTCCAATCTGAACAATCCTAGATAGTTCCGTCAAATACGGATGAAAAATGTAATTGTTACGTCTCTTACAAGGATTTTACGTTTGCGCATGCGCAGAGGCTACTGTCAATTTTAAGGTCATGATTTTCATTGGGGATCATCTACAACATAATCCGCACAATCCTCGAAAAATCCATCGAAATCGGACAATAACTTCGTATAGTTATGCTCGTTATAAGGAATTCATGACAGACAGACACGGAACCAAAATTGTTCAGAAAGGTCTGAAACGTTGAACGTGAGTGGAAATTTTGATTTTAGAGAACATTTTTTTTCGACCTCGAAAAGTGAAAACAAAGCTCCCGCTACCTTGGTAGACTCGGAAGCAAAAATTAAATTTTGCGAGACTGTTTTGGACGACAGGTGACGATCAGCGCAGTGTCAAATATTGCTACACCCCCACTACCACAGCATCTCCAAGACAAACAATCGAGGAGCTGTTTCGTGACCTTGAAAGCCGACAAACTTGGAAGATGAGCCATGGATACTAATTAACCCAATGCATGGGAAGAAATGAAATATCCATCCACTCTCATCATCTCACCATCAGTCGTCTCACTCTGGTCGTTAATATGATCAAATATCAAAATCAATCAACATTTTAGCTTCTGAATAGACCTACATCAGCCCTACGCCCTAAATAGCGCACCTTCCTCCTTGACCCTCTTATTCTCAACGATTAATTTTTTATCAGTCAATCTGTGTCTTTACACTCCGTGTCAAGACTATTTTTTTCTGTATCGAGTGGTTAAACTACTAGTGAGTTGCTTCTATGCTTGTTAGTATGGAACATTGAGGTTCCTGCGTCCTAATTAGTCACTTAGTCAAGAAAACTGTCCAGGTATGTCCAGAGAACAAGGGTAAACTTTCCAATATGTTGGAATGTAATTTATGTTACAGTAGGGCACTCATAAAGCATGTACGACTCGACTCCTTCGAAATGGACATTCAACTGTCCAGGCCAAAGCTCATTTTGACGAGATGGTATCTTAAAGGGCATTGGCCAGTGAGGAGGCCTGATATTGTGGAAGGTCTTTCCGCCTCAAGACACCAGATCTCCAACATATTGCTCTTCTTTTGGAAATGGTGATCGCCTGCTTAGCTGGTCTCTGCTTATGAGAATTGGGCCAATACGATTCCGATCCCTGTTTAACAAGGCTACTGGTTTCTCCTTTGCTTTCTACTTCCTCGTGGCCAGGGCCCCAGAGCAGTCAGCTTATTGCCCCGAGCCCTTACTAGCCCTAAGGAAGTCTACACAATCGCAGGTAAGCTTTGAAGTTATTGAGTAGTCTGTAATGGCCTTCAGGGTTGCCTGGATATCGCATATCACATATTTCTCATAGCTACAGTCTTGTCAATTCTAAGTTTATTTCGGAACAAAAATTCGACTGTAGATTCAGCAACAACTCACAGGAGTTGTTTATGTTTACACCAGTAACACAGGTTGAAATGAGCAAAGAATCGGGGTCTTCACCTGTCAGAGGTGGAGCGTTCGAGTAAAAGAGCTCGCAAGCCATCATTAACCTTTTTGAGCTCTTCTCCAAACGTTCAGCGCCAAGTGCAGTCGGGATTTCTCGAGATTCAAAATAACCGCGGTCTCTGATTGCAAGGTGGGCCACTCTGGACTCAACAGGAGTCGTTGGCGGTGAGCCCTCCAGAGTTCACGAGCGATTGTGTAAGGATTTGTAGGATAAATGGACCTCGCCGCATTCGTGAGCGCGTCCATCTCAGTTTAGCGAGGAGCTTCGCGGTCAATCAATCAGACGGGTTGCCTAACCGTAAAACAAATAGACCGACACACAGTTTCCGACCTGCATCAAACTGCGATCTTCCCCAAGATAGGCAGGTATAAGTGCTCCCTCTTTACAAGAGATGTTCCTACTTTAACGCGACAATAAACTTCGTGACCTCAATGATTCCCTTCAAGAATAAAAGACCAATCGCGTGGGTATGAATCGATCATTTCTTATCAAGTAAAATTCGGGTGGACCAAGAATCTGCAAATAGCGACTTGTTAAGCCGGGATCAAACTTGCGGTGTTGGGCCCATCACCGAATACTCGCCGCGAAAATTTGTCGAGCAGACTGATTTTTGTCTTTACATTTTATCTCAGGTATGATGGAGGAGACATGCTGGCTGACCTAAGAAAAAAGCAAGGATCAGGAGACTGTAATAACTTTTGTCGAATGTCAGGAGCAAATTTTGATATTTTGCTTGCTATAGTAAAACCGCTCATTGCAAAAAAAACAAAAAAAAAAAAAAAAACACGAAGTTCAGGAAAGGTATTCCACCTGATGTACGTTTGGCTGTAACACTCCGGTTTTTGGCAACAGGAGACAGCTACAAAAGCCTGTGATTCATGTTCAAGGTGTCTCCTACACTCGTTGGTCTGATTGTACCGAAAGCTAAGCGCCTTCAACTTGCCTCGGAGAGCAAACCCGCCAAACACTCGGCCGTATGTGTGTGCGTTCCACGAATACACTAGTTGGCGAATATTCGCCGCCTTTGACTCGGGACAGAAAATAAACTAAAACCGCCTTTTGAGCGAGCATCCCCGAGCACCAATATTGGCGTACACTCGGGCAAATATCCCGGGGTTACACTTGCGGGAAGAGGCCGACGAATATTCGGTGTAAGTGCAAGTTTAACCGCGGCTTTAGAATCGAATATGTTGAGAAGTTTGAAATTAAAGCACTTACGCCGAAGTTGTGGAAACCCATTCCAATAAAACCGGAATTGAAAAGATCGTTGTCTATTTCCACGAAAATAATAAGTTACAAAGTTAAATCGATTTCGATGGTCATCAGTAACAAACAAGAACTTTTGCATGTATTGAACAAAGTTTTTGTTATTTACTGATGATGACCTAACCGTCGAAATCGATTCAAGTTCGTAATTCATCTCTTTCGTGGAAATGAAGTACGTTAGCCTTAACTCCGTATTAATATGTTAATCAAGTAATCATACGAATATGTTGTAAATCGATCTCACAATCGTCGAGAATCGAGTGGTCATAAACTATTACGTCAAATTCACAAAAATCGAGTCTTCCTGAGTAAGTAAAATTGACAATTGTCGAATTAACGATATTGTTCTGGATCGAGTCGTCATAAATATGACGAATTCTCAATAAATTGTTGTGATTCGAGTCATGGTCGATACATCGAATTTACAATTGTGTTGAACTGAGTCATCGTAAATATGTCGGATTCAGAATCGTCTTTGGTCGCCTATTTGATTCGTATTTTCTTTGGATATTTGTAGAAATTTGATTCGTCGTAAATATACGAAGAATTCAAAATTGTCGTGAATCGAGTAGTTTCATCATAAATCGAGTCGTCGTAAATATATTCGAACTCGAAGTTGTTGCGAATCGAGTCATTTAATCATTTATCGAATTCGTTGAATTCACAATCTTCTTGGAATGTCGAATTGAGTCTTTGTATATGAATTCACAGTTGTTTTGAACTGAGTCATCGTAATTATGTCGGATTCAGTACCGCCATAGATTGCCAATTTGATTCGTCGTAAATATAATAAGTGTATTAAATACACTATATAAGTGTATTAAATATCAAATTTTGATATTATATTGAATTCAAATTTGTCGTGGATCGAGGAGTTTCGTCATTAATCGAGTCGTCGTGTAAATGTCGAAATTACAATTCTTGTGCACCAAATCGTCGTAAATATGCTAAATTCTCGATTGTTTCATGTTTCGTCGTAAATAGGTTTTGTAAATTCGAGTCTTCGTGAAAATGACGAGTTTATAATATATTGAGTCACAATTTTAGTAGGCATTTAGTTTCGATAGTACTGCATATTTCTGTGTAGTATAGAAGAGCAACTAAAAATCAGGACACATGAATGCTCCAAATAGACTGACTGTTGATTAATGAATGAATTCATAGGAAAAATTACTTCTCCAGCATTCTCGCCGAAAATGAGTCAGCGCATTCTGTCAGGTGTCGGTTTCGAACACGCAGTTCTTTGAGCAAAAACCCTTACATCGCTGGTAGAAGAAACATTAAAATTTTACAATCGGAGGAAAACTCAATCGTTGGTGGTGTCCATGGGAAACCCAGTAATTGAAGGGTTAATCTAGTTGAAACTGAAAATATGGCGTAATTGTCAGTATGAAGGGAATGGGGTAATATAACTACGTTGGCCATTGAGGGTATAGACGCTAAATAAAACGTCATTCCGAACGGAATGGCCATATTACGGGCATTAAATGCAACTTAAATGGGCTAATAAAATGCAAGGGAGTAAATTTTACTCCTTTTAATATGACCTTAATGTAATAAATAATGTGAGCTCTGTACTGAGAAATAAAATTTGATTATATGTGAAGCCATTGTTGATAATTCAAATGAAATCAAGTAGAGGAAAATGTTTGAAGTTGGTAAAAATAGCTAGATGTTCATCGGAAATTGGCTAAATGCAGATAGAAATTTGATTTTTATAGAACATATATATGATATTTACTATTTTTTCATGAATTGATAGTGAGTTTGGTTCCACTCATCACCTTTTTGGAAATTCAGCGATCATTTTGCAAATTCATTTCACCTGTGTACATTATTTTACATGAGGTGAGAGTAAATGCCTCGTTTATTTTAGATCGAAGTAAATTCGAAGTTCAGTACAGGTTGCTTGAGGGCAGGGGAATCCATCTTCCTTGGAATTCTGAATTGCACGATCAACGTCAGAGTGCGGTCCTGCATCGGTTCGATTAACGATCTGATGAGATTTTAGAATCGGAAACTACTGTATTTCAAGTATGAGCTAATTGCGAACCAATACCGCAAAAACGCAGTGATCGTAAGACGCCTCGAAAAGGATATTTCCTCGGTGAAGTAACTGTTAAGTAACGGCGGGTCGAGCGATATGGAAAAAGAACATGCAGGGAAGTAATGACAACCGTCGAAGTGGTAATAATCGACTGAACGGCCACATGATGGAGGGCTACTCTGCCTCTAATCATACGCCGGGGATTTCGTACAGCCTGGGATAAGTTCTTCGAACCATAGTACGGGAGTTTGGACAGCGAAATTCTTGGAGACTCCTTGAGGTGGGAGTCGAACCATCTCATGATAGTACACTGTGAAATGATACCACCTGTGTGTAACTTCACTGCATTCTAAATTCGGTGTGACCTTCTACCTTTTTTGAAGTCGGTCAAAAAGCGATTTTTACGAACAATCACGTTCCTGGAGAGTGATTTTGGCAACTTTGCTACAACACCGAAACACATTCTATTGGGTCAACAGAACCGTGAATATAATATCCGATGATTGTGCTAAGGGTGTTCAAAAATGCATTGTTTACTACTAAATCGTTTCTATGCGACTTTTGCGACGTACGAACCATTTCAGTTTTACCCAAGATCTTAAAGTGATTTAATACACTATCTAAATGCCTATGTACAAGTGACATTAGGAATGTGGCAAATTATAAATGCAAATTCCAATGACAAAACCAAATAACTGTACAGGTAACTTTTCAAAACAATTAAGGGACCTTTTTAAGTGGAACTTGTTGATAATGAAAGGCAATCTCAGATCGTGAGGTCTCCTTTGCGGAATGATTTGACATTTTAAGGAAAATTAAAGAAGACACTCGCAGATTCTCAATATTATGTTTGAAAAAGGTGACCCTCCTAGTTCCATTGAAAGGGAAATAACGTGAGTTTTCTAAGTTCTTTATTTAAAGAAGTTCAAATTTAAACATTACGAGTAATGTTGATGGAAGTATCAATGGAATAATTAGAAAAATAAACGGAAATATTCATTTTAAACTAAGGGTTTTTGGTGATTTTTCAAGAATTTGTTCACTAGAACTTCGAAGAAGAATTTTGACAAGTTGGGCGTATTGGATTGACTTTTCAACGTGTGATTTGATTACTATAGTTATTGTTTTAAACGTCATTGAAGATAATATCTTCAATGAATTTTTTTAAAAATCGGATGAGTTTAATTCTGAAATTGTACAGTTTTAACTATTTCTTCTGAACATTTTCAATTCAAAAACTGATCGTAGACATCTATTTAAATTTAAAACAAATCTGTTGTTAGGCCAAGGGACAAATTTCAAAATGTAAAATGCTTGAATGGTTGAATCATATGAAATCACATGTAACATGAGTGTGAAACACCACTCACACATAGGTTTAATAGGTAAACTGGTAAATTGTGGTTCCTAGGAAAATCAAGCGTTTGAGTGGCTTTTATGAAACAAATTACCTGTGAGTATTTCTAGTAAATGAATAACTTATTTTTCAATCGTGAGTACCCAAAAATGATGCTGATTTCTTAACTGGAAAAGTTACGGATAAATGAGAAATATGATTATACCTTTGTTTGATATTGCATCCTATGGCCTAAAAATAAGAAACTTCAACTAAAAAAAACCACAAAAAAACATGAAATTACGATTTTCAGAATTTGTTAGATTTCATTTTCAAATGTTGAAATTTAATGCTGGTCTAATGTACATAATAGATCAACAAGCGGGCCAATAGATGGTGGTGGATAATATTGGAACTTGCATGCTGTAAACTTCTTTTTCACTCACTTGTGGGTCTCATGCATGAATCATGAATGCACTTACTTCCTTGTCGTGAAATCCAACAATAGAGAGCAAAAAAAAAAGAAAAAAAAAAGATTTACATGCTGCTATAGTACCTACATGTTGAATGGATGAGGTAGGTTATAGAATTAAAAAAAAAAAAAAAATCCATCTGAAACTTGATGTGAAATGTGTGCTAATCAATATTAATAATTAATATTGATTAGCACACATTTCACATCAAGTTTCAGATGGATTTTTTTTTTTTAACTCCCAAAATGTTTCAATAGCAATTATTGCTATTGAAACATTTTGGGAGTTATTTTAGTTTTCATTATGTATTGCATCTTATTTTTTAATTTAACTCGTATATTCGGAAGAAATGGTTACTTTCAGCCTATTTTCAGTAGGTAATGTCGTTTCTATTGATTGCAAAATTTGTTTGAGTAAATTATCTTGTTAAAGTAATTTAGATCCATTTCATTTAAATTTAAATGTATTATAAAATTAATCAAAATTTTACATTTAAATGTCTTTATTGGTTATTCATTTTTCAGATCAAGAATTACCTCAAATTTGATTCAAGTACCAGAAAGGTAAATTTTTTTAAAATTTGATAATTTAAAAATCGATAATTTTAATTACATGTTTTATTCTTATTTAAATTGGTTTATTGAATGTTTTTCATATTTCGGTTTCGGTTTGGAAGAGGATTTTGAAGGTGGCGTACCTTGTTCATGATTGGAGCTTGGGAGGATGGTAACTGATGGCCAGGATGGGGTTGTGTTCATCTTATATAGGAGGCAGTGGTCCAAGGATGATGCCACGGACTTGGTCAGTGTTTGCATCACAACCACCCCTTAGCCCTCCTCGTGCCTCGTTCATTCACTCAGAAATCTCGTTCATTTCTTTTTTTCGTTCGTCCATCCGTTTTGCTTGTCGTTTCCACGGACTCTGGAGGGATTTTTTCGATTTATCTTGACGTCAGGCGCCCTTGGAGTGCCTTCGGAGGTTCGAACACTAATTTGGAGCTCGATTTAGGTATGGAGATACAGAATCTATTACGGTGATATTGTACTTGTTTTGCCTGGATAATCCATTATCAGTAACGGAAGGGAAGTTTCGATCGCATATTTTGCTACCTCAGTACCTAAACTAGGAAAGCTTAGTATTTTGTATTTGAAGCTTCGTAAATTTGTCCAACTGAAAAAATTGGGTCCTCTGATATTAACAACTTTTGTTTCGCATTTAGCTGCAATCGCATATTTATCCAAACCACTACGGCATGTTGATAATTTGAGCATCAGAAATTCTTGCTTTCCAGACATATTCAAATTGGGTAAGATTGTTCCGCTTTACAGAGGAGGTGACAAAACCGAATTAGGTAATTATAGACCAATTTCCTTACTAAGTGTGCTTTCTAAAGTTTTAGAAAAATGGGTCAATAGATGTTTATATGACTACTTGGAAACAAACAATCTAATTTCAGACCGACAATTTGGGTTTAGGAAGGGCAGGGGAGTGAATGAAGCCCTCTATGAATTGACGTGTGACTTATACAAAATAAGAGATGATAACAAAAAAGGTGTTCTCGTGTTCCTCGACATGGCTAAATGTTTTGACTCAATAGACCGTTCTATTATGATTGAAAAATTAGACGAAATGGGAGTTGATGAACATAGTAAAATGTGGTTCAAAAGCTACCTTGACGATAGACGACAAATTGTGGAAATTGATGGTGTCAAAAGCAGCGAGTTATTTAACAACTATGGTATAATTCAAGGGAGCACACTTAGTAGTACGTTGTTCCTCGTATATGTAAATCATGTGGCTAGTATAAATTGTGAATGCAAATTTTATATGTTTGAGGATGACACTTGCTTGCTGTTCGAGGGTGCATCTTGGGATGAAGTTTATAAATGTGCAAACTCAAACATCAATACTTTCCAGTCTTGGTATGATAAGAATTTACTTACATTGAATACTGCTAAAACAAAACTATTAGAATATGGTACAAGAAATAGTAACGATACTTCAAATCA
Source organism: Apolygus lucorum (assembly GCA_009739505.2). Classification (NCBI taxonomy): domain Eukaryota; kingdom Metazoa; phylum Arthropoda; class Insecta; order Hemiptera; family Miridae; genus Apolygus; species Apolygus lucorum. The sequence continues at coordinate 63,818,168 of CM019176.2, read as the reverse complement.
AATAATAATTCATAGCTGTCATGATGGAAAAAATTGTTTATGCAGTCCAATTGATAAAGTTAGTCATCACAAGTACTTAGGCGTAATTTTTGATCATAATCTGAAATGGGATATGCACATTGAATTTCTTGCCAACAAGTTAAAAAAATTTACATATATATTTTATCGAATACGTCAAGTGTTACCTGTTGATAAATTGAAAGTTGTCTATGACTCTATGTTCTTATCGGTCCTACAATATGGAATACATGTTTGGGGTTCTGCGCTGAACGCATCTATACTCAAACTGATAGTAGTGCAGAAGTCAGTCATAAAAGTGCGTTTCTGTTTGCCCCGTAAATTTCCGTCCAACATCCTATACACTCATACCAAAAACTTTTTCTGTAAAGCAATTGTTGTGCAAAAATCTTTTATTGTTTTACCACAAACATCCTCCTATAATTAATTCTGAACAAGGCCATCCTTACCAAACTAGGTATGTAGTTGAAGGGAATGTCATTATTCCTCGACCTAGACTCCAATTAACAACCCGCAGCCCGAACTACGTCATCAGCATCATCCATAGATATTTAGATCAGGAGATGAAAACTCCTGCTGATTTCTCAAGGAACAGTTATAAAAAGAGAATATTTAAGTTTTTGATCGACAATGGACCCCTGCAGATCGAACACTGTATGTCCAGCCAGTATATTTAAAAGGAAAAAATAATAAATAAATAAAATAATAATAATAAATGATTTATAACTAGGTACACCAGAGGAAGTTATCAATCTTCAATTTTAAGGAAGCTCAACAACAACCCCCAGTAGCAACACAGACTTAGTCTAGTGCTACTGGTCATTGACGCCACTTTTTTGAAGTTTATAGGATTATTTTGTCTATGTTATCTATCTTCGCATCCTAGTATCCTAGGCATTTTGTTCTTATCTTTTTTCCTTTGCTTTTTTTATGTCAATAAACCAAATTTCTTCTTCTTCTTCTTCTTCCTCTTCAGCTCTTTATAGATCTTCGCAATCTTAGTTCCTGTGAAATATTTTGCGAATAATACGGGATGTGCGCATGGGTCGGAAAAACTGTTTATTGTTATTTTTAATCTAAACTAGACCTCATTCTGAGAATTTTGACACCAACATTCTAGCGTGGGAAGACCTTTTTCTATGATTTTTCAAAGTTTCGAATGTTTATGAAGTCACAGTGGGCTGGGGGGGCGCGTGACGTCATAAACATTCGAAACTTTGAAAAATCGTAGAAAAAGATCTACCCATCCAAAAAAAATCGTCGTCCCACGACAACCCGAATTGAGTACCTCCTCTTTCGCGCGCCTTCGGCGCGTTGAAGTCGGTCAAAAAGAGAACGGTTGGTGTTAAATTTCTCAGGATAAGGTCTACTTTCGAATAACAATTTTAAGAAAATCAGGCGCACCCCCATTGTGGTTCTCCAAGGGGAGTTGACTTGTGGTACCAGCCGAAATGTCGTCCATCGATGTTGTTGCCGAGTGCCTGAGGGCAACGTCACTAATGTTCGCTAGATATACCTAGGATTATCCTCCGGTTTCCAGGTATTTGTCGTTACACGCCAGAAGAAGCAACAGAGATCCTTGAGAGAATCGACAGAGTGCCATTGAAGCTACGACGAAAACTAGTAATTGTGCGAGAGCATCGCATACTCTCACTGAGACACTAATTAGTGCTGAGGAACACCACACTCTTTAAAACAGGTGGATATAACTGAGTTTGAAAATGGTTGAGCCTGCCATTTACTCACGTAGTGACCTAAAACTCAGGATTGACCTTCGAATTCAATCTGGAATTCAAAGGTATGAAACTGTAATAATCGGCTGATAGGGGATACTCCTCGTCTTGTTAATCTCGCCTATTGTACTTCATGTCAAGGCATCGTCTAACATTTCAGTAGCATATATGAATAAGAAATAAATTGGCCTCGAATCTCACTCATCTGATAGGAGATATTCCTGACCACTGCACTCATTCAGATACAAATTTCAGCGAAGGTTGTATCAAATTTAGCTTAGCCTCAGCTGGTCCGACGTATTTCTTACCTCATTTTTGAATTCCAGATTTAAGTAATTAATTCGTAGAGAACGTGGTACTTAAGGTACTTAAACGACCACCAGTCGTTAAAAAAACTGTTTTCAATTATTCTACCGTTTTTTTTTTTCATTTTTTCAATTATCATGTTGGATGGTTGGTGGCTTTGCAGACGAGTGATCAATATAGGAAAAATAATAAACCATTGAGTAATAATTTGCAGCGTTTTAAAATTTATTTATTTACTTTTCTTTAATTCACTTCTATTTTGTTGTTTATACACTATATGCGTACCCACTGGTCAAAAAAGTATTCATAGAATATTTTTTAAGTTCTATTTATATTTTATATTTGTTTTATATCTATTTTATATCTGTTTTCTCCCGGCATGTTATTAAACAATGAAATACTCCGATACGTGAAAAAATTTCGCGCTGCGGTCGTATTTAATCTCTCCAAAAAGTACCCCTGTGAAAAGCGTGTTCGCAATGCCTGCTGTGGGAAATAATATAGTTTTGCTGTAAATAGTTGCTGATCAGCACTCCTATTGTAAAGATCACCAATCTTGATCAGTTTAAACTTTTGGAAGAGTGGTGCCGTGTAGGGATGTCCCAAAAGTATCGATACTTAAAAGTATCGATATTTTTTGAAAAAAAGTATCGATACATATCGATACTTTTTTTTCCTGATATATATCGTAGTATCGATACTTTTATCCCAGTATCGGAGGCGATACTTTTCTATATCACATTTTATCTGTTTCAACACCTACAACATGAAGGCACTTACTTGACAGTACCTCTATCTCTACGTAGATTGTTGGGAGACTAAAAAACTTCAACAAATTAAACAAAGATGATGTACCACCACTTCCAGCTCTCTATGATAACCTGCTGTATCGAGGAAGGACCACCAAAATGTTAACCCAAAGAAGTGCCTAAACAAAAACAAGTTTTAAATAACAAAATGAGTGATTTATCGTTTTGTTCATTTCATATTAATTATTATCCTCGTGATGGAGAGATGTCACACTGATGGAGAGAAACATAAACGACAATTTCACCCATTTTTGTGAAAGTATCGAAAAGTATCGATACTTCAAAATATCGATACTTTTTGAAAGTATCGTATCGATACTTTTTGATACTTTCTAGATGTATCGATACGATATTATATCGATACTTTTGAAGTATCGGACATCCCTAGTGCCGTGTGCTCCCTCCATTCTACCTTTGCTATGGCGCGAATAAATATTTTTTGGGTGACTGCTACCAAAGGATTGGATTGATCTAATAGTGTATAAGTTAGGTCTTTGTTGGTTCTTTTCAGTTCATTTTAGACCGTCTTCAAAACCACCCTAGGCGCGAAGGAGGAGTTAATCAATTCAGAGTGTCGTGGGACGACAATTGTTATTATTTTTTGTTTTGTTTGTATGAACACCTTAAATTCCTTTATTCTGGTACCAATCTGCCTGATTCTTTTTAAAATGTATTTTACTAATATCCATGGTGGTCGCGTTCCAAACGGTTTTCATTTTGCTTCGTTGAAAGTGTCGAAAATTCATGAAAACAGCTGAAAAACGTGATTGCTGATTTTGGGAAGATTGGTCCGTATTCACATCCTTTGTCTGTAGTCGACTCCACTGGGTGATTATTGGACCATTTGTGTAGGTATATTATAATTAAAAGTCTGATCGCAAGCTTTGAAATGAGTTTATACATGAGGGGGTTCCGATAACCATAAAATGCGGCGGGGAAGGGGGAAAATATAGAGCTTACCTACTATTAACTTATCTGACTACGTTGTAATTACTATTTACTATCTCCTTTTCAGTGGATTGCCGTCTTCAGTTTTGTGGTCGGTCCACTTGTTTTGTTAAAAAAGGTTTTTATTTAATTGGTCTATCTATAAAAACAATTAAGGCAAGTTGCTTCCTGCAATCATTTGATATCTTTCTGCCAAGCTGAATGTGGTTCGATCGGTTAATATGTTTTGGGACGAACGTCTTAACCACACCGGCAGCATTAGTTTATCCATCCTCCGCTCGGGATATTAAAGCGTTTTTCCCTTGAATCAGCTGCTTCGCATTATCTCGAGCTCTGTCAAATACATGGGCTTATCTCACCTGCCCTGTCATTCTTCTCTAGTCGTATCTTTCCAAGTGTACATTAGGGATGGGTATCGTTACAAAAGTATCGATATTTTGTATCGATACTGTATCGTTCCGAGTATCGATATTCCTAGTATCGTTGGGCATGAGTATCGATATTTTGAAATATCGAGTATCGATACTTTAGTGTCACAAACTATCAATATTATCCAATGTTCCCAAGAAAAATAACTTTTTCAACAATGTTTATTCATTTTTTACAATCAAGAGTCCAAACAGAGTGATTTTCTCCATGATATAAACGTTATTTGTGCAACCAAAGAGTAATGACCCAGAAGCCTCTCTTATCTTCTTCATTTTTTAGTCATTATGTTTAATTTTCCGCGAGAATAGTATCGATATTCGATATTTAGAAATATCGGATCCAAAGTATCGATATCCAAAAATATCGGATAGTGCAGTATCGATACTGAAATATCGAGTATCGGAACGAAAGTATCGATATTTTGAAATATCGAGTATCGATACCCATCCCTAGTGTACATTTTGTGGTGTTACTTATACACGTCGTCAGAGTTTGAGTTGATATCTAACCATCGGTGGTATTTTTCCATAACATGTAACTCCTAATGGTAACCATTCGCCCCGCGATGATGAAACATGAACCCACCGGTGGAGTTTATAGCTATGGCTATAGCTTCCCTGAAAGCGGTCGCCGAGATAGAGAAATTGAAGTTTTTTTTCTTCTTCTGTCACAAAATTTGCCTCTCACCACCGCAAATTATTGTGAATGAATTATATTCGTCACGTTCTGCTCTACGTATAATATCCAACATTCTTCACCAGCTGATTTTTTGTCTCCATTTCATTTAACAGAAGAAGTTTAATTTCAGTAGTCCATTCTTCACTTGGCAGACAGTTTTTTCCTGATAAACATATAGATGCGTCTCTAGGGCTCAAGGTATTCCTTATTTGGGTTGTACTCAAATTTACCAGTTTCACGACCATGATTAATGCGGTAGTTATAATTTATTTGCACACTCGACTACTGCGGGTGAACTGATGAGCGACGCGTGGACGTCCTTGAGACCGTTTCCAGAGGGAGGATTCTGGAGCGGGTCATCCTCAGCCCATCACCTCAGCTTCCACTCGATTTGCATGTCTAGATGATGCGAGGCGATGGGGCGTTGATGAGGTTGAGCTTGAAAGTGAGTGAAGGGTCGAGAAACGAAGGCGATCCTCAACTACGCTTCTTCGCATGACGGACGATCTCGAGTTTGCTGGACATACATTCAGTCGGATCTCGTTACAGGCTCCTAACAACTATTCTACTTACCTTAGCCTTACCTAAGTTCGATGCCCGCCTTACTTGTATTATCCTGGAGCTAAGTGCAGGTGCATTACGGACTTCGCTGTTGCTGCAAGGTGTAACAGTGAAATGGTGATTAAGTTTCTCGAGGTCAGATAAATTGGTCTTACACGAAATATTCTGGTTTTCTTTGTTTTTTTTTTTTGTTTTTTTTTTTAATTCAAGAAGAAGTACCCATTTTTCAACTCATCATTATGTTCCCTTTCCAATAATCAGACGCCTCAAAGAAGAGTAATTCCGATCATTTCGGTTTCCCAACTGTTCATGATCAAATCCTCGTCCAGGGCTGATTTCTGACCACTTAATACCCCGAAGATGGTTTCGGCCTGGTCTCAAAATGATTGCCTGCAGATTTCATCATGACAGGACGAAAGTTGAAGAAAAGACGATGACTTACTGCTTTACTTATTCCTTGTGAAGAACACGGCTTTGCCATTGTTACCACCAACCAACTTGAAGAAAAACATCGATCGCATTTCGGTCAGCTAACATAATATGTTATAGCTAATAACATTATGGTCTCAAAAATTTTACACTATCTTAAATTGATGGAAAAACAATACCTTTATATCAAAATTTTTTGAGTTAGGGCGTTTTCAAAATTTCAAAATTTACTTTTGAACCCTTGGAAGTGGCCTACATCAACCAAAATCTTCGGAGCACAACTAGACCCCAAATTGAACCTACATACCAAATTTCATCAAAATCGGTCAATGCTAAATCCGATTTTGGTTTATTATTTTCAATAAAAACACAAAAAATTTTAACACCCCCTCAAAATTTGATGGTTTTGCGTTTCAAGGTACGTAGAATCCAAAAATCGAATAAAAATTTGGCCGTCCGTCCGCCGTACGCCGCACAGTGGGGCCAAATGGCCAAAAAGCGGAAAAAAGTCATTATCTTTTGAACGAATTACTGTATCGCATTGGGAATGGTTTCATTCGATTCCGAATACGAAAATACATTAGAAAAATATGTTTTCTGACGTTTAAATTTATTCATTTAGTACTAAATCTTGAATTTTGAAAAAAAATAATGTTACTCAAAGTGGAAAAGCGTGTGAAAAACACAGAAAAGCGGTTTTACAGGCGATGGGTGTGTGTTATTTTGTTTTTTTCTTCGTTTCAGAGGTTATCGGATACGATAGTGATGATTGAATTGAGGTTTCTTTATGTATGTATGTAAATATATATATGTGTAAATATATATTTATATATAATTTTGACAAAATTTTGAGTGATAAAAACCTCTGAAAATTGGATAGTAAGCGACCGAATTTTGGAACGAATCCAAATTAAACGTTTGCTAAATCCGAATAAGACATTTTCAACGATGACATGTTCTCGGTATGTCACGACAGTACGAACTGACCACACTACTGCGAATGACAATCCGAAGAACCTGGTTTGTTCAAACACAACCTTGTTGACTCTTAGCAGAAACATTTTACGAAAACGTCGCTATTTACATCATTCTGTTTTCCAATAAAAAATGAAACAAAAAATGTCTGCCAAATGGGTGTGGCACATAGCTTCCCAGTATCCATAACCCGATTGTATAGATGATCCGACCATTGTAGCCTCAACTTGACTCCGTTACTCTGTGATTGTTGCTAACAGCCCACATAAGGGACATTCTACATGTCAACATTCACAATCCCTGGAAATTTTATCGATTTCGAGAGGAAAATGTAGAAGTTACAACCTTTAGAAGGGTTTCACTCTGAAGCTGCGGTGACGGCAGAGACGGCGTTCTTGGTGTACCTTTAATCACATTTTAACCCACTACATCTAAATTCGGTGAAATACGGCTATGAAATTTCTACAGCTTCTTTATAATGGTCAGATTTTCAAGAAAAAAAATGAGCCAAACCGAAGGAAGGCGAAGCTCGGGTTTTCCACTCCTCTAAAGTTGTATTTCGCTATAAAAACCCAAATCTGGAGCTAATGTTCAAGCTAAAATGTTATGAAAAAATAATTATTATTTTTTAGAGATACTACATATATATATCCAACATTATATAATTTTATTTAAATTTTTTGAAACACATAGAACGTGTTAGGAAATTTTCAAATTCCACTCTCAAAGTGCTTAAAATCTCGAAATATCAGGTTTGAGCCCCCATTTAGCAGTGAAAACAATTTTTAAACATTGAAGGTCCTTCACACCCTGATTCTACAGGTAATAGACTTTGAGAAAACCACATTACATTTCTTTTTTATTCACTTTGCAAAAATGGAGTTTTTTCCACTCCGGCCCCACTGTGCGCCGTACGCCGTACGCGGCACTTTTGCCACTTAGCATTGACCGATTTTGATGAAATTTGGTATGTAGGCTCCATTTGGGGTCTAGTTGTCTAGTTGTGCCCTGAAGATGTAGGTCACCTCTAAGGGTTGAAAAATGAATATTGAAATTTTAAAAACGCCCTAACACAAAAAATTTTGAATTTTGATAGTATAGAATTTTTTGAGACCACGCGGAGCCCTGTAGGACAAACCGTTCGCTCCCTACGAGAATTTGAGCGTTGGACGTACGATAAATTAGAAACACGAGTGTGAATCGCAAAAGCGGCCGAATATCCGTTCAAATTATAGCTGGCCGAATTGCGATCTATGTTTTTCTTCATGTTGGATGGTCGGTGGCTTTGCAGACTAGTGATCTATATAGAAAACAATAAACCATTGTGTAATAATTTGCAGCGTTTTGTTATACCAATCGACAGCTGATATTTTGTTGCATTATTCAGGCTGCTAGTATGTAATCACACGCTGGAGGCTTAATGAGCGTTCAAAAAAATCGTAAGGTCCACAAAAATTATTCAAGTCCAAAAAAGTATTTGAAAAAAAAAACAACGATTTTTCCATTCTTATTTTTAAATAAAACAACATAACATTCTGAAAAGTTAGGTAATAATTAAATTAAAATCGGATGAATTGTTGATGAGCCACAATTTTTTGAAAATTTTGAGTAGGGCGACAGAAAAATATCGAAAAGTTGTAAACAAAACCTGGTTATTGATAACCTTCTTAAATACATGGAGTCATGGATACTGAAAATAATAGACACTGAACGTGGAACTAAAAGGAATACCTACTGAAAGTTCCATAATAATCAGAATTATTCTAATCGCATATTATGCGATGTGGTTTATTAAGCCGGACACACAAAATCAATATCTGAACAAGTATGCGGGAGCGCAACATGCAGTAGGAAAACAGCTGTCTTAAAAAGTCACTCATCGGCGGACAATTGTTCCGTTTTTTCGGTTACTGCTCGATCAATTTCGATCTAATTTTTACAAGATAATCACAAGGATGTATTCTAGAGATGGAGCCGATGAAAAATCGTTTGTAATTTTCATCTCGTGGATACAGATTTCTGTGTTCCAAAAAGTATGCTTAAATTGAAAGGCTACTTTTTTAGTTTCGTTTACTTGGTTGGTTTAATCAACAAACTGTTTTTACTCAAAACCTTCGGCTCAAATGTTAGTTCATATATGGAAGGAGAGTGTGTGAAAGTTCGAAATAGATCGGCTTAATTGTTAGTCAGAAAAAGGAACATTATTTATTTATTATTTATTTATTTATTTATTTATTTATTTATTGGCAAAAAATATAAAACTTTAGTTACATGTACAAAATGAGAAAAGAAAATGTGCATTAGTAAAGTAAGAATTAAAAACAGAATTAAATTTGAAATACAGAATTAAATAAAGAATTAATTTGAAAATTCAAAATTACTTTTTGCCCACCTAGGTTTAAGTTCAGATGAACTTGAGTTCCCAGGTGGAGTCCTGACGTCACTTATACCTCAATAATTAAGTTTTTCGCCAAAATAAATCACGCATGAAGAACATAAAATTAAGATTAAAATTATACCCACTTCTTAAAATTACATAAACATAAAAATTATACGTCCTTTCGCAAAATATGGAATAAATGTTTCTTAAGAGAATCAGCGGAGCGAAAGTCAAAGGGCCAACGCCTTGCCAACAAATGGTCCAAATCCTACGCTCAAGTAATGATGTGGACGCGAGTGAAAACTCAATTCTCCGTCCATCGAGCGGTTTCCATGAGGCTAAGAGGCCCAAGGAAACAAGTCCGAGGACTCGGACTGGAGGATGGAACAGCAATTTGGCTCCCACAAGACTAACTCCTCCACATTTACGCTCGCTTGCTCGCACGCTCGCACGCTCGCAAAAACAAAAAACCCTTTGGCATAAATCAATTTCAATTTTCGGCAAACTTTTGGCATACCAATTTGAACTTTTGGCAACTCATTTTGAACTTTCGGCAGATCCATTACGTTTCGACAACTACTGGAGTCCTTGTCCACCTTCATTCCCTCTACAATGTTCAATAAAGTGTTTTTCTCTCTCTCATTTTGTGGTCATATAAAAATTTCAATGCTCGAACATATGAATTTCGCCGATAAAATTCAGTATGGCATCGTGGCAGCGAAATATTCGACATAGCTGTTGTTCAAGAGCTCAATAACCGGGATATGTGATCACTATTGATACCAGACCTAAAAACTTGCACACATGATTCAATTAGAAAAATATCTTTTACTTTACAAACATTAAAGTCCGAATACAATTTTGTAGTAGGGTATCTGAAGGGTTTGTTGTATGATATTTTTAATAATGCGTTTTGAACTGTCTGTAGTTGATTAAGATGGGTTTAACATGAACATGACCCATTTTTCTACATTCAAAAATAATGTTTGCCTATTTTTCAATTTTTTCTATCCGACCGGCTTAGATAAAATTTACAGCAGACGTGCTCACAGGTGTGAAGAACATTTCTCTAAAATTTCAAATAATTTAGTCCGTAATTGTGGGAATTGTGAAAGAAAAACGGAAGGGAAGCGCCCACGGGGCGCTGAAAGCGGACTACTCTCCTTAAAAGTGAAAAAGTCGGAATTTTAGCTGAGTAAATAAAAACTCTAGGAGCCACTTTTGTTGCAAATTAGTTGAGGATTTCGTAGGTGAAGACTATGCACTTTATCGTGCACGCCCTGTATAATCAAAACACTGTTGACCCATAGAATTTCATAATTTTCTTTGAAAAATTGCTCAAAATGACCTGCAAATTACTGGATCCTCATAATATTGAGTTGCTCTTCGAAGCACTTGAAACTTGGAGCGGTCGTACGGCGCATCAAAATCCGGTCCTTTCGTTTCCCATCAATCAGCTTCAAAGTCTGCGCTTAAGATCGAAGCCTCAGCTCGTGGCAGGGTTGCAAACTCCTTCGATCCACCTATGAAATCATTCGGGAGGAGGCACGCAAGAGAGAAAGTGGGGAAAATTAGCCCGGTGATCGCATTCTTATTTCATGGAGATGGCGTGAAACGGTCGTACTTGCGAAAGGAGAATATTAGAGGTTTGAAGAGTAGTCTTTGGCCAAAACTGACTAAGAATAATTGCAAAAGTTTGCCTCGGAGTCTGAATGAGGCGATATTTCGCGATTTTTCGTGCCATATGTTTCAGGGTTATCATGATTTTTATCTCCGTCAAGTCCGAGATCGGAAATTACAACCGGTTATTTATGCACTGCCGTCGGTAAATAGGCATTAAACATATGACACGATTCTTTTCGGGTAGTAAATTAAATGTAATTTCAAAATTACTCGTGTAAACTGAATGATGCAATCAAGATCAGAATTGCCTGAGAACACTTTTATGATCCTGCTAAATTAAAAGTTTGATTCTTTTTGTTTTACCTATTAAATCATAAAACTGAAGAAAACCTATGAAATTGAAGTCGCCAATAATGATCTACTTCGTCCATAAATAATAACGGACATGATTCGCTGTCGGGCAGTTATCGATTCTGATAAATAGACAAAAAATTTCGCGGGCAACGCACGGATTAAAATTAATTCCGACGTCGGGATCCCTCATTAGAGATGATAAAGAGCACTATGAAAAAATTCCAATAAAAAATCTCTCCAACAAACCATTCGAAAGTTTTAAACTCAATTGCGCTATGTTCCAAAACGAAACAGTCTTTTGGTTTATTATTCTCAATAATGAACCTTTGGAATCGACCAAGAAAAAAAAAATTTTAACACCCCCTCAAAATTTGATGGTTTACGTTTCAAGGTACGTAGAATCCAAAAATCGAATAAAAATTTGGCCGTCCGTCCGCCGTACGCGGCACTTTTGCCAGTTAGCATTGACGGATTTTGATGAAATTTGGTATGTAGGCTCCATTTGGGGTCTAGTTGTGCCCCGAAGATTTTGGTTGATGTTGGTCAGTTCTAAGGGTTCCAAAATGAATTTTGAAATTTTGAAAACGCCCTAACTCAAAAAATTTGGCTTTGTAGACGAGTGATCTATAGAAAAATAATAAACCATTGTGTAATAATTTGCAGCGTTTTTCCTAGGGAAAATGCCGTATGAGCAACCAATTTCAGAGGATAGTTCGGGCTATTTAGATGTGATCAGTTCCGGACACAACCGCTCTTTATATGAGTACATAAAGAAAAACAAATCTTTATTTTTATACATCGGTTCATGGTATTGGTCTGATATTTACCTGGATGATCTTTACTATCGCCAAAGTCATCCTTGAGTATTTACCCATTCAGTTGAGAGAAAATGGTCTGACGTACAAGTGTGGTTTTGGAAATAACCATGAAAGCTGATTTCCCAACTTTAATTCGAACCCCGTTCTAAGCTTCCGATTCTCGTGAAAGGGGTACGACCTTGTTCTTTGAAATCGATTTCAGATTACTAAAAAAATTGTAGACCATCTTCGAGTTCACAGGTATATCAGTCCTCCTTAATAGCAAAACTACAAGGAAATGAGATAGTTTTGCTCTCGCACAGAGGCTACCATTGATTCGGATTGAAATGGAACTCCTAATTATTTTAGTCACGCCCGTTACAAAGATTCATGAACACTCAAACTAATTGGGAAATACATCGTTGAGAAAAATAACGTTTTAACTTCCTGGCGTAAGTATAATAACATGGACATATAGAATAAGTTGCTGTAAAAATGCTCATCATTGGGCATTAGATACCACTGATTCACCAACACAATAGCTGATTTTCTCAAGTCTGTGATTTTTTCAATCAACAAACGGGAACACGATTGAGAATTCGTTATTATGCGAATATTTTGACGATTTCTAACTTTTTCACAAGTTAGCTGTTCAATTTGGATAGTAAAATACTTTGATTGAAATTCTTGTTGATTAAAACGTATTTTTGTAAAAACTCGATGAATCATTTCAGCGAAATTTTGAAGAATATGAAGCTATGGCAGTAAACCCAATATTTTTTGAATGGACGATTTTGATTAGATTTTTCCACCGAATTTCTTATTGGAACGTTCACAATCCATTCCTGGAGTTTATTCCAATTTTCATGTACATGATAACAAACAAAAAGACGAGTTTGTTAGCCAATATTCTTTAAAAACTCAAAGGGATCAAGATTTCAAGAAAAAAGGTTCAAAAACCTGATTTGTACAGATAATTATGATGATCAGTGGTACATTTGGGATCAGTGGATCATTTTAGATGAAGGTACAACTCCAGAAATGCAAAAACTGTCCTTAACCAAAAACGCTGCAAATTATTACACAATGGTTTATTATTTTTTTATTTTTCTATATAGATCACTCGTCTGCAAAGCCACCAACCATCCAACATGAAGAAAAATATCGATCGCATTTCGGTCAGCTTTAATTTGAACGGAGATTAGGCCTCTTTTGCGATTCACACTCGTGTTTCTGATTTATTGTACGTCCAAACTTTAAATTCTCGTAGTGAGCGAACGGTTTGTCCTACAGAGCTCCGGGTGGTCTCAAAAAATTCTAAAAATTCTATAGAATCTTAAATTGAAGGGAAAACAATACCTTTATATCAAAAGTTTTTGAGTTAGGGCGTTTTGAAAATTTCAAAATTGATTTTGGAACCCTTAGAAGTGACCTACATCAACCAGAATCTGCGGGGCACAACTAGACCCCAAATGGAGCCTACATACCAAATTTCATCAAAATCGGTCAATGCTAAGTGGCAAAAGTGCCGCGTACGGCGTACGGCGGACGGACGGCCAAATTTTTATTCGATTTTTGGATTCTACGTACCTTGAAACGTAAACCATCAAATTTTGAGGGGGTGTTAAAAATTTTTTTGACATTTTCATGTCTTTCATATGGCACATAAAAAAAAAATCGTCACGAAATTTGATGCAACGATATTTGTTGCAACGATATTTGTCCCAAGTCGCCACAATGATGATTATGACCATCAGAAGTGAAGTTGTTAGGTAGGTAGGTACTTTACAGTTTGATATTACCAGGGGGGCATGAAAATGTTTCAATGTGTTGCAGACTCGTATGCAAGCGTTTTTTCTTAGTTACCACGGACCGATTTCTTAGTTACCACGTTATATCGGCTCCATTTGGGGTCTAGTTGTACCAAGATGGTCACTGATCAGCTGAGTGAGCTCCAAGGCCATTTTCTCTCCTGTTTTCTTGGTCGATTCCAAAGGTTTATTATTGAAAATAATAAACCAAAATGGATTATTCAGGAGCCGGCGACGGTTAACTCAATGATAGTCAAAGTCTCCATGAGTTCGTAGAGACGGGTAGAGCATGACTATGGAATACTGACATCATTAAACCACACCCTGTGCGTACAGTATGGTAGTAAGGTTTTTGGGTTTATTAGAAATCGAAAAAAAAAATCAACCATCGACGTGATGAGGATTTTAAGTTCAAAAATGGAAACTGAAAATTTGCTCATTTAGGTACCTACGAAGTTGCAGGATTAGGATTTTGATGAAAACTATCAAATCTCAAAAAGTCCATTCATTCAGCATGAATTATTGAGAGAAATGAAATCTTTCAGTTGAAGGTATGGTTAAGAAAAGGAACAATGGTGTTGAAATTTCTTTTAGAAAGTTTTTTTTACAAGATTCTTGGTTTTTTCGATTTTCAGTATAGCGTACCAACATACTGCATCCACAGGGTATTTTTTGAAGATGTTAGGTGTCCATATTCACGTTCTACTCGTCTCCACGAAATCATAGAGTACCCACACGGCTACTTGATTTCAGGGTACAACAAATATACGCACGTTTTCATTATCTATATTAATATATGTTTTTTTAATTTTTGGACCTTTTTCATTTTTTGAAAATATATCGGTATCAGAAATTTTGTGCTGAATCGCGTTTATCGGGTACTATTTTTAAATTTTGGACCCCTTAGGGTTGTCCAAAATTTTTGGCTAACGAACTCATCTTTTTGTTTGTTGTGACGAACATTTAGGCGATAACATAAAAATTTTTACTAAACAATTACTCCAGTTATCGTCCAGAGTGACACATATATAATATGTATCATATGATCATGTATGTATCATATTATGATATATCGTCGCCACCACGCCATAACCGCGAATCTGCTGATTCGTGAAAAACGAGATCAAAGCTTTTTCTGCTTCTCCAGTAGTTTTTTTAACTATTTTATGAGTACATGACACATGAAAGGTTGGTCTCCAGGGCATTTTTAAAAGCATTATATTTTAAATAATATAACAATATAGATTTTTCCTGATCAATCATAACTTTGAACTCAACGTTCTCAGAAAGCTGATTTTGCAGATTCGTGGTTTTGGCGTGGTGGCAACGATATTATGATGTATGGTGTATGATTTTTGGAAAAACTTCACGGGTCGTTTCAGAATGTTCCAAACGGATTTCAGTGGAGAAAAATTTGGAAAAAATCCATTGTAATAATTTTTGCTAAACAATTACTCCAGTTATCGTCCAGAGTGACACATATATAATATGTATCATATGATCATGTATGTATCATATTATGATATATTATGATGTATGGTTTATGATTTTTGGAAAAACTTCACGGGTCGTTTCAGAATGTTCCAAAACGGATTTCAGTAGAGAAAAATTTCGAAAAAATCCATTCTAAAAATTTTGAGGCCATTGCAATACCATCATTTTCCTTAGAAATTCGCTAATTACCGGTTGAAGGCGTTGAAATGGGATTCAAATACGTGTTATGTGACGATCCTACATTTACAGAAGGGACAAACCGATTTGGTTTGTTCCAGATTTGTTGGAGCTACGCCTTCAGGGATATCCGATTCATAGAGATATGAATCGACATTCTCTTCAGGCCGGCTGATTAATCTAATCACTGGTTTGAAGGGGTAGGGTCGTCACACCCTCCTCTGATGCAAATTTGAGCAATTGGGTGTATTTCAATTTGTCGTACAAATTAAAATTCAACCTATATTGTTACAGTTATCAAGGGGCTAGTGGAATATGAATTTATTGTGGTTATTACATTATAACCATTTTATGACGTAATTCATGAAAATTCATTTTTAAAATTCAAAAAGGCTCTCCTGAAAAAAAAATACTGTTTAATTTTTAGTTTTACTGTTAATTAATGTTTAGTTTTAATTACTGTTCCAAAGAACATTATTTTTTCTGAACACAGATTCAACAAGACAGCTGATACTGTTCTAGAAAGTCTAAAACGTGAAATGCGAGAGAAATAACGATTTTAGGGGTATCTTCGTTTCCATCTCTCAGTTTGAAAACAATACATTCACCGTCCGGTAGTCGAAAGTGAAGGTAATCAATTATTAAGGATGTTGCGGTTTAAATTAAACTTTTCTTGCACAAGCACTGTTTCAACGAAAAGTGTGTATTGCATGCTTCTATACTTATACAAAAACCAGGTTTTGTAACACTTTATTACCATGGCTTTTGTAATGCAGAGGATTTCAAATTTCGATGCCTTTTACTTGATGAAACACATACTAGTTGGTTTTATAATTTCAGTTTTGAAGTGCTCCTTCACAACACGATCAATGCCAATACTTCTTGAGTCAACATGAACTAATCAACTTACGTAGGTATCAATCTGTGAGATTACTGTTCGTGCACCGATCCTGGAATACTCGCACATTGGAAGTAGTGTCAATCAAACGATTTTTTTGTAGCGACAGTGTAACAGGTGACTAATGGCATAATTCCGTGCTCGATGGCTGCTGCAGGAAGCTCGAGTACTCTTCGTGACTACGTACGATCGATAAAGGGAATGAAAGGATTGAAGGCCCGAAGAGGCATTTATTAGGTAACTATCACGGTCAGCGCTATAGACCCCCAAAGTGGTGTTATGATATACCTGCTAACTCCTCATCCACCACAATTTCTGGCAATCTAAACTCGTCTGTACAATTTTCTCCAATAAGTGGGAACCATTATTGCTAACTAGGTCCATCACACCTTGCAGCGGCGGCCTTTCTATGAAAAGGCTCTCAGATTTTTCAGACTCTTCTTAAGCAGTGTAATCGATTTTGGTTCATTTTTCAATATACCTTAATACCATTAGAATCAACGAAAGAATTTTTTTCTATCCCCCTCAAAATTTGTTGGTTTACGCTTTAATGTACGTAGAATCCAAAAATCGAATAAAAATTTGGCCGTCCGTCCGCCGTTCGCGGCACTTTCCTTAGTTCCCATGGACCGATTTCGATGAAATTTGGTACATAGACTTCATTTGAGGTGTAGTTGTACCCCGAAACTTTTCAACATACAACTTACTCTAAAACCTACTTTAAATATTTATAAATGAATTATTTTTTCAATTTAAAATAGTATTGAATTTTTACAATCGAATGAGACCACCCAGAGCTCTGTAGGATCAATCGTTCGCTCCCTATGAGAACTTGAAGGTTGGATTTATGATAAATCATTAAATCGAGCGTCAATCGCTAAAGAGGCCTAATTTCCATTCAAATTTTAACTGATCAAAATGCGATCGTTCTTAGTTTCTTCAGTTGTTTCTCAGTTTTCCTAACGAGGGCATCCACAACAACATCCCTATTTCTTCGCATTGCGTGTGAAGCGTTTATTTCTTCAAAATATACATGATTGTGAAGCAGGTATGTGGTTGGTAAGTACTAACACTGGCAAATCAGTGTTCTTTGCTGGCAAGTGATCTATACCGAAAAATAATAAACCGTCGTGTAATCATTTGCAACGTTTTGTTTTACAGGCCCTAAGTTATTTCATTTTTCGTGAGGATGCTATGGTTCCATTCAAGTTGGTGGACGTTTTTGGTTATCAATAAATGAAGCACATTTTGATTTTCTTTTTAATTTTTATTGACCTTTATGTTTTGTTGTCCTCTTTTTACTGAATTGCTAGTCTTTTTACTTGCCTAGTCTATATCCCTCCATTGAGCTATCTAGATCTCGCCTTTTAACAACATCGTTCATGTTGCCTCGGTCATAGTCGTTGTAATCGTTTATCTTTCCTTGGAATGATGTATCACTGAGCTTTTTCTTTCCCTTCTTCCTTTTTTTCTTCTTCTTTTTCTTTTTCTTCTTCTTCTTCT
Source organism: Apolygus lucorum (assembly GCA_009739505.2). NCBI lineage: Eukaryota > Metazoa > Arthropoda > Insecta > Hemiptera > Miridae > Apolygus > Apolygus lucorum. The sequence continues at coordinate 63,800,245 of CM019176.2, read as the reverse complement.
TCTTCTTCTTCTTCTTTCTCATGCTTCTTCTGTTTATATTTGGTTTCATTGATATGCTCGGTAATTTTTTCAAATTACCTTCGGCGTGTTCATTCGGACCAAACAACGGCTTATCCTTAGCCAATATGGCGTTGATATGCTTAGTCTGCGTCACTTCCTTGTGGCATTCGAATATTCGTGTTTTTATGGTGTCTGATGCAATTTTCTCGACAGTGTATTGCGCGTCACATGTTTCTCCTTTCCCGTTTTTGTATCGGATGTTATAGATGTTAGCACCTTTTTCGACCTTAGTAATGGAAATATTTATTTCAATATTAGGATCATAATTATGCACTTAGGTAAGCACACAATATGACAATGATTCACCAAGGCACCTGTGGATAATGATAGATGCAAGAAAAAAAAGTATGCTAGGTACTAAAAACCGTTTGCTCCAGATTTTTGTTTGATATGATGGAACCAAAAATTTACGAGTTGCTAGAGGAATATCAGATTACACAAAATATTGGAAATATCTTGTTTTTGGTTTGGGAGTTTTGATATGATTTCCATGAGTGCTGATTACTTTGAATCCTGTCATATATCTTTAAGCTTTTTGAGTTAAACAACATTTTTTTTCAACATAGATACATGCAGTGGAGGAAAAGGGAATTTGTTGGCTGATGACGTGAAGTTAAGTGGTTCTCCTATTTAGACTCCTACGTGGTTGAATCGGAGATATTCGTATATATTAAATTTATATTTATTAGGACGTCCCACAGTAAGTCTTAGGCGTCCTTATGCGATTGATCTGAGATAAAGTTGGACAATACTCAACAGAAAAAAAAGAATAACCATACGCTAATCCGTTTTAGACCATTCTGAATCCAGATACCTATGCGAAAAACGCTGCAAATTATTACACAATGGTTTATTATTTTCTATATAGATCACTCGTCTACAAAATCACCAGCCATCCAATATGAAAAGAAAAAGAAAAAAAAAAAAAAAAAAATCAAAAAAAAAAAAAAATCAAAAAAAAAATCAACATCACCAACCATCGATTGCATTTCGGTCTGCTCTAATTTGAACGGAGATTAGGCCTCTTTTGCGATTCACACTCGTGTTTTGATTTATATATATATATATATATTTCAATATAAACACTTAAATTTTCGTAGTGAGCGAACGGTTTGTCCTACAGAGCTCCGCGTGGTCTAAAAAAATTCTAAAAATTCTATAGAATCTTAAATTGAAGGAAAAACAATACCTTTATATCGAAATTTTTTGAGTTAGGGCGTTTTCAAAATTTCAAAATTGATTTTGGAACCCTTAGGAGTGACCTACATCAACCAAAAGCTTCGGGGCACAACTAGACCCCAAATGGAGCCTACATACCAAATTTCATCAAAATCGGTCAATGCTAAGTGGCAAAAGTGCCGCGTACGGCGTACGGCGTACGGCGGACGGACGGCCAAATTTTTATTCGATTTTTGGATTCTACGTACCTTGAAACGTAAACCATCAAATTTTGAGGGGGTGTTAAAATTTTTTTTTTCTTGGTCGATTCCAAAGGTTCATTATTGAAAATAATAAACCAAAAAACCATAGGGTGGAGGGACCAGTGTTTGACACCTTAAGCGAAATTCTGACTTTGACAAGCTATGTTCTTCCAATTGTTCAAACTTTATTCTCACATCTACTGCTTCATCAGGATGTCCTCAAACTATTCAGTATTAAAGAAAATAACAAATTTAAGTCACAACCATCATAAATCCGTTTCTACGAAATCAATTTTTGACCCAGTGTTTGACGGCCAAATTTTTGGTTATTTCTCCATCAGTATTTCTCCAATAAATAGTTCAATGTATCAACAAAACATTTATTTTCAACAACTTTGTAAATAAAATGAACATTTACACTTAGTTTTACTAATTCAAGTATAACATGTAGGATTCAAATTGATCCTAAGGATTCAAATTGATAAAGTTGAAAATAATATTTTCTGGTGATATTATCACCAGATGATTTATCACAAGACACAATTTTTTTTTTTCAATACCTTAGGAACATTACATTTTCATTGGTAAGCTAGCAGCTTGTAAGTTGTGAAGTACGTATTTATATAAATATAAAAAATAATGAATGAATGACAAGAATGAATAGAGATCCATATAAAGCTGTTACATTAAAATTAGTCTAAAATCTTCCTTTATTCAGTACCAGTCTTTCTGAGGATCGTCCTCAATAGACAAAATAGCTGACAAAAATAATTGGTGATCAATAATATATATTAGAATGATTGTAATCAATGCATCATCGAGCTATAGTTATTTGATTTTATTGAAATGACTCACAAGAATTGAAATTCCATCGTATTAGCTAGGGAATTACACTCATCACATGCACGTAAATTCTCCTCCTGACGCTCTGCTTCAGTGCTGGTCCAGCATTCGATTCTCATCAAAACTAAAAGAGTAAAAGGGTAAAATAGAAAAAACCTAAAAGAGAGGGAAATTATAAATGGAATTATAAAGGGACAGCACTGAGACTAGCTGCTAGTAACTGAGACTGGTGCTGCAACAGTATGGGGATTAGTAATAGACATTTGAAATTGAGTAGCTTTAATCATTTTCAACAAACGATAGCATGATTGCAATCTACACAAAAAACTGATTGAGAAAAACCGTTGTGAAAATCTAAATTAGAAATGTGAAAGGCATGTTAAAGCAAAATAAAACACTTACCCCAGTCGCCAAATCACAAGGAACATCACCGAACGAACGACTTCTCGTGGTTTTGTTGAATAACATTTTCCAGATTTCACGTAACCCACTTGAAAACTTCTTGCTCCTTAATACTTCACTGCGAAGATATTTAACTCGAAATTCGAAAGAACCAAGCACGAAAAACACTAATATCCCTAATTATTTACACACTTTGGTGAGATATCGATTACTGGATCCTTGTCAAACACTGGTCCCTCCACCCTAGGTGTATGTCTGTGTGACAAAATCTTGTGTCGTCTGCCCAGGCCTTAGTTTTCAACCGATTTTCGTGGTTCTTATTTTGCTCGACGCGGAAAACTATCTAGTTGTGCACTACGTCGCCGGAATTTAGAATTTTGCCTTTTAAGGGTGGATGGGGGGGGGGTTAATGGCAATTTTTAAATTAAAAGTTTCTTTACAGATCCTAAATTATTTTACTTTACGTGAGGAAGCTATGGTTCCATAGTTGGCGGACGTTTTTGGTTATCAATAAATGAAGCACATTCTGATTTTCTTTTTAATTTTTATTGACCTGTATGTTTTGTTGTCCTCTTTTTACTGAATTGCTAGTCTTTTTACTTGCCTAGCCAATATCCATCCATTGAGCTATCTAGATCTCGCCTATTAACAACATCGTTCATGTTGCCTCGGTCATAGTCGTTGTAATCGTTTATCTTTCCTTGGAATGATGTATCACTGAGCTTTTTCTTAACCTTCTTCGTTTTCTTCTTCTTTTTCTTTTTCTTCTTCTTCTTTTTAATGCGTCTTCTTCTTTTCATATTTGGTTTCATTAACGTGCTCTGTAATTTTTTCAAATTACCTTCGGCGTGTTCATTCGGACCAAACAACGGCTTATCCTTAGCCAATATGGCGTTGATATGCTTAGTCTGCGTCACTTCCTTGTGGCATTCGAATATTCGTGTTTTTATGGTGTCTGATGCAATTTTCTCGACAGTGTATTGCGCGTCACATGTTTCTCCTTTCCCGTTTTTGTATCGGATGTTATAGATGTTAGCACCTTTTTCGACCTTAGTGGGAATATTTATTTCAATATTAGGATCATAATTATGCACTTAGGTAAGCACACAATATGACAATGATTCACGAAGGCACCTGTGGATAATGATAGATGCAAGGAAAAAAATGTATGCTAGGTACTAAAAACCGTTTGCTCCAGATTTTTGTTTGACATGATGGAACCAAAAATTTACGAGTTGCTTGAGGAATATCAGATTACACAAAATATTGAAAATATCTTGTTTTTGGTTTGGGAGTTTTGATATAATTTCCATGAGTAGATCCTACTGATTACTTTGAATTCTGTTATATATCTTTAAGCTTTTTGAGTTAATTACCATTTTTTTTCAACATAGATACATGCAGTGGAGGAAAAGGGAATTTGTTGGCTGATGACATGAAGTTAAGTGGTTCTCCTATTTAGACTCCTTCGTGGTTGAATCGGAGATATATATAAAAAATTATATTTATTAGGACGTCCCATAGTAAGACTTAGGCGTCCTCATGCGATTGATCTGAGATAAAGTTGGACAACACTCAACAGGGAAAAGAATAACCATACGCTAATCCGTTTTAGACCATTCTGAATCCAAATCTGCGAAAAAAAAACATAGGGTGGAGGGACCAGTATTTGACACCTTAAGCGAAATTCTGACTTTGACAAGCTATGTTAGGGCAAGTTATGTTCTTCCATTTGTTCAAACTTTATTCTTATATCTACTGCTTCATCAGGATGTCCTCAAACTATTCAGTATTCAAGAAAATAACAAATTCAAGTCACAAGCATCATAAATACTTCTTTACGAGATCAATTTTTGACCCAGTGTTTGACAGCCAAATTTTAGGTTAGACCCGTAATTGAGACCAAATGATTGAAATATCAGTATTTCTCCGGTAAATGATTCAATGTATCAAAAAAACATTCATTCTCAACAACTTTATACATAAAATGAACATTTACACTTAGTTTCACTAATTTGAGTAGGTATAACATGTAAGGATTCAAATAGATAAAGTTGAAAATATCACCAGATGATTTATCACAAAACATAATGTTTTTCTCAATACCTTAGGAACATTACATTTTCATTGGTAAACTAGCAGCTTGTAAGTTGCTAAGTACTTATTTATGTAAATATAAAAAATAGTGAGTGAATGATGAGAATGAATAGAGATCCATATAAAGCGGTTACATTAAAATTAGTCAAAAATCTTCCTTTAATCAGTACCAGTCTTTCTGAGGATCGTCCTCAATAGACAAAATAGCAGACAAAAATAATTGGAGATCAATAATATATATTAGAATGATTGTAATCAATGCATCATTGAGCTGTAATTATGTGATTTTATTGAAATGACTCACAAGAATTGAAATTCCATCGTATTAGCTAGGGAATTACACTCATCACATGCACGTAGATTCTCCTCCTGACCCTCTGCTTCAGCGCTGGTCCAGTATTCGATTCTCATCACATCTAAAAGGGGATCAAAGCTCTATTGTGATTTAAGCTTCAACTAGAATAGAAAAAACCCAAAAGAGAGGGAAATTATAGATGGAATTATAAAAGGACAGCACTGTCAATCACTGAGACTAGCACCAGTTTGGGGATTAGTAATAGACATTTGATATTTCACATGGTAGCTTCGATTATTTTCAATAAACGATAGCATGATTGCGATCCACACAAAAAACTGATTGAGAAAAACCGTTTGAAAATCTAAATTAGAAATGTGAAAGGCATGTTAAAGCAAAATAAAACACTTACCCCAGTCGCCAAATCACAAGGAACATCACCGAACGAACGACTGCTCGTGGTTTTGTTGAATAAAATTTTCCAGATTTCACGTAACCCACTTGAAAACTTCTTCCTCCTTAATACTTCACTGCGAAGATATTGTAACTCGAAATTCGAAAGAACCAAGCACGAAAAACACTAATATCCCTAATTATTTACACACTTTGGTGAGATATCGATTACTCGATCCTTGTCAATCACTGGTCCCTCCACCCTAGGTGTATGTCTGTGTGACAAAATCTTTTGTCGTCTGCCCAGGCCTTAGTTTTCAACCGATTTTCGTGGTTCTTATTTTGCTCGACGCGGAAAACTATCCAGTTGTGCACTACGTCGCCGGAATTTAAATTTTGCCTTTTAAGGGTGGTTGGGGGGGGGGGGGATGGCAATTTTTAAATTAAATTAATTTTTTTATTTTTGAATTAATTAATAAATTTTTTGGCATGGTTAATTTTCAGGCATAATCTTGTAAACTCTGTCCAGGCTTCAATTTCCAACCGATTTGAGTGTTTCTTTTTTTGTCCGACTCAGAAATCTTCCAAATTGCACACTATTTCACCAGAGTATCAAAATTAGCATGGGGAGGTGGTGAGTGGGGGATAGTATTGACAAAATATCCAATTTTTCAATATTTCGGTTCCTTTGGAGCTTACTAATTGTATCCAAGCTTTGAAATTGAAGAAAAATTTTTAATGTACCTACCTCCGAATTTTCATGAATTATTCTCTCTACCACCAAGGAACTAATAGTGGTGCAACCAATGTGTGTTTCACCTTGAAAAGGTTTGTGAACTTCGACGGATTGTCTAGCAAACCTAATAGATGAAAGATCAAGGTTACGATGTATTACCGCTTTTTTGCCGGAATGGCACCATTGTTGGAGGGGCGGGGGTAGAACTCGAACACGCATGTTGGGCATCGTTGATCATGGATTTTGAAATGCTCTTCAAATTTGAGGGTCCCATGCCGCTAGAAATGTTATGATTGATAAGGGTGAGAGGGAGGGGAGACTTCTATTTCTTGTCTAAAATTCTAAATAAATTACGTCGAGTGAAACAGTTTCATCGCTTGTTTACTGGTTTAAATTTACCTAATGTTTATCCAATGAGACGTACCCTGGAATGCATGCATTACTTAACAATATGTTTTTTTATTGATTATACTAATAAAGCGATTGTAATCTATCATGTTTCGGCACCAAAAAAATAATGGGTAGATGAAAATACCTCACGAGTCATATTCGTTATTTGCTGAACAACTGTGTCTTTCCACGAAGATACTTCTTTTGTTACCATTTCCTTAGTTGCTTTGTCATTAACTACCTCGCCAGAAAGTGGTTCAAGATCAGTTTCTCCTTCTTTGTAGCAGTAGTTCTCGTGTGCGTATCTTATCGTATTTGACATTTGGGTTTTCATCATATACGCCTTGCATTTATTGCCGTTGTTGGCTATAAAAACTATTTCGTAGATAATGGCGCGTTTTTCGATTACTTGCTGAAATCAAAAATTATTGCAATGAATAAAAACCTCTGTCAAGTTGGGTGGGCGGCAAATCATTCTCATGAACATTTTTAATATGATTGTATTTATCAAAGCTCTATTATTCCTTACTAGATTGTTTGCTATGAAGCTTGAACATGACGATCAAATTACTGGTATCTTGCAATGAAAAAAAATAAAACAACATTAAAAATGCATTCCAAAAATCGAAAAATACTTTTTTCGGAAATGTTTTTTCGTATATTTTCTAGAAATGTCACTCTTTTGGATTGCAATGAAGTTCATCGAATCAAATTCTAGAACCAATTTCTATCTACCCTACAAATTTTAGTAAAATTGGGAGATTACATGATGAGAAGTCAGTGACTCCGAAGTCAAATGTTAGGTTTGGGCGTGTGCATTTGAAATTTGATGCGTGAAAATTTCCTCAAAATCGGGTGTTTTTTGCAAATACAGTTTTTTAGGACAATGAGTTTTTTCCGCTCCCCTCAGCAAAGCTATGCCCTCCCACCATTGATTGATGAAGAGTATTCCAAATATAATTCCAAATTTAATCGATTTTAGACTGTCAAGAACACAAATCCCGTAGCTTTAAGGAATCCAAGTGTACGCATGCGCACACTACCCTTAGTCCTACTGAAATGCAACTCATAAAAGCGAATACGCATTTTTTGCGGAAACTCGTTTGAAATCTTATAATATTTTCGAGTGTAAATGGTTCTGCCTGAAAAACTGGTTTTGCCCTGTAAAGATGGAGACGGATTCAAAAGCGTTTCTTCTTATTTTTCCTTCTCGACAGTCCTCGAGCCTCCAAAATTGTTTATAAAGCTCAAAAAGTCAAACTGCGAGTGAATATGTTGATCTTATGACTCATTGCACTGCATTTCATCTAGGCCTGCTACACGAATACTCACAATACTTTCTCATCTTATCGATACTCGAGCAAAATGTATGGCTTTCAAATCACTGTTAGATAATCTTCACTACAGCTTGCGGTCTTAGTTGCATGCCTCCGAAAGACACATAGATTTGTACTTGTTGCTTCCGAGTTTACCAAGGTAGCGAGAGTATTGTTTTCACCTTTCAAGGTTGAAAGAAAAGTTCTCCAAAATCAAAATTCCCATTCGTGTTTTACATTTTAGGTCTTCCAGAACGATTTTGGTTCCGTGTCTGTGTGTCTGTCATGAAATCCTTATAACGAGCAAAACTATACGAAGTTATCGTCCGATTTCGATGACATTTCCAGGGATTGTGTGGGTGGTCCTGTATGAAAACCATCACACCTAGACTGTTAGTAGCCTCAGCGCTTGCGCAAGTGTGAGTTCCTTGTCTCACCCATCACTTCTATATTGCTTCCGAGTCTACCAAGGTAGCAATGAAACCACATGGTTAACACATTTTATTCGTTGATAGTAACATTTTCTCATCGAATGGTATTTTTGGGGATCTCTTGAAAACTCAAATCGAAATCGGCGTTTGATTTCAAACTTGAGTAAAAACACCACCACTAATAGGTCTATCTAAAAACAACACCAGGAAATCAAGTTTAGTGATCCATTAGATCCTTTTGTCTCTTTTCAAATGTATATTAAGAGGTACGTATTTGCTTATTAAATTGATTATGTTATGAATAATAATATACTTTATTGCACTATATCCCTAATGCACTTCCAATAACTAGAATATACCTATTGTATTTGAAGAACTTACCCATTCGCTCATAGACGTTAAACTTTTAAGGGATGGTACATTCTTCCACTCAGCTAGCTTCCCAAGAACCATTTTCTTCGTTTTTTCATCTTCAACGATGTGACCTGCCTCCAAATGCCTTCTCCGAAAAATAAGGTCAGTGATTTCCTGGAAACATTGTGTTCAATATTATTCCTGAGACTTGTGTCGGTACCTGCTTACTAACCGGTCTTTGATTTTACAAGATTAGGCTGCAAAATATCAATAATTTATGGTGACAATAGACACGATAGGTTCCTTAAGTGACACCAGATAATGTTTCGGACAAAACTTTACTAAATTACCATTCAATTTTTTTTTTGTAATTTTCAGGAGACGTGCAGAATGGCGGTCTCTGCACATGCGCCAATGTGAAAAAGCTATTGCAATGGCCTCAAAATTTTCAGAATGGACTTTTTCGAGAAATTTATTCACTGAAATCTGTTTTGGATCATTTTGAAACAATCCCTGAAGAGTGTAAAAAATGTTTTCTTTTTTAAATTAGCTCATTAATTCATGCTGCGTGAATGGACTTTTATTGTATTTAATATATCGATTTCGTTCAATTGTGGGATCTAATAGAAGATGTGTGTTTTGATTATCGTTCTGAATTTCGTCTTGATCGAATCATTGGTTGCCACTGCGTTTGTGCAAACGAGGAATCCTACAGGTTTTAACTGTATTCACCCAAATTTTTGAGTATTATATATGAGATGTGCCTACTGATCCCATTGCATTACCTAATAATTATCATAACTGGATTAATTATACAATGATGCTGTACATACAAAAAATGCTACATCCACTCTTCTGGTTTTTCATTTTCAATAATGCGCAGAGAATACTGTCAATTTTGAGGCATTGATTTTCATAGCGGACCGTCTACAACCTAATCCGCTCAATTCCTGAAAATTTGATCGACATCGGATCGGGAATGAGGAAGTCATGGCTGTTACAAGGAATTCACGTTTGCGCATGCGCAGTTTCTACTACATGTCCGGAGGTGACGATTTTCATAGGGGACCGTCTACACGCCAACCCGCACAACCCCTGAACATTTCATAGAAATCGGACAATAACTTCCTATAGTTGTGACCGTTACAAGGATTTCATGACAGACACACAGACACGGAACCAAAATCGTTCTGGAAGGTCTAAAACGTAAAACGTAAGTGGAAATTTCGATTTTGAAGAACTTTTTTTCAACCTTGAAAAGTGAAAACAAAGCTTCCGCAACCTTTATTGCAGCAAAATTTATTGTGTGTCGTGTTCTTTGCTGGTGAGTGATCTATACAGAAAAATAATAAACCTTTGTGTGATAATTTGCAAAGTTTTTTAGTTAATGAACAAAAAGTCATAGCAACTATAAATATGGTCGTTCTAACAATGTATAGGCTGTGAAATTATGATATCGACATGTCGTTCATGTTTGATGGAAATATTAAAAGATTACTCTAAAAAATTGAATACCTAAACAATTTGCAATGGTGAATATCATCTTCGATAGCTTTGAGATAGTTTTCGCTTAGATCACAAATTTACTCACCCCGAACAAAGCGCAAGTCATCATTGAGGCGAGAATCGTAAGTTTTATTATTAACATCTTAGACACATTGCAATTTAGCAGCAAGCCTATGGATAGAGTTCCGTCTACCCATTTATTGCTTGCTGGCTTGTATAGTTTTCCAAAAGATCGAAAACGGAGACATTGGTATGGATCAATGAGAACTGAAGTAAGATGATATTTTATGAAGGTTCATCCAGATTACGCAGTTTTTTTTTTTTTTTTTGCGCAGTGTTTCATCAAAATGTGGTACCTATTGCGTAGAACGAGAACAATAGATAACTAGAGTAAACGATATAATTATTTTTTCAATGACCGAAGGGAGCTCAATAATAAATAGTCCATTTTATTGCGAAAATTCGGGAATATTACGGCGTGTTACTGACGAAGACAAACAACAATTTATTTTGACGGAGAAGAGGATATTTCCAACAGCCTGGGATTTCAATATTTGGGGGTACCTACAATAAAAACCGTTTGTCAAGTGGGTCTAGCACATGGCTTTCCGAGTCAATAACTTAGGAGGGGCCAGTTAGATACGCTAACGAATGCATCGGCTTTCACCCTGATATACAATTCACAGAACTGGGAAAGAATTGAAACCCACGGTTTCGGATACATTGGTGCACAGAGAAAATTGAAAAAAACTATAATAACGAATTAGACTCAAAAATTAATATTGAATGACGCATTAATTTATGAACACAGGCCCACCGAGAAAAGTAACCTCGACTTACTATCTTGATTTTGGTCTATTATTTTCAATAATGAATCAATTGAATCGACCAAGAAGAATTTTTTTCAACCCCCCTCAAAATTTGATGGTTTAAATTTCAAGGTACCTTAAAATCCAAAAATCGAATAAAAATGTGACCGTCCGTCCGCCGTTCGCGGCACTTTCCTCAGATACCATGGTCCGATTTTGATGAAATTTGGTATATGGGCTCCATTTGGGGTCAAGTTGTGCCCCGAAGCTTTTGGTTGATATCAGTCACTTCTAAGGGGTGACAATTAAGGGTTGAAATTTTCGATAGTGCCCTAGCTCGAACTAACTCTCGAAATAAAGGTATTATTTATTCACTAATTTTAAATAGTATTGAATTTTTATAATTTTCTAAGGCCACCCGGAGCTCTGTAGGACAAACCGTTCGCTCCCTACGAGAACCTAAGGGTCGGACTTAAGATAAATCAGAAACACGAGTGTGAATCGCGAAAGAGACCGAATCCCCGTTCAAATTTTAGCTGACTGTAATGCGATCGTTGTTCGTTTCTTCAAGTTATACTCAGTTCTACGTCCTTAGCAACCAGTAATTGACTTATTTCCTAATAATTAGGGGAATACTAATAATTCCCAATAATCCCTGTTTCTTCGAACTTAGTGTGAAACGTTTATTTCTTCCAAATAAAGTTGATTGTGAAGCAGGTGTGTGTAAGGAACTATGGCTGATAGGTAGTATCGATGGCAAAGCCGCGTTCTTTGCAGGCGAGTGATCTATTTAGAAAAGTAATAATCCTTTGTATAATAATTTGCAGAGTTTTCGAATGTTTTTTTTCTTCACTTTTTTTTTGTATCTTGGTTTGGAGGGTGGTAAAACCAAAAATTATGACTTTTTTGTTAATAAGTGGTCAAATGGAGTGTGTAAATGCGTAAAATTTCCTATATGAATACCAGTATTCATTCCAATCAACTAGAAATGGAAAATTTTCATGCACAATAATGGATAATAATCAGTTAAACTGATCGTTTACAAACTATCTCCTCAACTCTTACTTCACGAATGAAATTTTTGTGTGAAATTCTACTTGAGTAAGGTGAATGATAAATTAATGAGAACTGGGTCCTTTCTGCTTCCTTCTCCACATAGACCTACAATATGGCTACAGCAGGAGTACAGAACAACGACAAGGAATTTGATGTTTTCTGTGCTGCGGCTCGCACCGGTTCAAGTGCAATGCTATTTATCGACTTTCGTTTCGGAGACCTAACTCAAATCCACCAATAATTAGAGAATAATCAAAAACTGAGGCGACTGATCCACACGATAACTGGAAATTCCATTAAAATTGCACAATGTTTTCGTATGGTTTCGCGAAAAAACGGAGGGTTTGTCTCCGAAGGATAGACAGACGAACAGATAAACACAGAACCGCATCACTGTTCATAAAAGTGAGTCAAAATTTTGACATGGGAAGGCCCATATTATTTTGAAGAATACAAAGTTTCAATACCCTTAACAGCGAGGAAAAAACTTAAATGAAATTTGGGAAACGAATGACAATTTTATTGCGCTACAATTTTGTCTTTTAACTGGTTGTTGCATCAAGAATAACAAATATGATGATAGACCCAACAAATAATTCTCTATCAACTGATTAGAAATGAGATCTTTAGGAATAAAACTCCTCTTTCGCCGTGATTTCGGTAAATTTATCACCTTCCCCAGGGCTCAAAATAATTTACCTGTAGCTGGAAATGATCTTTCAAATCCCCCCTCCTCCTTTTTCCATTTTTTCATTTTACCTCAAATAGCTGCAAATATTATTATCCACCAATTATGGTGGCATCTTCAACTACCTGTTTTTGTCGCTGATGTGATGTTCACTCGGTAACACATCCTTTGAATCCTGAGGAAGATGATAAATTTACCGAAAGCTTGGTGAAAGAGGAGTTTTATTCCTGAAGACCTCATTCCCAATCAATTGACAGAGAATTACATCAAGAATATTAATGAATTTAGTTATTACTCACAATGGGTATAGTAATACTATAATAATAGTAATAAAGTACTATAGTAATAATAATAGTAATAATATTTTGGGTCAGATATGCTATTACGTAGTAGACCTTATTCTAATCTTATTCTTCTAAAGGTCAGAATTAATGATTTTTCCGTGTTTTTAAATTTCTGCGACGACGACTCTTCTTGATGAAGGCGATCCAACCCCGATGAACATTTCTGTGTACTTGCCGGCACTCGAATTCGTGTTGCGACATTTCATTGACGATAACTGGCTGATTGTTGTATTGTCGATATATCTTTTCGCATACTCGTCCTTTCGAATCTTTATAAATTTCCTAGAAATCAAAATAAAATGTTCATTGTAGGCTACAAACGTGTAATAATAGCAATTATTATCTACGTACCTTATTGGAAAATCCGTCGTAACCAGCAAGTCGAGTACAAGAGGCGAGCGCTTTCGTTTTAAGGACATCATCTTCACGCCAGTACTGAAGTTAGTCAGTCCGTCGTTATATTTATTTAGTCTGGGTGAAAGGGAGGTGAGAGGATCAGGATGGAAAGAGGGGGGGGGGGGGCACGTGGTAACGAGACCACGTGGTGAAAGGTTGTTTGCCTGTCATGTCAAGTGAAAGGGAGAGATGAAACTAATCCTATTAGCTAATAATTGTACTTTCACCACGTACAAAAATAGATAGGTAGTTCGCTCCAACTACGCAAACCACATACGACCATGCACATGAATTATCCGACATGAAAAACTGCATGAGACTCCTCCACCCACAACAGAAAAAACGACGACTGAACATACTTGAAAACATGGAAATATACAAACTACGTAAATTTGAGGGACGTATAGTAAACAAAAACCTACTTGACACTACCTCAGACACTACATTCAAACCACTCGACAAACTCATCCAAAAACGAAAAACCACCACAGACGGATTTACTGACAACCTAAACAACAAAAGACAACGAACAGAACACACTACCATATCTCCTTACAAACGCAAACAGCACCCTTATGACTCCACTAACTTCCAGACAACCAAACGACCTAGGATATAATAATTTCAAACAATAAATAAAAAGTGATCAACCAACCAAAACTAAAAATTAAAAAAATAAATAAGTTTAAAAAAAAATTTGGTAATACTTAAGTTAGAAGTAGATATAGATATAAGTAAATCATTATAGCAATAAGTTAGTTATGTAAGCTAGTCTATGATATATTCATAGTTTAGAATAGAATGTGGTGAATGTACAATTAGCAAAATTTGCTTTAATTAAATTAAAAATTTAATTAATTAAATTAAAAATTTAATCCTATTTAATAGGATTAGTCTCATCTTTCCGTTTCACTTGACATGACAGACAAACAACCTTTCACCACGTGGTCCCGTTATCACGTGTCCCCCCCTTCCATTTCTGATTCTTTCACCTCCCTTTCACCCAGACTATATAAATAGATCAACGGACTGACAAACTTCAGTACTCCCTCGATGGCGTGAAGATGATGTCCTTACATCGAAAGCGCTCGCCTCTTGTACTCGACTTGCTGGTTACAACGTATTCTCCGTATGCACAGGGTACGCTTTGAAGATGTTATGAATCCCTATTGACATTCTACTCGTTTCCACGAACTCATAGAGTACCCACACGACTATTGTGTTTTTTTTTATATTTATTTTCAGTATACCACTAGTGCACTGGGCATACTTTTAAAGTGGGCATAAACGTTCATTCTCGACATTTTCAAACAATCGAAGGTGAAAACATGCCTTCGAAGTGGTCGTTTCTCTCGAGCGAACCAACAAGTTTTGATGATTTCAACGTTCATTCTCGACTTTTTCGAACAATCGGAAGTGAAAACAAGCCTCTGAAGTGGTCATTTCTCTCGAGAAAACCAACAAGTTTCGATGATTTCAACGTTCATTCTCCACTTTTTCAAACAATCGAAGGTGAAAACATGCCTTCGAAGTGGTCGTTTCTCTCGAGCGAACCAACAAGTTTCGATGATTTCAACGTTCATTCTGGACTTTTTCAAACATTCGGAAGTGAAAACAAGCCTCTGAAGTGGTCATTTCTCCTGAGCAAACTAACAAATTTCGATGATTTAAGCGTTCATTCTCGAGTTTCTCAAACAATCGCAGGTGAAAACAAGCCTTTGAAGTGGTCATTTGAAGGTGTGATCATCAAATATGAGAATTACCTGTGAGTCTGGAAAATGGTCATTTATATTTTCAAATGAAAGTAGATTCGATTCTCTGAAATTTGACATCGGTGGAAATCTACTTATCGTGGAAACGTGTGGTTGGCGACAAAATTTTTAGAATCGAATTTACTTCCTCCCAAAATATGCATTTGTAACCCCATTTATCACTATGGGAACCCTCGAAAGGGAGCAGAGGAATCTAATAAGAATCTAATAGAGAGAATCAAAATATAGAAACCTCAAGAACCTACTCGGTATTACTGTTATGATTTTAATGCGGATACAACTTACCTCAGCTGTCTGTATTCCCTGGAGATGTAGAGCTGCCACCACCTACTTAGAAAGTAGGAACTAGTCTGTTGACTAGTTGAAGTTAAGTTAATAATAAAAATGAAGTTAATATTGTCAAGTGAAGTTACGTTAAGTTGTTGATAAAGCAAAGCAAGTGAATTTACTGTCAAGATAACTATTACTGAATTTACTGGTGAAATATACCTGGTCAGTAGGAGATAAGTCAGTGAAAGATAGAAGTACTTCCGTATGGGTGCTATATTGTCAAATCCGTGAATAATACAAATATATATTACACACTCTCTCTAATCCTACTATCTCTACCTATTCCTACTTCACTCTCTCTCTCTCTCTCTCTCACTGTATCAAAAGGAACAACTACTTGGTAGACAAGGTGGACAAGGTGGACTAGGTGGTGGACACTTGTGTGGACACCACGTGTGGACAAGAATTAAAGTTTTACAAAATGAAATGAAAATGTTAAAGATAATTATTTACAACAAGGGGGAAATTACGGGAAGGGCCATTCTCAGTCTCTATCTCTTATCGTGGTATTGTAAGCGCCAGCTCGCCAGTTTATAGAAGGAAAATCACTGTCTAAAGTCACTTGGTCTATATACAGAAATATAATGTTGGATCCTACCAGTCGGAAAGTCTGTGGAGGGCAGGTGCTGTTGCAGTCTTGTCGAAGAGAAGAAGTCGAAGTCAGGGTGAAACCGATGGTGAACTTGCAGTAGTGTTGGGGGGCCCCAGTCTCGGCGGGCTTGTACTCTCGGCCACTAAGGAAGCTACTCATGGAATGAGGGGGTTAGGCTCGGTCGTGGGGGTCCTTCGGTTTGGGAGGGGCCGACCGGCGCTTCTGCGCATGCGCTGGAGGTGGGGGATGCGACGGTGGCGCCACTGGTGTTGGCTGGCGGAAGCTGGGCCCTGGCAACCCTGGTGATGCTGGTGGCGCTGCAGGTGGTGAACTGGCGGACCTAGCCCGCGCCCGTTTGAATGACGCGCGATCTACAGTAAGCCTCAGGGGTGGGACCCTGGGGTTACACTCCCCTCCCCTTCGGAAGCCGATGCCCTCATCGGCGTCATCCGAGTCTTCCGGATGGCTGGCCTGGTCTGCTAGGGCATGTAGTCGCTGAGCTCTGCAACCTCGACAGTTGGTGGTGTCGGGATTCTGCTGATGGCGGAGGTCTGTGCAGCGGATTGGTCGGCCCTCCATTGCGGCCTTGCGGGATCGGCGTAGGAAGACTCGGCATGCCTCGCACCACTGTCGCGAGTGACGAGTTCGTTGCTGGCCACAGGCGATGCATCCTCCATCCGTCGTCCGTTGGTCCGACTCCTCGGCTAAGGTCAGATCCTCAGTCATCTCTTCTTGTTGCAGAGGCTCAGGTGCAGGTGGGGCTTCTGTGATCCGGGCGGGTACGCACAGGCTCATGTCGACGCGGCCTCTCAACCTCTCCAATATGGCGTCCGCAATGGCAGCAGCGTCATGTACTGGTGAGTAGGTCGGGCTCTGCAGCTGGGTGACCACCTCTGCGATCTGCACTGCTAGGTTGGGATTAGCAGGCGGTATATAGGGCTTCACTGTGTTCAGGACCTCGCTGGCGATTTCACGTGGCGTTGGGACGGTAACCGGTGGCAACACGAGTTTCCGGGCAAGGGCGTCAGCTAGGCTGTCAACGTCGATGGTGGGGCTTGCGATGGGCTGCCTCCCACGTGTACAACCCTTCAGAAACTTGAGCGCACTTGTGTAGCGGTGCCACCCATGTTTCCGATCCTCCGCATTGGTCGCATTGCACATCATATCCACACCACTCTCGAGTATGCTCCACTCTCTATCCACATCTACATTGTCACTAAGCACTGCACTTGGTTCAATATTTCTGCCTCTCGGGCGGGGCAATGCTGGTACTTCTCCTGGCTCCTCAAACTGGCTCTCATCTCGGCTCAACCCTTCGTTCATCTTTCGCTCGACGTCTTTAAACATAGCGTGCATATTCTTTCCTCCCGACATCACCGTCTGTAAACACACACACCCACTTTCCACATTAGCACTTTTTCTTAGGGCTACTACTTATGGTTAGTGACAACTGGGGGTTATTACTACGATGCACATGTTACTACATGGATGCCATATCTAGTGTGTGTTTAAGGTGTTTCTACTTGACTCGTTTCAGATTTACCAGCAACTACTAAAGGATACTTGTGTAACCTCACCTTTACGACTTCACTAACCTTCCACTGGCAGGGGGGGAGATACTACTGGGAAAATTAAACTGGAACTTCTAGAGGTGTCAACCCACAAGCGGTCGCGCGCGCGTTCACGACAGCATCGCGGATTGGTGAAGAAAGGATACGAGTATGGAAATGACAACAACGGTAAGTAAAATTTTTAAACATTATTCAATTTTTTTTTTTTTTTTTTTGTTTCAGGTCTTTGGCTGTTTGGAGGGCTTTCCTGAGTGAAGCTGACGATAGTCCTGTCGGGGAAGCGAGCGGAGCTGTCGAGAGTTGGTGTTTTCGGCAGCGTTCTCCGTTTTCAGGATCTTGGGGTTTTCAGCTGGAATTTCCACAGGTGCGTTCTCCGTTGGTTCTTCGGGTGCCTGATTTTCCACGAATCGGGCCACTGGGTAACTATCTTCATCTTCAAGTATGAGATCTTCCATTTCCCAACTGCAGGGTACGGGTTCGGGTCGCTGGTCTGGCATTGGTGCGATTGGCGGTGTGATGCAAGCGTCGTCAGGCACTCCTCTCTCAAACGCAGGCTTGAGGCGACTCAGGTGCACAACCTGGCAACGGTCGGTGAGATCTGCCACCTCATACGTCACTTCGGAGAGTCGGCGCACAACCCGCATGGGACCTACCCATGGGCTCCAAAACTTCGTCGAGACTCCGGGAGGGGGAACCATCTGACGTAAGTAGACTCTGTCGTCTGCGTTGAAGTAGCGAGGTGTACGTCTTGCATTAGCAATCTTTGCTCGCTTCAACCATGCCTTGCGAATCGCCTTGGCAGCTGCTTTCTGAGCCCTCTTGACATACTTGAGTGTCTTGTCGTGACTGGACGGAGGGTTCAGATCTAAGGCGGCGGCCACAGGTAACCTTATTTCCCTTCCCAAATGCAGTAGGTTGGGAGTATATCCGGTGCTTCCGTGCGGAGCGCTACGATATACGGCCAGGGCCATTGGTAGTACGTCTTGCCACAAGGTTGTTTTTGGTGACAACTTGGCTATTATGTTGGCCAAGGTTCGATGAAATCGTTCGCATATCCCGTTGCTCTGGGGATGGTAGGCGGTGGTTTGCACTTTCTTGATGTCCCAGGCGGCGCACAGTTCTTGGGTCACGGCTGCTGTAAAGGCGGTCCCGCGGTCTGAGATCATCTTCTCCGGAACTCCGTGGTTGGGGAAGTATTGCCTCGTCAGTACGTCGACCACTTTCTTTGCCGTTGTGTTGGTGACGACATATGCTTCAGCATATTTGCTGAAGTGGTCGACGACTGTGAGTAAATACCTAACCCCGTTGGGTGTCATCAGCGGCCCAACGTGGTCGATCCCCACAATCTCTCCAGGATGTGTCGGTAGCTCGGGTTGTTGAATGGGTGGATCCAGCCGGTTTGGAGTCTTGCGTTTCTGGCAGACAGCACAGGATTGGACATAATCCTTCACGTACGACGTGAGCTTTGGCCAGACTCCATATCTTCTAACTGTGGCGTCTGTGGTTTCAATGCCAGGGTGTCCTGCCCAAGGGCTATCATGGCAAACTTGGAGTATCTGGTGGCGCAGGGAGCCGGGAATTAGTGGAACTAACAATTCACCGGTTTCTACGACCTTCGAGGCCATCCAGACTCCGTCTTCTAGTCGGGCTGACCACTTCACAGGATTGCGTTGAACTTCCGAGATCCACGGGTCGACCTGCTGCGACGAGATGAGCATCTCCTTGGTCAGCTGGAAAGTGTTGATGCTGGCGATGACTACTCTGCTAAGAGCATCTACATGTTGCATCTTACTTCCAGGTCTGTAGACAGGATCGAAGTCATACTCTGACAGTCGGAGTATCCAGCGACTGATGCGGTGCGTCGGGTCTCGTAGGTTCATTGCGGCTGTGAGTGCTCTGTGGTCCGTTTCCAACCGGAAACGCCGACCCAATAGGTATGGTTGGAAGTGAGAGACAGCCCACACTACTGCCAAGAGCTCCCGTTCTGTGGTGGAATATCTTGATTCCGCGGGATTTAGCTTGCGGCTCGCGAAAGCAATGGGGTGGCTCACTCCGTCTCGTTCTTGACTTAGCACGGCTCCTAGAGCTATGCCGGAGGCGTCAGTGGACAAAGTAAACGGCAATTCGAAATCCGGGTAAGCGAGGACTGGACTGGTGAGAAGCGTCTCCTTTAGCTTGTCGAAAGCTAGCTGCTGCTCTTCTCCCCACTCAAAAGGAGCGTCCTTTTGTAGGAGCTGGGTCAGTGGAGCGGTTATTGCTGAGAAACCGCTGACAAACCTTCGGTAGAATCCGGCGAGGCCTAGGAAGGCGCGGATCTCCGTAGCGTCCTTCGGTACAGGATACTGCTGCACGCAGGCGAGTTTCGATGGCTCCATTCGCAGTCCTTCTTCTGACACAACGTGGCCCAAGTAGCTTACTTGCGTGCTCAAAAAGGTACACTTGGCAAGGTTGAGCTTGAGGTTGGCGTGGTTCAACCTCTCCAAGACTTGACGTAACCGTATCATGTGGGTTTCGACATCTGGCCCGTAGACGACAATGTCGTCAAGGTAGACGAGACAGGATGTGCCCACAAGTCCCTCCAGGACGCAGTTCATAAGTCTTTGGAAAGTCGCCGGTGCGTTCTTAAGGCCGAAAGCCATTTTCCGGTACTGGAACGTGTGACCTAAGGTGGTAAAGGACGTCTTCTCACGGTCCTCCTCTGCTATGGCTATCTGGTGGTAGCCTGCCGTTAAATCCAACGTCGTGAAGAACTTGCTGCCGCCAAGAGACTCCAAGGTCTCCGTCAGGTTTGGAAGCGGGTAAGCGTCGCTCTTCGTGGCATGGTTCAAGGCTCGGAAATCGGTGCAAAACCGATACTTCTGGCTTTGTCCTGGTGGTGTTTTCTTCTTTACCAGTACCACTGGTGCTCCCCATGGGCTGGTCGATGGTTCGATGACGCGGTCCGCCAACATTTGTTCCAGCTGTTCTTCGATGATGGGTCGCAGAGCATGCGGTACGGTGTAAGGCTTTTTGTATATGGGAGAGTGCGTTCCTGTTTCGATGCGATGAACAACTTTCATCGAGCATCCCTGAGCGTCAGGCCGCTGAAACAGGTGCTGGTAAGTCTTCAAGATGTCGATCACATAATTGGCATCCGTCGTCGGCAAGTGCTGGAGTTGGTGCTGCAACACACCAAGTAGATCGGGAATTGGCTCATCCAGATCTTCCGTGGGAAACTCCTCGGACGGGTCCAATATGGGGCAATCATCGGACGGTGAGACTTCCATATCCACAGGGTCCAACAGGTGAGCGGTGTCAAATGCGTGGGAACCTTTCACTACTGCAATGCGGGGTCGCATCGGTTGCTCACGGTTCGGCATGGGAACAGGCCTAGCAGGCGACAAGTAGCCCGTGATGACGTCACTAATCACCACGGATTGGCCGGTTTGGGGATGCGTCATCCGTACTTCGCAGCTATCCAAGTGGATAGAAGCGGGGATTCTACGAAGCAGGTCCAACCCCAACAGGTCCAATCCGGAATGGTCTCGTGCGAAAATCCTGAAAGCATGAGTCAGGCGTATGGGTCCAATAGTAACTTCCAGACGTTGCTGTCCCAGGAAGGGCATCGGCTGACCATCGGCGCCCCAGGCAAGAATTCGAGTCGGTACTATGGGTACGTTCGGAACAGGGTGCGTCAGTACAGAGATTTGAGCGCCGGTGTCAACTATCAGCACTCGCTCATGTCCACTCAGGTTTACTCGAATTCGCATTGTCTGCTTGAATGGCGAATCAACTGCAGGAAGGCACACATCAGCTTCTTCTGCTTGTGGAGTAGACACGGGAGGTGAGTCGGCTACCTTCTTCTCTGTTCTGAGGGCTACGGCCTGATGAGGGTTTTGTTCGTACGCTTCGCTCGTAAGAGCTAGTACCTTACGAGGTTCCAACCGGGTGACGGCTTCTCTTCTCATGCAGGATTCGGTCTTCTGGGGACAATCGGCCTCTAGGTGACCATAATAACCGCAGTAGTCACACATGGGTTCATCAGCATAGTGACTCGTCTTCACCCGACATTCGGACTCCTTGTGTCCGTATAGTCCGCAGTAATCGCAGGGAAAATTCTTGGGGTTCTTCAGACAGTGCGCGGGGAAGTGTACGGTGCTTCCACAGTAGCTGCAAGGCTTCTGGGGACTTCCCATAGCGTTTCGTCGTTGTGGTGGAGGAGTAGGAGGTCGTGGAATATTCGGACAACCCGATGCGATGTGTCCTAATTCTCTGCAGCGGAAGCATCTTTTATCCTGAACTTGGATTCGGGCAACATTCCAACGATCAGCTTCTCGAGGTTCTAGAGCGTCCTCTAGTTGCTCAGCTTTCTTCATTGCTTCTTCGAGAGATGCTGGAGGGTTGTTCACGAAGAATCCGGCGTAGTGTCCAGGTATTCCTTTCAGAAAGGCCTTAACCGATCTGGCTGCTATCCATGTGCGGGTCTGGGTCGCATCCATATATATTCCTTCCACACGCGAAGCTCGCGAAGCTGTGTGTCGAACTCTTTCGGCGAATTGGCGAAAGGTCTCGCCCTCCGACTTCTGCATCGTCCATAACTGCTCCGCAGCTTTCTCGGGATCATCTCGGCCATACCAGCGTATTAGGGCTCGTCTCAATGCGGGGTAACATTCTTTTCCTTCTAACAGGTGTCCATTATCCAAGAGGAAGGTCTTCGCTGATCCTCGGAGCTTAATTCGCAACAATTGTATGCGTAGGTTGTCGGCCAGGTCCCGTGTAATACCATCAAAAATCTCGAGGTAAGTACCGATAGCAACGGCTTCAACATCATCGGGATCCCAGGGGTCGACTTCCATGAGCACGGAACGTGGAATTTGCTCGGTGGTGGACTCGGTAGGTCGATTACCAAGTACGAACTCAAGGCGACTCATGGCCTTCGCCACCGCTTCAAGGGCGACATCTCGAGGTTCAGGGTCATCATGGTTACTCGTAGACATTTTGAGACGGGGAAATTTCACGTTAAAAGAAAATAAAAATCGGAAAAGGGAATGAAACTGAAGGTTTCGTTCCAAATACGCAGTCAAAATTGCACTTTAATCACACACACCCGTATGCTTCGTCGCGCCGCGAGAACCGGTTGTAGGCTGACAAGATAGGGTAGGCAATCCGAAATTGTATTGGGAACAGGGTTACACTTTCAGAAGGAAAGTATGAATTGTAGTATGAATCTACTACCACGTTTTGAACTGAACTAAAAGAATTTAATACCACTTTTCTACTAAATTTGGTCAATTTAGGAAAAGGTGGTCAAAGGGGTGGTCAAGGGTGGACAGGCAAAAATAAAATTGGCCTGGACAGGTCTTAAGGACGTATCCCTTGAGGGTGGACAACGAGGTGGACCAAAGGTAGACTGAAGGTATACCTAAGGTGGACAAGATGTGGACACAGGCGGACAATGTCCACACAACAACTCAAAAGTTAAGAATGGGGTCCAAAGAGTACGGACTTCAAGACTGAAAAGTTACTGTTTATATCAGAGGTTCGTAAACAAATGCAACGTGGGTGGACAAAACAGGTGGACACTGGCGGACAAGTGTGGTCACGGGTGGTCAGTGAGGTGGACCAACGGTGGACCACGGAGGACAAGTGGTGGACAAACCTAAAAATATCGGTCGTGGACGGTGGACAACCACGAAATTATGGCAAATTATGGAAAAATAGCAAAATTTCACTATTCAACAAGCAAATCAATATAAAATGCACACAATATAATATTCAAGGCAATGTACCACCACCTAATTGTCCTAGTGTCGTTCCTCTTCCTGTTACTAAGGGGCTTAGGCAAAAGGGTCGGGTCAAAAAGGGGAATGACTTCCTCAAATTTTCCCACAATTATCGAGGTAAAAAGGGATCAAGGGGCTGAAGGCTGAAAAGGGATGAAATAAGGGATGGGTTTTTCCAAGGGTTCAACTACCCTTTTGTTTGCTGGGTCAAAAAGGTCTACGTGACCTGAGGGTTAAGAGTCGTTTACCTGAGGGTCGTTGACACCAAAATTAAGACAAAATGGACGTTTGCTAGAGAAAATTACGAGATATTTAGGAAAAATATTGGTTTCAAGTTTCAACTACCACGTCTCGTCCCAACTATCGGCTGTATGCAACAAATTTTTCATGCACAGGAAGATTCCTGTTGATCAAATTTCCTAGAAATATAGGCCTGAAAAATCCTGCAAGGGTGGACAAAAATTATGACCACGGCGGACAGCTGGTGGACTAGGGCGGACAACGGTGGACACACCCTAAAACTTGAATTTTCGAGTCGGAACTTTGCGAAGGGTATCTGTACTTTCCCGTACAGCACAAAGAACAGTATGAAATGTGTCAAATTCGTGTGGTTGTGTAAAATGTGTGTATGGCACCCTTAAATCATAACATGCACATTCACAAACAACTTAGTCTAGTACTTCGGTTCCGAATGGAACTTTCTGACTAACTCTCCAATACGTACCAAGGTATCAATTATTTCACCACAAAGAATTTAATGAATTTAAAAGGGAAGACAGCTAAGATCCGCAATATAATGAATAAAATTGGTAGCTACTGATTTTATGGCAGTCAACTTATGCTAAAACAGCACCCATGAAAACTCGTCCCATCAGGCAACTGAAGTTTGATATTGAGCACCCCCGATTAGTGTATCATAGGGATACTTTTAATGGAGCTTGGGTGACCTCGATTCTCATCCCGAACTCAGCTGCTGTAAAAACAAAAAATCAACAAAAGAAAACACGAGGGAAGAAAAAATCTGGTGCTGGAAGATGCAGCAATCAACCCAAGCAACAAAGCCAACTGCTTCAGGAGAACGAATTTTTTTTTTCCATCAAGGAGTTATACAAGTCCTCTTCCCATTTCCAATGAGAAATATAAAGACTTACAACATTTGAAGAAATTTTGTGGGAGCGGAGCGAAGAGCTACTATGGAAAACTCACCCGCAGAACACCAAATTAACACGTTTTTCCCCGGGATATTTTGACCTTTGACATTTTTCTGCCATTTCGTACACTTAAAATACATTTTTTTTTGCAATTTGAAATCGTAGCATTATTTTATAATACCTAAAGAACATACTAATTTTTTTTAAAGGAAAAAGTAGGAAAATTGAAGATGTAATAGCGTTTTTTGCACAAAAATTGGTCTGCTGAAAAATTTAAAGAAAGTGAGTTAACACGTTTTTCCCCTGTGCTCCTCAAATAGGATTAGTCTCATCTTTCCGTTTCACTTGACATGACAGACAAACAACCTTTCACCACGTGGTCCCGTTATCACGTGTCCCCCCCTTCCATTTCTGATTCTTTCACCTCCCTTTCACCCAGACTATATAAATAGATCAACGGACTGACAAACTTCAGTACTCCCTCGATGGCGTGAAGATGATGTCCTTACATCGAAAGCGCTCGCCTCTTGTACTCGACTTACTGGTTACAACGTATTCTCCGTATGCACAGGGTACGCTTTGAAGATGTTATGAATCCCTATTGACATTCTACTCGTTTCCACGAACTCATAGAGTACCCACACGACTATTGTGGTTTTTTTTATATTTATTTTCAGTATACCACTAGTGCACTGGGCATACTTTTAAAGTGGGCATAAACGTTCATTCTCGACATTTTCAAACAATCGAAGGTGAAAACATGCCTTCGAAGTGGTCGTTTCTCTCGAGCGAACCAACAAGTTTTGATGATTTCAACGTTCATTCTCGACTTTTTCGAACAATCGGAAGTGAAAACAAGCCTCTGAAGTGGTCATTTCTCTCGAGAAAACCAACAAGTTTCGATGATTTCAACGTTCATTCTCCACTTTTTCAAACAATCGAAGGTGAAAACATGCCTTCGAAGTGGTCGTTTCTCTCGAGCGAACCAACAAGTTTCGATGATTTCAACGTTCATTCTGGACTTTTTCAAACATTCGGAAGTGAAAACAAGCCTCTGAAGTGGTCATTTCTCCTGAGCAAACTAACAAATTTCGATGATTTAAGCGTTCATTCTCGAGTTTCTCAAACAATCGCAGGTGAAAACAAGCCTTTGAAGTGGTCATTTGAAGGTGTGATCATCAAATATGAGAATTACCTGTGAGTCTGGAAAATGGTCATTTATATTTTCAAATGAAAGTAGATTCGATTCTCTGAAATTTGACATCGGTGGAAATCTACTTATCGTGGAAACGTGTGGTTGGCGACAAAATTTTTAGAATCGAATTTACTTCCTCCCAAAATATGCATTTGTAACCCCATTTATCACTATGGGAACCCTCGAAAGGGAGCAGAGGAATCTAATAAGAATCTAATAGAGAGAATCAAAATATAGAAACCTCAAGAACCTACTCGGTATTACTGTTATGATTTTAATGCGGATACAACTTACCTTAGCTGTCTGTATTCCCTGGAGATGTAGAGCTGCCACCACCTACTTAGAAAGTAGGAACTAGTCTGTTGACTAGTTGAAGTTAAGTTAATAATAAAAATGAAGTTAATATTGTCAAGTGAAGTTACGTTAAGTTGTTGATAAAGCAAAGCAAGTGAATTTACTGTCAAGATAACTATTACTGAATTTACTGGTGAAATATACCTGGTCAGTAGGAGATAAGTCAGTGAAAGATAGAAGTACTTCCGTATGGGTGCTATATTGTCAAATCCGTGAATAATACAAATATATATTACACACTCTCTCTAATCCTACTATCTCTACCTATTCCTACTTCACTCTCTCTCTCTCTCTCTCACTGTATCAAAAGGAACAACTACTTGGTAGACAAGGTGGACAAGGTGGACTAGGTGGTGGACACTTGTGTGGACACCACGTGTGGACAAGAATTAAAGTTTTACAAAATGAAATGAAAATGTTAAAGATAATTATTTACAACAAGGGGGAAATTACGGGAAGGGCCATTCTCAGTCTCTATCTCTTATCGTGGTATTGTAAGCGCCAGCTCGCCAGTTTATAGAAGGAAAATCACTGTCTAAAGTCACTTGGTCTATATACAGAAATATAATGTTGGATCCTACCAGTCGGAAAGTCTGTGGAGGGCAGGTGCTGTTGCAGTCTTGTCGAAGAGAAGAAGTCGAAGTCAGGGTGAAACCGATGGTGAACTTGCAGTAGTGTTGGGGGGCCCCAGTCTCGGCGGGCTTGTACTCTCGGCCACTAAGGAAGCTACTCATGGAATGAGGGGGTTAGGCTCGGTCGTGGGGGTCCTTCGGTTTGGGAGGGGCCGACCGGCGCTTCTGCGCATGCGCTGGAGGTGGGGGATGCGACGGTGGCGCCACTGGTGTTGGCTGGCGGAAGCTGGGCCCTGGCAACCCTGGTGATGCTGGTGGCGCTGCAGGTGGTGAACTGGCGGACCTAGCCCGCGCCCGTTTGAATGACGCGCGATCTACAGTAAGCCTCAGGGGTGGGACCCTGGGGTTACACATTACTACCTAAACCGTACCGGCGATGACTACCTATAAAAAAAAGTTGTTATCAGGTATTACAGGTATCATCATCGCTAGCTATCGGGATTCCCATTTCTTCCTTTAGGGCGACCATAAACCAGTGGGTCACCAATGAAACCACTAGTAGATGGTAAAACCTTAGAGGGCATGCTCTAAGTAAGCGCATGGTGGCCAAACCTAACCCCAGCATCTCTGAAGATCTGCTGCGCCTAAGGTGCAAAGAAGTCTAGTTAGTAATTGGCCTGGTATCAGGCTTTACTCCACTTCGATTCCATCTCAACTGCATTGGGGTAAACCACATTACAACCCAGTGCATGCAAGCTGAAGAAAAAGCCTACCATATAATATTCACTTCCTCGGGTCACCTACACCCATGGAGGCTTTTCCCAGCACATATCTAGTCAAACCGCTACTGGGCCTTACCAAACTCTCTACTTTCAACTCTTTGACTAGGAACAGGATCCGCGGAGTAGCACAGCAAGCCACTAGCTACAATCATTTCGATTCAGCTACAATCTACAATCATCATACCTCCGAACGCAGGTGAATTTCCCCTTCTTCGGACTCTGTAGAGCCATCTTCTTCCGTCGAGTCTTCTTCCCCATCATCACTATGGTGTCTCTTCCGCTTCCTTTTCGGATAATCTTCTCTAACATGTTCGTCTGAACGGAACATCGGCTCATCATTCTCTGTTATAGTATTGATTTTTCTCCTCTTCGGCGCTTCCTTGTGACATTCGAAATTATGATGTACATCCTTGTCCTTCCAGGCGGTTTTTTCTATCGAATATTCCCCTTCGCATATATCTCCATTCTTGGCTTTATAGGTTACACTGTAGATTTCTATTTTCCCGTCAACCTGAAAGATCAAGAACACACACATGCAAGGACATCGTTTTTATAAGGACACATTCAATTTGATTGCATCCCCTTTCGATTGTCTTTATAATTACAGCAAAACCTTCAAAACCTGCTTGAACACTGACGTGACTCCACCATTTACAGGGAAATCATAGGTGACACTAACCATCACGTTATCAATCCAATCAATAATTTTTCGATAAATTGGTTTAGATTCATTGCTCGATCGTGAGATTGCTCCATATCATTTCTTTACTGCCCAAATTTATGACGAGGGAGTTAGTGTGTTATGATTAATTTATACTACGTAATACTTACATTACAATTTCTCATCATTTCTTTGGAGAATTGTCGTAACCAAGAGCGGGATGTCAAACGTTTTTATAATCCCTCATTTTTGGTTTATTATTTCTTATAATAAACCTTAGAAGTCGACCAAGAAATGTTTTTTTCAACCCCCTCGAAATTTGTGGTTCGATTTTTAAGTGCTCCGTTTTGGAAGGAGGTTTGCGATGAGTATAATTTTGAGATCAGGAACAGCATACTCCAACACACGATAATTCCCCACAGACTTACCGAATGAGTAACTTTTATCAATCGATCTACTTCAGGTTCAGTCGGCCATGCGTCTATTTGTTGTTGTATTTTATTAAGCGTGAAAGTATCTTTAACAACTTTTGGGTGATAATTTTTCAGTTTATTTTTCAAGAACTGACTCCCATGTCGTCGTTTTATCTGTAAAAAATATGTATACGTTGTAGGATTACTTGAGGAATAAAGCCGAGATTTGATGGGAAAACAGTCAACGAGAAAGCACTGTTTCACAGTGTAAAGATGGGTACCCACAATAATGAATTGACTTACTCCTTTGTCATCTGTAAAGGTGCCACCTCCATGTAGTTTTATCTGTAAAAAAAATATATGTTGTAAGATTACTTGAGGAATAAAGCCGAGATTTGGTGGAAAAACAGCCGACGAGAAAGTACAGTTTCACAATGTAAAGGTGGGAATCCACTTACTCCTTCGACACATGCTGCTAGAGAAAATATCAGAACGGCCAACTCCACAGGATCCATATTTTCAAATGTTACAGCATGGGCGCTAACCAGGTTATTCGACTCAATTGTTGATTCGCTGTCATTTGCTTGGGTATTTTGGCTCCAAGGTGACGAGTCTACTTTTTACGTTATTTTTTGTTTTAGGTGCTAGTCATAAAAGTTGTTAAATTTAACGCCGACATAATAACTAACGTAACCGAAGGAAACCAGAAGTTACTCAAAAATACTCTTTCAATGGAGCTTATCATTCGTTTGCAACTAACCAAATTACGTGCTTTGCTTAGTAAAAATTATTCGTTCGGAACGCGATCATTTCGAGTCATTAGTGTGACCAAATTATTGTGCGATGAAAATTTACATTCTCAGTCCCAAAAATAATAAAAAAACGCTAAATTTATTACAGGCCGGTTTATTAATTTTTGTATACGAGTACATCACACATCTGCAAAGAAATGGCTCAGGCTACAGAAATGTTTCGAACTCAACGGGGAGTATGTGGGGAAATGGTATTGTGCATTCGTGAAATACATAACAAATTTCATTGAAATACATGAATTTTTTGGTTTTAATTGTAATTGTTGTAAACTTACCACGAATAAAGTGAAAACTGCGAAGATGGACCCTCCAGTCTTCAGTGATCAAAATTGATCGGTTCAAGGGTTAACCAGAGACTCACTCCTCTTTTGCAGAGCTTTCGGTAAATCCTTATACCAAACAAAACCTAATTAACCAAATTTTGATTGACCATAAATCCTTTTGAAGAAGTGATGGAGCTATTTAGAACCATAAAACATTTGAAAAACTCACAAATATCAGTAAACTGCAAATATGCTAAAATCACGAAAACACTATCACGATAGTATACTATCTTGAGATAGTGTGTTAGTACGAGGGTGGTTCAAATATAAACAGGCCTTCATGGGGACAGCGATGTGGCTATGGTCGTTGGGGTGTCGTTGTTTGGTGGTGGACTTTGGACCGACCTCTGCGGAGATCGTGGGTTCAAGACTCATCGCCGGCAGCGTGTGGTTTTCGGCTACCTGGGCTCTCATCCCCCCCCTTGTCTCAACCCAGGGCGGTGAGGCAACGGGAAGCCATGAGCGAAATCATCAGAACAAATTCTAATCTTCCCTTTAGAAGACAGTTGATGACGTCCGCGAAGCCAGGAATGGCATTCGGACGAAAATCCAACCTGAAATGGTTGTTTACTTAAATTTACTTTTTACTTTATTCCTCGATTCCTAAGTTTCATTATTTGGTAATTATTACAGTTACTATTATTTTATTTTACATGAAAACCAAAAATAACCCCAAAGATCACTCTTGCTAATAGTCCCCTTGCTTGATAAAACACTTTTCCCAACGAATCGTATGTTTCTAATTCCTTTTGGTTTATTATTTTCAATAATAAACCTTCGGAATCGACCAAGAAACACATTTTTGCGCTCGAACTTCTGAACCGTACACCGGTAAACATAACCGGGGCGCCAATTTTGTAATTCCCCTCCTACCTGCCAGAGCCCGAATTGGACCCCTCCCGTCACAGTACCCTCCTGGCTCTTGGAGACGAACGTAAGGTACGTGTTTTAGTTTTCCTCCTGGGCTTGTTTACTTTGACTGTGTCTACTAGTTCGAATTCCACCGGTAACTTTTACCGGAGTGTATGCTGAACGTTTTTTCTTCCTCGGTAAAATATACCGCAGTGTACGCTCAATGTTAGTGCTAAATATATTTTACTTTGAGAAATAACTCAACCATAGTGAAATTAGGTACTAAATGTGATTACCTAGTAGGTTCTAGACAAATTTTTGAGCTCTTTTTCTAGCCTCTCATTGCCACAGAATAAAATTTATTGGTTATAATTTTATGAATGAACCAATTTTTTCTTTGATTGTCAGACTTTTACTTAGTTTCTTTTTCTCCACAGCAAGAGACATGGCCCGTCAAATTCCTACATCTTCATCAAAGTTTCGAGTGAACGACCCTGAATTCTCAGAAATTGTTCACCAGATTGTCTTCCAACAGGGAGAAGATAAGGAGCAATTTATTGAAGATGATGAGGATGATGGGAATCCTGCACAAGATGTTCCTACACAAGAAGATGACTTGATTGTTGACTCCGATAATGACTCCGATGGAGATAGTGAATAAGTGCCATCATCAGATGAAAGTACTGATGAAGAGGATGAAGATGATATCAGTAACCTGCGTTCCCCTCCAATACCTTATACGGAAGAAGAAATCGCAGATGCAGCTAGAAGAAACATTTCTTTGATATGCCAGAAACATAATATGTCAAATATTATTTGGCAGGTGATGGGTTTGAGTGGCATTCCGACCCACCAGGCAACCGTGTAAGAACAGCCAGAGAAAATATCCTCACTGGGATCATGGGTGTAAAAGGCCCTGCTCGTAGTCTTGGAGATAAGCCATCGCCAAAACAATTATGGGACTCAACGAGACTAAAAAAGGAAAACGGGAAAAGCCATTTATTTAGTTACGTTTTTCCCATTTTTCTCTGGCAATTATTGTTCAATTTTGATGATTCCAGCGGCAATCTTTCAATTTTTCAATTCTCTAGGGCCGTGCACAAAAGAATTTCTAAAATCCTTGAAAATTCCAAATTTAGCTACAACTTTTAAAGTTTTTGCCCCTACAATTTAGGGAAATACTAACCCGGAACGATGTATGAACGGCGACCAACTGAGACCCCCCTAATACTGTCTTGAGATGGGTAGTGATTTCAGCACATTGTAGTTTTTGGTGTTTGTTAGTATGCCAATAGTTTTCTGGTTTTAAATAATAGGATCTTTCAGTTCTTCAAAAGAATTGATGGCTAATCAAAATTTTGTTGTGTGGATTTCACGCAGTAGTTTCATCCTTGAATGTAATGTATTGACCAAAAGCTCAGAGAAAGAAGAGTGAGTCTCTGTATGAACCTTTGCTTTCACCAATTTTGACCTTTATAATCTTACTTTCTGGATGACACTCGTAGTTCAATTCTCTAGGGCCGTGCACAAAAGAATTTCTAAAATCCTTGAAAATTCCAAATTTAGCTACAACTTTTAAAGTTTTTGCCCCTACAATTTAGGGAAATACTAACCCGGAACGATGTATGAACGGCGACCAACTGAGACCCCCCTAATACTGTCTTGAGATGGGTAGTGATTTCAGCACATTGTAGTTTTTGGTGTTTGTTAGTATGCCAATAGTTTTCTGGTTTTAAATAATAGGATCTTTCAGTTCTTCAAAAGAATTGATGGCTAATCAAAATTTTGTTGTGTGGATTTCACGCAGTAGTTTCATCCTTGAATGTAATGTATTGACCAAAAGCTCAGAGAAAGAAGAGTGAGTCTCTGTATGAACCTTTGCTTTCAC
Organism: Apolygus lucorum; assembly: GCA_009739505.2. NCBI lineage: Eukaryota > Metazoa > Arthropoda > Insecta > Hemiptera > Miridae > Apolygus > Apolygus lucorum. The sequence continues at coordinate 63,767,678 of CM019176.2, read as the reverse complement.
CAATTTTGACCTTTATAATCTTACTTTCTGGATGACACTCGTAGTTTTGCTGCTTATCTGGTCACTGGAAAAAAATGGTTAAGGAATAGAAAAGTGGTATGCGAAAGGACGTTTTATTCAGGATCAGGCATACCATTTCTTCTTATGCTTGTGGGATCTTCTGCGTTCTTCTATTTCATCATTTTGTTTTTCTAGTTCATTGACGTTTTTCTCGGCGGTTTCTTTCGGACCAAACAAAGGCTGGTCGTTTTCGCTTTCCAACACGGCGTGGAGAGACTTTCTGAAGATTTCTTCCTTGTAGCATTCAAATTGGTGGCTTTTCTGAGATTTGTGTCCTTCTCTTATGATTGTGTAGTCCCCTTCGCATATATCTCCATTCGTAACTTTGAAACGAAGCTCGTATACTTCCCCATTTTTATTTGTCTTAACAATAAAAATGTAATTTCAATGATAAGAATATGACAATAATTTACTGACGAGAATTATTTTACTCTAGCCGGTTACTGATGTAGATTGAGACTACAATCTAGTAATCAGGCTCTCTGAGAGTGATTGGCAGAACGGCAATATTGGCAATTATTTCCTATAATAAGGAGAGTATGAGGGTAGAAAGTAGTAAGGGAATGGGAGATATTGCAGTGTTTATAGTGTAACACATTCATTTTTGAGCGCAGTCATGGAATTCCACCTGCTATGCTTTCCTAACAGTGACTGTAAAACTTTACAGACTCGATATTGAAGGAATTGAAATACGGGAAATTATTACTCAAAATGTTGATATATGGTATGCTGAAATAATTTGTATGGGAATTGTTGAATAATCTGGCCCCCGGTCTGTGAAAAACCGGCTTACCAAATTATTTAGGGGAAAGGTTTCTGGTCTGCAAGGAGACCGGATTACTACTTAGGTTTGGTACTAAGTTATTTTTGAGGTTTGTAGAGGGTTTGTTGATAGGGAAGACGCTTGTTGGTTTAGAGCATGGTATGCATTTCCTCGGGAATCGGGTAATACTGTACCCCCACTCACCGGGGGGTGGGGGGGGGTGGTAAGTGCTCTTTAAATTTGAGGCACCCATGCCACTAGAAATGTTATGATGGATAAGGGTGAGAGAGGGGGGGAGACTTTTATTTCTTGCCTAAAATTCTAAATAAATTACGTCGAAGGAAACAGTTTTATCACTTACCAAATGGTTTAAATTGACCTAATGATTATACAATGGGACGTCGCCTGGAATGCAAGCATTACTTAACCTTCTTAATTCTTGAAATAAAACTTGTTGACAAGTTATTCATTAAGGAACACCTTGTATAAAAAAGTAGGGATATGTAGGCACCTATTGGATTTATATCGTGGAACATGATTGAACGCTATGTAACTACATGAGATGGTTTCAGTGTTTTCCAACCTTCTTAGCGACATGTATGATGTGATCAACCTCCGGCGCGCCCTTCCACGACTCTATTTCTTCTTTAATCCATTTTCTCATTTGTTCTTTCTTTAGATCCGCGGTTCCTTCGGCCACCAGCTGTCCGAGCACAGACCTTTTCCACAGTTCTTGTAGTAATGGCTACGAAATCACAAGGTAATGAGAAAAATCACGAAGTAAGCAATGACGTACTTACATCAGCATCCAACTACTCACGAACTTACCACGTTCAGGCGAATCTGATAGTTTAAAACCTCTACTTGCAGTACCCCTAAGAATTTCACAGGAATTGAGTTATTTATTTGATTTATATTACGAGATTTCGTGGATAGGCCAACAACACAAGACAATGAGGCAGACAAAGAATTATTGTGTTTGTTCATAATTGTTAACTCATTCCTATGACATGAAATCGCTTTGGAGCCCCCATCTCTACATGTAATCCATCAGTACTGCATTGAAATGTAAATAACACGCCATTATCTCAATTACTAAAAGTGCAGGCGATCCTTGTAATAATGTGCTTATTCTTATGTCTTCGGGCACTTCTTGGAACATCAAAGGAAATCAAAGGTCCTCAAGAAAAGTTAAAGGGTGATATGAGAGTTTTGTGGTAATGTGAAGAATTAACTCACTCCTCTTGTTTCCGTGACGCATGTTGCTATAAAAAACAACAAAATGAACCATACGAAGAGGTGCATTGATTATCCTCTTGCATTCAAGTCTAGATGCAAGAGAGCTTGAAATTCGCTAACTAGAATAATACCTGTCCATTCTTCAAACTACACCTCAAGAACCCTCAAAAAATACGCAATGACAATTGCTATCAAATTTTATTAAAGACCTAATTGGAGTTTAAAATTATTTTCGTTATTTCCTATTCTTAAAAAGGTAGTTTCATAGGGGAAAAACACCATTAAATTAAGGATTCATTTTCAGCCGAAGTATGCGGTAATTATGATGTTCTTGGACAGCAGTTGCCTGGAATAGTAAATTTTGAACTAATTCTATTGACAGCTATCTATAAAACTAATCATTTAGCTTCGATAATTTTATTTGTAACTAATAAAATCACAAATGAAGTTATTAAAGCTTCCCACGAAAAAAAAAATCCCTACTATAATCGCTGCTTTTAGCGAATTTTAGAAGAAATCAAGAATCTTCATGTTTTATAAAATTCGCTAAAAGCAGTAATATCTGATATTACAAAGGGCTCAAAAAATTTTAGCTAGCACTTTTATGAAAAAAGTATTTTTCACTGATAACTGTTCTGAAGCATTTTGAAACGATTCCTGATGTCTTTCAACAAATCATAACTAACTCGTATCTATGGATGGTAAGTGTGTGAATGTCACTCCGGTTGATAACTTGAGTAAAATGAGGAGAAAAGTATTTATTGAACATTTCAGGAATGAAAATATCGGACAAAGACTTTGGTAATTGTCAAAACGCAAGAGAGAAAGGAAAATTGGTTTGACAAAAGTTCAAGTCAAGTTAATTATTTCGCAAAAACGTCCAATTTTTGCCAAATTGTTCACAATATTAAACAAAAAGACGAGTTCGTAGGGCAACGCTAAGGGGTTTAAATTTCAAAATATAGGCCAAAAAAACGACCGTTAGGGTTTTTTTGTGGTTAGAAACTTAAGGCATATTAGCCAAATTAAATTAAAATTAATTATAGCCAAATTTTGGCTTATAAGAGGAGTAGAACATGAATATGGACTCCTAACTTCTTCAGAAAATACCCTGAGCATACAGTATGTTGGTATGGTAGGTATACTAAAAATAGGAAAAGTCTGCCAAGTGGGTGTGGCACATAGCTTCCTCGTATCCATAATCCTGTTTTACGGATGATCCGCTGAATAGCTGTATATCTTAAAACATTAATATCCAAGTACCTAGCAGTACCCTCGTAGAGGACCATCTGCACGGCAACGCACACAATCCTTGAAAATTTCATCAAAATCGCTTGGAATATGTGGAAGTATATTTATTTCACGTTTGCGCTTGCGCAGTGCCTACCATCGATCCGGAAGCGATAATTTTCATAGGGGACCATAATTATACACCCCAATCTCTACAACCCCTGAAAATTTCATTCAATAAGTTTCTGTAGTTACACAATACGTAATAAGGTTCTTGACAGACACATAGACAGACAGAAACGGAACCAAAATTCTTAACAACGAAAACGCTTCTCTAGAAACTTAAAAACAAGTAAAACGCGAGTTGAAATTTTGATTTTGGAGACATTTTTTTCCAACCTTGAAAAGTAAAAACAATGCTTCCGCTATATTGGTAGACTCGGAAGCAATATTATAACTTACAAGTGGGTACTCGGGGTGACGAGGAAAATTTTTTCAAGGTTTTCTGTTGAGAAAAGGGAAACTTTGAAAATTCTCTCAATCACTCATGACTTTTTGCTGAAACAATATGATTTTTGTACGTATAACAGCAAGAACATTCATTGAATTATTTGATTTGAAAATGATTCAATGTAATATAAAACTATTATAAAAGAGTGCCCGATAAGAAACGACCAAGTTTTTAGTCTCAAAATGACAAAAATCAATACCTACGTTAGTTTTTACAATTCATGCAGGGTGTAAAAATAATCTAGTCTTCTAAAACAGAAGATGCGGTTTAGAGTATTCTCAAAAATATTGGATCCACTCTTGTCTGTTAGTCAATTTACCTGCAATCAATCCCTTGTTCAGGAAAAATCTATGAACCTAAACCATGGTACGATTGTAATGAAATTTGCTAGGTAAGGCCTAAAACCATTCTCGCTGAAGTTCACCACCTTTGAACCAACGGAATTCGACTTTGGAATTCGCGTCACTAGACCAGTCTCAGTGAGGTGCAGGTGTGATATGCTTGGCACACTGATTTCTTGACGTCTGAAGGCTCGATTTTGCTCAAACTTGGGAGGTGGTTGATAAAATTCTTTTGCCACGGCACGAGTGCATCTCCTTATCCTCTTGCTAACACAATGTAACTCGCTTTTATTCATAAAATTGGGACTGTGATAAAGTGTTATCTCTGTAAAGAGTTATGTTTCTTATTAGAGGTGTCCTCTACCTACTGTAAGTTGTTGTTCGACTCGTCGGGGTCTTATTCCGTGATGAATCTGTGATCAAACCGAGGGGTTAAATCCACGTGTCGATCCCAAAAGCTCCACCGTTATAAGTCCCAACGTGGCGAGTTCAAAAAAGGTGTTCGCAAGTAAATATCGATTAAGTTTACAAGGGTAGCGTAAGTATAATTACCTGGATGCAACGTGGTAGCGGCAAATGGCAGTTCGTGGCGAAGATGCTGAAGGGCGTATGAAGAAGGTAAGTTGGATCACTAAGTGTGTCCGTGTCAGAAGGACCTAGGTTAATTTCTGAAGGGAACTTTTGCAATACCTGTGGCAGAGTGTGTCGATGCACCTGCTCCTTTCTACGTACTGAGAACCAGGTGTACTCAATTGAACAACTACAAGGTTTACTACTAGAATGAATTTTATTAAATAAACAAGAAATGACTAGTTCATCACCAAGTGTGGCAAAACAGCCTGATGGGCGGAAATGTTTAGAATGGCACAACTTTATGCAATAAACGGTTTATACACAGATCTGGTTTCATTACATCATCATTTTCCTTTAGTATAGTCAATGTTCAAAGCCGTGTCGTTATGTGGCGAAATGGAAAGTCTTTTAGGTTTAGCAGTACAACTTTATACAATATGTTCAGAATGTTATGGCTATGTGTGTTTGAACGTGTAACTTTACTTCTACACTCGCGGTTCTATATCATTGGCCAATGTATATTAAGTTATAGTTCACTCACGCTTATCGGGGCCCTGAGGTATCCTTTCGGCGTGATGTGGCGAAGTATAGCGACGGTTGTTCTGTTGATGGCAGCAGGGTCTTACAACTGAGTCGACTCGTGGCAGGGGGAAATTAGCAGTACTAGTTCATGGGCTACAGGCTCGCAGTGACTAGGCTGAACTGAATATTGAAGGGGACTGAAGAGTGGGGTCCTGCTCCATGGTTTTGTTGAGGTTGTTCCCCCTCCACTCCGTCAGAGGATGGTCGGCGGCTCCAGGGTGGAGGAAGCATGTAGCTCGCCAGCTCCGACGGAGGGACGCTCAAGGTGGAGGCGGCATCTTGCAGATTGAGGGGGGGGGGGGTGACGTCATCTTCGAACTGACCACAGACCACAAAACTGGACGATGATGATCGCAGGTGAATACGCCAGTTTCAGGTCAGGAAGGAAAGAGAAAAGACCACCAGTGAGCAGGAGCTCACAATACCAACATGGTAGAGGACCCTCAAGAATGGAACATCATGGAAGCTGGGATCACTACTTCTCCACCAACAGGGGTCCACAGACGTCGGCCATCGAGCTAGCACTTGCTCCCGGATGCTCAACGACAAATGCGAAGTTCCTTCCCAATTCCATGAGAAAAGAAGATTCTTGCCTTGGTACAAATTACTATCGGCTACTATCAGGATAAAACGGAGGTACGTGAAGTACAAATCTAATTACGATATTCACTGTTTACCTAAATAACTTGATAGAGGTAAATTATTTTTAACTTTTTAGTTCATTTAATTAACAAAAAATAAAAGCTTTTTAAAAAAGGTTTTTTAAACATTTTTATCTATGACTAAAAACAAGAGCTGGGGAGGGGGGGGGTATCACACGGACTCTGACTCCTCCGGCCTACGATTCCTCTGACTCTTTCTGCCCCTCCCAATCGGCAACGTTCACGTACAGTTGTAGATGGAGGATGGTCCCCTATGAATTGGAAGTTGGTCTCAGAAAGTTAATAATATTGCATTGTCATGCGATTTGAAAGCAAAATTTCAGCTCAATCGGATACCGGGAAGTGGACCAAATTTAACTTGCAAGATTTGATTAATGACAGACAAACAGACTGACAGACAACGGGACAGGTGAAACTAAATAAAAGCTTTCAATAAATGATAATAAAGAAAGTCCATTCATGCAACTTGAATTAATGAACGAATTTTCAAAGAAATCTTTCAGTTGAAGGTATGGTTAAGAAAAGGAACAATGGTGTTGCAATTTCTTTTGGAAAGTTTTTTTTTTAACATGATTCTTGGTTTTTTCGATTTTCAGTATAGCATACCAACATACTGTATGCACTGGGTATGCTTTCAAGATGTTAGGAGTCCATATTCAAGTTCTACTCGTCTCCTCATAGAGTGCCCACACGGCTATTATTGGTGGTATAATTAATCGCGTATACCTAGTTTCTTGATTTGACTGCATTTTGATCAAATTAACGACGAAAATGAACTTTTTAAAATAGAAAATGGCCTTTCCACTCACTACACGAAGACTTTTTCAGTGAACATCTGAATGTAAACATGTGAAGAGTCGGTACCAAGTACAACCATTCGTTGGAAAGCTCTCAATTTATATAGTATTTTTCTTGTAGTTACATATTTATTTATATAACATTTATAGGGTTTTAGACCAAATTAAATGTCAATCAATTATTTATTTTATTATTGCCAAAGACTCCACATTTATTATTGTTGTTTTTTATTTAACGGATGACTAGCATCGCAAAAACACATTCTGTGTTCCTATGATTTCATACAGAGTATGGAAAAAGAAATAAACCGGGGGGTGCAGGGGGGCGGAGCCCCCCGCCGAGGCGCAAAGCGCCGAGTTTTTCGGTAGGTCATCGCAAAAACACATTCTGTGTTAAAATCGATCTTTCCCTTTGTAAGCTTTTTGGGCGTGTTTCAGTAACAAGTTCTTTTCTAAAAGGGGGAAAAGGGGGTTCGCGATACTGAAAACAAAGAAAATATATCGGAATCTTAAATTACGAATAATGAAGTTACTTATCTGTTTGATGGTGGTAGGTAGCGATCTCCCGAGCGGCTTGGAGATGAGGCGTAGCGTTCCACTTTACCTTGTTGACTTATTTCAATAATGTTATACCTGAAGGGTGGTTTCACCTGAAGGGTGTCTGTATCGATATCTCTGTTCAAATAAAGACTCTACGTTAAATTGTGTTATTCTTTCAAGCAAAACCCTAGATCGATACACTTAGTTACTCTTTGATAAACCAGAACCTGGGGTGTCGGTAAGTTGAAATAAGAAGATTAAGTTTCAACCCAATGTTTCTTAACTTTAATTCCAGGAAAGTCAATGCGGCGATACAGGTACGTATGACTTTCAATACACGTGACACAGGTAAGTTCGGCAAGTCTCGATCCCAGGGACTGATCGCCTGAGGGGCGTTACTGCAAGATATCAAAAGGTAAGAAAGGTAAGTTTGGTTCCTAATTATGACTAGGTAGTTTTAAGTCTTAGTATAAGATGCGTTACACTTATGGATAGATGCGATACAGGTAAGTTATAGGTTAGATACAGGTAAGTCTTTTGTAGTTCTACTTTCGTTATAGCTATGTTTCACTGAGTTGCGTACCTCTACCTCTAAATTGGCCAATTATAGATAGGTAGGATTTAGTTTTAAACACTCACGTTCCGGGTTACCGAAGCGAGTCCGGGCGTGGTGATGCGATGCAGTTGAAGGGGAGAGCCGGGAACGGACTGGGTTGATGTGTCCTCCGATGCGACGATCCGGTCAGGTTTCACGCGATCCAGGGGGCGGGACGGGGCAAGAGCACTGGCGACGTTTCACTCGTTACAACCTAGTGACTTGTTGGAGGCAGGAGGAATTAGCTGGGGCGTATCGGTATATTGCGATACAGGGGAGAGCGCTTCAGAGACGGGGGGTGAGAGCTTCGAGACAGCTGGCAAGGCTTTAGCTTCAGGACTAGTTAGTTTCCTCTAAAACATTTCATTATGAAGATCATTTTGGCGGCCATTTGTCTTCTCCCTCCTCCTTGGTTGGTCGTCCTCTCCTCTTCAAATTGCACAGGTTGGACAGGTTGCTTAGATGGATGTGATGGATGACTTTTCCTTTGTGTTGACAGTTGATTGTTTTGTGCTCTATGGTGGAATTCGAGCGTATGGAAGTAGGGAGACCACGCCCTCTTAAAGTGGTCTCTTGTGGGCATAGGACCCTGGTCCCCCAAAGGGAATCAGGACTTACGGGCGGTTGGCGCCTGTGAGGGGAAACAGTGAGCAACTAGGCTGTTGCTCACACCTTCTTCTTTCTCAACACAGACTGGGGATCGGGTTTTCAGGTAGACAGGATGGTTTTGCCCTTAAAAAAAGGCCATTTTCTTTTCAAAAAAGTTTACTTTTCGTCTTTTTTGTGATCAAAATATAGTCGAATTGTAAAACTAACATCACAACGTGATTCAGCGTAAAAAAATAATCATGTGTCACACTTGGGTACTTGTACATGCACATTTTGAAGCAACCACGCGGTTGCGCATCTTTGAGCGCACGCTAAGCGGGTTGCGCGCAATGAAAAAAGAAAAAAAAATCGGTTGAGGGCTGAAATGTTGAATGAAATTTCACGTAAAATCCGAATCTGCAATATAAATGGGGTCTCATTTGAAAAAACGAGGTTGGTGTGCGTTGCGAACGATTGCGCTCGTGCGCAATGCGCACCATGGTCATAATATGACCATTTTTGAATTCAAAAAGAAAAACATCGTTTAACCCTTATTTGAACGATTTTAGCAGGGAGGGGGGGGGGGAGATTTTTCGTGGACACTCTGTAAATTAATGTACTCGTATTGTTTACAGCATTTCTGTCTCCGTCATCTCAACTTTGTGGTCTGTGGGAGGTTTTTCTGTAGACTATGATTTATCAAGCATAATCTTCTTTCTTATCAGTATACCTTGATCCTTTTTTTTTTTGGTTTAGAGGTTGGGAGGTAGGATTTTTTGGAGCTTAATTCATAGTTTTCCGTCTTGTTTTACCACCCTTCATTACTTTGCGAGATGGTGGTCTACTCTTAGTTCGATCTAGTCTTAGTTCATCGTCATCATCAATGTCTTCGGCATCTTCCTCTTCTTTTACATCGGATATACCTCCATCATCTTCTTCTTCAGTTGAAGTTATTTCCATTGTTTTCTGTGTTGTTGGGCCCGTTGGCATTACTCTTAGACAAGGTGGTCTAGTCTTAGTTCGATCTGTTACTGGAGTGATCCATTCATCGTCATCATCAATGTCTTCGGCATCTTCTTCTCCTGTTACATCGGATATACCTCCATCATCTTCTTCTTCAGTTGAAGGTATTTTCATTGTTTTCTGTGTTGTTGGGCCCGTTGTCATTACTTTTAGAGACGGTGGTCTAGTCTTAGTTCGATCTGTTACTGCAGTGATCCATTCATCGTCATCATGAATGTCTTTGACATCTTCTTCTCCTGTTACATCGGATATACCTCCATCATCTTCTTCTTCTTCAGTTGAATGTATTTCCATTGTTTTCTGTGTTGTTGGGCCCGTTGTCATTACTTTTAGAGACGGTGGTCTAGTCTTAGTTCGATCTGTTACTGCAGTGATCCATTCATCGTCATCATGAATGTCTTTGACATCTTCTTCTCCTGTTACATCGGATATACCTCCATCATCTTCTTCTTCAGTTGAATGTATTTCCATTGTTTTCTGTGTTGTTGGGCCCGTTGTCATTACTTTTAGAGACGGTGGTCTAGTCTTAGTTCGATCTGTTACTGCAGTGATCCATTCATCGTCATCATGAATGTCTTTGACGTCTTCTTCTCCTGTTACATCGGATATACCTCCATCATCTTCTTCTTCAGTTGAAGGTATTTCCATTGTTTTCTGTGTTGTTGGGCCCGTTGTCATTACTTTTAGAGACGGTGGTCTAGTCTTAGTTCGATCTGTTACTGGAGTGATCCATTCATCGTCATCATCAATGACTTCGGCATCTTCTTCTCCTGTTACATCGGATATACCTCCATCATCATCTTCTTCAGTTGAAGGTATTTCCATTGTTTTCTGTGTTGTTGGGCCCGTTGTCATTACTTTTAGAGACGGTGGTCTAGTCTTAGTTCGATCTGTTACTGCAGTGATCCATTCATCGTCATCATCAATGTCTTCGGCATCTTCTTCTCCTGTTACATCGGATATACCTCCATCATCTTCTTCTTCAGTTGAAGGTATTTCCATTGTTTTCTGTGTTGTTGGGCCCGTTGTCATTACTTTTAGAGATGGTGGTCTAGTCTTAGTTCGATCTGTTACTGGAGTGATCCATTCATCGTCATCATCAATGTCTTTGGCATCTTCTTCTCCTGTTACATCGGATATAACTCCATCATCTTCTTCTTCAGTTGAAGGTATTTCCACTGTTTTCTGTGTTGTTGGGCCCGTTGTCATTACTTTTAGAGACGGTGGTCTAGTCTTAGTTCGATCTGTTACTGGAGTGATCCATTCATCGTCATCATCAATGTCTTCGGCATCTTCTTCTCCTGTTACATCGGATATACCTCCATCATCTTCTTCTTCAGTTGAGGGTATTTCCATTGTTTTCTGTGTTGTTGGGCCCGTTGTCATTACTTTTAGAGACGGTGGTCTAGTCTTAGTTCGATCTGTTACTGGAGTGATCCATTCATTGTCATCATCAATGTCTTCGGCATCTTCTTCTCCTGTTACATCGGATATACCTCCATCATCTTCTTCAGATGAAGGTATTTTCATAGTTTTCTGTGTTTTCGGGCCCGTTGTCATTAATTTTAGAGACGGTGGTCTAGTCTTAGTTCGATCTGTTACTGGAGTGATCCCTTCATCGCCATCATAAATATCTTTGACATCATCTTCTACTCTTACATCAAATACATCTCCATCATCCTCTTCTCCAGTTGTAGGTATTTTCATAGTTTTCCGTGTTGTTGGACTCGTCGTCATTACTTTTAGAGACGGTGGTCTAGTCTTAGTTCGATCTGTTACTGGAGTGATCCATTCATCGTCATCATAAATGTCTTTGACATCATCTTCTACTCTTACATCAAATACACCTACATCATCCTCTTCTCCAGTTGTAGGTATTTTCATAGTTTTCCGTGTTGTTGGACTCGTCGTCATTACTTTTAGAGACGGTGGTCTAGTCTTAGTTCGATCTGTTACTGGAGTGATCCCTTCATCGCCATCATAAATATCTTTGACATCATCTTCTACTCTTACATCAAATACATCTCCATCATCCTCTTCTCCAGTTGTAGGTATTTTCATAGTTTTCCGTGTTGTTGGACTCGTCGTCATTACTTTTAGAGACGGTGGTCTAGTCTTAGTTCGATCTGTTACTGGACAGATCCATTCATCGTCATCATAAATGTCTTCGGCATCATCTTCTCCTGTTAAATCGGATATACCTCCATCATCTTCTTCTTCAGTTGGAGGTATTTTCATTGTTTTCCGTGTTGTTGGGCCCGTTGTCATTACTTTTAGAGACGGTGGTCTAGTCTTAGGTCGATCTGTTACTGGAGTGATCCATTCATCGTCATCATAAATGTCTTTGACATCATCTTCTACTCTTACATCAAATACACCTTCATCATCCTCTTCTCCAATTGTAGGTATTTTCATAGTTTTCCGTGTTGTTGGACTCGTCGTCATTACTTTTAGAGACGGTGGTCTAGTCTTAGTTCGATCTGTTACTGGACAGATCCATTCATCGTCATCATAAATGTCTTCGGCATCATCTTCTACTCTTACATCAAATACCCCTCCATCATCTTCTTCTTCAGTTTGAGGTATTTTCATTCTTTGTGTTGTTGGGCTCTTCGTCACTTTCGTTGCAGTTTGTGTTTTTGTAGTACGTTTCGTGGGTCTTTTAGTCATACCTTTCGTAGTTGGCCTTGTTGTACTCATTGTCTTAGTTATTGTTGTCTGTCTTATTGGTTTTGCTGTAGTTTGTTTCGTCATTATTTCTTCTTCATTTTGTGAAGTCCCGCATTCTTCTTCTTCAGTGTTCCTACTGTTATGCTCTTCATCACATGAACCACCTAATTCTTCGTTGGAGGTTTTTGGAGTTGTACTTCGTTGCATAATGCCTTCCCCATCAAGTACTTTTGGTTGACATTCAAAGTTGTATGTTTTCGGTTTTTTATGGGACCCTTTCAATATTTCGAATTTTCCTCGGCATACATGCCAATCTTTGGCCAAGTATGTCATGTGGTAGGTAGTTGTTTCGCCGTTAACCTGAATAATCAAAATGTCTTGGTCAATATACTTACAAGAGCCTACATATTTTTATTATAGGTGATTTATTGATACTAGCTAACATCATTATTAATCAAGAACCTAAATGATTATTTAACATTCATTAGTGCTGTGGAAAGATCTATTTGTCTTGTTGAGTTGATTTACGATAAAATTAGCATTGTACCCGTGTATTGATCTTTTTGAGGTTATGTGTTAATGTTATAACTGGAAGTAGACTTAACAAGGATTCGATTATGAGCGCCAAAGTTGTATGACCTGCGACAAGCTGTGACATGGCTTGGTTGAGACCTGTAAATGTCGATATTGCGGTCCCAATCATTCCTGAAGGGGGCTAATTTTCAATTTCAAAATTTAGGATTAAATTGATAATAATCTAATTAAGATTTGTATTGACTGTTTTGACTCAAAGGGAACACAATTTGACTCAGGACAATTTTGTTATTCCTCCCCCTACTGGACTACTTACTACTCTGCACGATTTTACTGGCTAGATGTTAATGCATCCAAATTGGTAGCGAGCAGTCAAGTGAGGTCAGCACTTCAATTTGGAGCTACTACTATTCAACTACCGGCCATTAACTGGGACTGACTCAAAGACATCTCAATTCAATTGCCGGTAGTCAATTTCGTAGTTGGAAAGTACAAGTTGTAAGGTTGATATGAATTGAACTTAACGACGTCTCATTTCAACCTCACAACTTGTTTAAAATTGAATTTACTTGAGCAAATTACTATTTACTGGCGATCAGAACCAAAAGGACCTCAGCATGCCCCTTCCAGTAAATAGTATTATAGGAATTTTGATCAAAAGGATCGTAAGCAGTCTTATAAGGTTCGGAGTAAGCAAAGATTTGACTTGGGAAATCTTGGAAGAAAAACTCCAACTTTTCCAATATATTGGCAGAATAGGCGGTTTGTAACTGGCTGAAGGCTAGGGACTTTTTGAATTGAATGGTGCCTCAAGGGCCGGCGTACGCCCTTATGACGAAGGGGTAGTTGCGAGAGGGGGAGAGTCTTCACTCGAGGCAACCCCCGTCCTACCCTGGAAGGGTTCTCCCTGAAGGGGATAGCTCCTCCTATTTTGCCAGGACCTCTTTCGTTATTTTTATTGCGAATATACTATAATAAATAGTGGTTCACCACATTGACTATTTACATATTTATCGAAAATACCTACTCTTGAGGAGCGTGGGAACATGGTATACGCCTTCGCACATACAGAATATTACCGCACGTATAGCGTTGCCCATAGGGCAACCCATAGAGAAGTCAAATCTTTTTGCGAAAATGCTTGAAGAACGCTTTCTCCCTAATAACATTCAATCCGTAGCGCAAATTGATCCAGAAGACTCAGGGAATCACTGTTTCCCCTCCCCACCTCTCTACACCGAAGTAGAGAGGTGTGTGTTAAAAGAGCCGTTACTTCATCTCCTACCCGAAAAGCCCCGGGACTAAATCTTATCGTCCAGCCTCTGATCCTCAGAGGACCTCGAAAATTATTTACACATCTAGCACACATCTTCACATGTTGTGCTAGATTGGGTTATTTTCCGAAGTAGTGGAAGCACACTTCTATCTGCTTGATACCAAAACCTAATAAACCACCACACTTGCCTTCATCCTACCGACCAATCAGTCCGTCTTGTCTAAGAAATTTGAGCGTCTTTTTTTCCCACACCTGCAGCTTTATTATAAACTAGTCATCTGATACCAGACCAGCACTTTGGGTTCCGGCAATCACACTCATGTCCGCTACAGTTACAAAAATATACGAACTACATCAAACATGCATTTCAAAAGCACCAATTTTGCATGTCAGCATAATATGCTCATATTATATGAAAATAAAAATTTCTGATGATTTTCACGTACAACCAATCGTTCCTGGGGAAAACTAACTTCCTCATTTTCCACCCCACAAAAATCGTTCACCACTCATTGGAAAGCTCTCAATTTATTAAACATAAGACATATTTATACATAAAATGTATTTTTCAAATATATGAAAAAATATGAAAATATTATTTCGATGTAGAACAAGACTTTGTCAGAACCTGGCACGGAGGTTTGCTCCTGAAACTACGCTCTCACCTCCCCAATAACCTGTATTCCATGGTACATCACTACCTAACTGATCGCTCATTTGTGGTGACAATCCAGAATGAACATCCAAGACGAGAATATTGAGGGTATCCGTACCACAAGGAAGCGTCTGGGCCCAATCCCTCTACTCCACATATTGTCATGACATGCTTCTACCATCCAGCCAAGCCGCCTCTGTATTACCAAAGACAGCAAATACCAAAAGCAACCGGCCATAAGTATTTAGGGATTTACCTAGATAAGTGGCTTACGTTCAAGGAGCATGTTTCAGAACTCGTAGGAAGAGTGCGGAGTAGAGTTACATGTTTGAAGTCACTGCTTGGAAGTAGTCACGTGTCGCTCCACAATAAAATTTTGGTTTACAAAACGCTTATCCGACCGATTTGGACATTTGGAATAAATGTAAGAGGCACCTGCTCACGCTCACAATTCAGGAGATTGGAGCAACAACTAAATTCCATCCTCCAACGTCGGTTAAACAGACGCTTCCGTTTGTCAGCAACGAAACCATTTACAATGATTTCGAGTTGGACACTCCCACTAAAACTTTAACTAAACACCTGAACAGGTTTATTACGAGTAACGAGGACCACTTCGACCCTCTCGTCGCTGATGGACTCAGAGACCGGAAGTACAGCGACTAGTAAGACCTCGCTACATTATAGACATGATAAATAGGGTGTGCGCCTGGACAGGGAAAACTGTTTATTGTTATTTTTAATCTAAGGTAGACCTCATTCTGAGAATTTTGGTACCAACCGCGACCTTCTAGTGTGTGTAAATCTTTTCCCATGAATTTTTAAAGTTTCGACCGTTTATGACGTCACAGTGGTCCCGCCCAGGCGAGAGGGGCGCGTTACGTCATAAACCGTCGAAACTTTGAAAAATCATAGAAACAGATCTACTCACGCTAGAAGGTCGCGGTTGGTGCCAAAATTCTCAGGATGTTCTAATTTCGTTTAAAAATCTAAAAAAGGCTTATTATTGAATAATGAACCAAAAACCGTCTGCCAAGTGGGTGTGGCACATAGCTTCCTCGTATCCATAACCCGATTATATAGATGATCCGATGCATAGTAGTTAATCTCAAAACACCAATCTCTAAGTACCTTCCACTATCCTCATAGGGGATCATCTACACGCTAATCTGGACAATCCTAGAAAATTTCATCAAATTCGTATGAAAAATTAAGTGAGTAGATGTATGTGATTGGATCAAAAAAATACTTAACCTCGGCTGGGATTCGAACCCGCGACCCCTAGTTGACATTTGAAGTTATGGCTGTTACAAGGAATTCACGTTTGCGCATGCGCAGTCGCTTCTATCAGTCAGGGGATGATGATTTTCATAGGGGACTATCTTCAACCTAATCCACATAATAGAGGCTGGACTCGGGCTCGGAGAAGCAAGACCCGACACCTGAGAATCCAGTTGAAATAACTACGCCCCTGAATCAGGGGCTCCCACCCATTATCGCCTCTGGAAATAGCGCCCAGAGACGTAGGTATGTATTTCTAATCCGCAAGGGAGTGGAAATAGAATCTGCCATCAAGCAGGCCCTTGAGGCCCCCATGAAAAGAAAAAAAGCTGGGGACTCAGCGGACACTACTCCTGACAAACGGAAGGATAAGAAGAGGAGGACCCACTCTGATGCCCCTGCCCCCAAGAAAAAGCGTAAATATAATGAAGTGGCACAGGGAATCAAGGTGGGTATTTTCCACGCAAATTATCCTTCTGTTTTCCTCACATCGGAGCAGATGAACCTGATACAAGACAGTATTGTCGAGGCCATTTTCGAGCTAGACCTAGATGGTCCGAAACCTGGCTTCTCAGAGACATCTTATAGAAGGGGATGGCTTTGCATGAGATGTATAGATGAGGAATCATCTAATTGGCTCAAAAGCTTCATCCCCTCCTGCAAACCCTGGGATGGAGGAAACCTCAAGATCCTTGATGGCAAGGATCTACCAAAGCCCAGGGTAGCCACAGCGTTCCTTCCAAAATGCGCGGAAGAAACGAACGAAAGAATCTTTCACTTTCTCGCACGACAGAACAGAGGCTTGAATGTAGAGTCGTGGAGAGTCCTCTCACGCAAGCGTGAAGGAGCATTGTCGACCTTGATGACCCTTCTAATTGATGCTGAGTCTGCAGAAATTCTGGAGAGCAACCCAGAAGTCAGCATAAAATTAGCAAGGGGTACTATTCGTCCGAGGCTCCTGAATAAAGAACCTCAGAAGAATTCTGAAAAGAAGAAGGCTGCGTCCAAGGAAGTGGAAACTCCCACCAACGAGGACCCAGTGCTCCAGGAGGATGCTGCCCTCGAGCATGCAACCTTAAACCTGGAGATGCTTAATGTGAGTGAGTCTGGGGGATCTGAAACACCCACTGGGTCGGAACCCCCTGCAAAACCACTCAAAGATTTCCGACCTCCGCTTCAAGGAGGAGCAGGGAAGTCTAAAAAACCTCTCCCCCAACCCCTTGAGAAGAAGAAGAAGAAGGAGAAGGAGAAAGGGAGGGGGAGTAGAGGGAAGAAGTGACTCCCTCTAATCTACGCCTCCTCCAGGTAAATCTTCACACTGCCCGGGCTGCCACGGCAGTCCTGGGTAGGAACTTTGCCTGGAGGGGGTGTGATATTGCCCTGGTGCAGGAGCCATGGGCAGGAGAGGGGCACGTAAAAGGCTTCTCTTCGACCACAGGTAGGCTGATCTATTGTAACACTGTTGAACGGCCAAGAGCCGCTATTCTCATAAAAAACACAGTGAAATTCTTACCAATGTATGAATTTATTTCCAGAGATCTGGTGGCAGTAGTCCTAGAGGAGAGAGTTGGGGAGGGTGTTCGCCGCACTGTAGTGGCGAGCGCCTATTTTCCTGGTAATGAAGAGTGTGCTCCTCCACTAGAAGTAAAGAAAATGATGGAATACTGCCAAGAAAATAGCCTCCATTACTTGGTTGGCTGTGATGCAAACGCTCACCACCTTGTCTGGGGAAGCACAGACACCAACATGCGTGGTGAGTCACTGTTTGACTTTCTAACAGCATGTGGATCGGTGGTGGTAAATGTGGGGTCAACTCCTACGTTTGTTACTAGAGCTAGAAGTGAAGTTCTGGATATTACCTTTGCCAGTCCTTTCTCTGCTGCAAGAATAAAGGACTGGCAGGTTCTGAATGAAATTTCAATGTCAGATCACAAAATAATAGCCTTTGAGCTTATGAATTCACGAACATATAGTGAAACATACCGAAACCCCAAAAATGCAGATTGGATTCTATATCGAGCCCTGTTGGAGGACGAGCTCGCTGGGATGGATGTGGTAATCCAAACAACTGCAGATTTGGAGAGAGTTGTAAACTCTGTAAATGCAGCAATTCACAGTAGCTATGAGGAATGCTGTCCGGTTAAAACCAAAACAACAAACCGAAACGTCCCATGGTGGAATAATGAGCTAAACAAGCTCAGGAAAACAACGAGGAGACTTTTCAACAGAGCTAAGAGCAGTGGGGCATGGGAGGCCTACACCACAGCCCTGACTGCTTACAACAAAGCTTTGCGAAAAGCCAAGAGAAAATCCTGGAGAGACTTCTGTGAGGGCATGGAGGACCAGCCGACCGTGGCCAAAACTCAGAAGATTCTTTCCAAGGAGAGGCCCATGCCCTTGGGCTGTATTCAAAAGACAGATGGGGTGTTCACTAAGAGTGCTAAGGAGACCCTGGAAGTGCTCTTGGAGACGCATTTTCCTGGCTCTCGCATATTGCCTGATGGGAATCTGGAACAAACTGCTCCAGTCTACTGTCACCCTCCAAATTGGGTAATACGTGCTTCAAAGAAATTAGTGACACCTGAAAAGCTAAAATGGGCCATTGGCTCATTTAAGCCCTTTAAGGCTCCTGGACTGGATGGGGTGATTCCGGCCATGCTACAGCATGGTATGGGGGTGCTCATTCCAGTCCTAGTTAAGGTCTTTAGGGCTAGTTACCAACTCGCTTACATCCCTGAAGCGTGGAGGAAGGTGAAGGTCGTTTTTATCCCAAAGGCCGGTAAAAACTTGTCTCGGGCCAGGGATAATCGACCCATCAGCCTCTCATCCTTCCTACTGAAAGTTATGGAAAAAGTGGTTCATATAAATATAAAACAAGAATGTCTTTCCATAAGACCTCTACAGAAATCCCAACATGCCTACCAGAAGGGCAAATCTACAGAGACTGCCCTGAATCAGCTGGTGGACATGATTTGGAGAACTCTGGAGGCTAAAGAACTAGCGCTCGGCTGCTTCCTGGACATAGGAGGTGCTTTTGATAACACCTCCTATGAATCAATAGAGAAAGCCGCGAACGAAAGGAATATTGATCCTCAAACAGTAAAATGGATCAAGGTCATGCTGAACAAGCGGATCGTATACTCTGAGGTAGGGGCGAGTTCCCTTGCAGTCATTCCTTCAAGAGGATGCCCACAGGGGGGAGTACTCTCCCCCTTACTATGGCTACTTGTAGTTGACTCTCTTCTCCTTGAACTTAAGGAGGAGGGCTTTGATGCAATAGGGTATGCAGACGATTTGGCCATTATTGTAAGGGGCAAATTCGACTGTGTCATATCCAACAGAATGCAAAGAGCCCTACACATCATCCATAAGTGGTGTACAGCAGAGGGTTTACGTGTGAACCCAGATAAAACAGTGTTGGTACCTTTTTCCAACAGGCGTAAGCTGAACCTCAAGGTGCTTAATTTTGGTGGAACAAAACTATCCACTAAAACGGAAGTTAAGTACCTGGGGGTTACCATGGACCATAAATTAACATGGAACTCACACATAGGAAAGATTGCCAACAAGGCAAGATACATCCTATGGGCTGGACAAAGAATGTTTAGCAAAACCTGGGGACTAAAGCCAAAAATGATACTATGGTTATATACAGCCATCATCAGGCCTATAGTCTCCTATGCTGCCCTTGTATGGTGGCCCAAAACCAACCAAGTAGCTGTCCAGAGGATTTTTAACAAAGTCCAAAGGCAAGCATGTTTGGGAATCACTGGCACTATGCCCACTTGCCCTACCGCAGCAATGGAGGTACTTTTGGACCTCTCGCCGCTACATATCCATGTACAAAGAGTGGCCTTTCTAGGGGCTGCAAGGCTGCTACGGCTGGGATACATAAGACTGGGATCCAGGG
Organism: Apolygus lucorum; assembly: GCA_009739505.2. Lineage (NCBI taxonomy): Eukaryota > Metazoa > Arthropoda > Insecta > Hemiptera > Miridae > Apolygus > Apolygus lucorum. The sequence goes on along the minus strand of CM019176.2, from coordinate 63,747,848 downwards.
TCAACCACCACAAAATTCTTGAGAAATATGAAGGTGGAATGGCTCTGACAGTCTCTGATCTTATGATAGAAAAACAAAACTTTGAAATACCTTTCAAGGTGGTCATTAGTGATAGAGACCACTGGAAAAAGGGGATGCCCAACCTTGCACCGGGCTCTCTTGTGTGGTATACAGATGGATCAGTCATGTGTGGAAGATCTGGCATAGGCATTAAAGGCCCTACGGCCAGCCTTGTAAAGTCTCTCGGGACGAATGCCACAATCTTTCAGGCAGAGGTCCATGCAATTCAACTGTGCGCTGAGGAAATGCTGAATAAGCATATCAACAGAGCCAAAGTGTACATCTTGTCAGACAGTCAGGCTGCCCTGAAGGCCATTGCTTCATACACTATAACCTCGAAGCTGGTCTGGGAATGCCTGAATACCCTCAAAACTGTGGCCCAGGACAACCAGGTCACCCTACTCTGGATTCCTGGACATGAGGGTCATGAGGGTAATGAAACTGCTGATCGTCTTGCGAAAAGAGGCTCAGAGTCCCTGCCAATTGGGCCGGAACCATTCCTGGGAACCACCAAAAGCTGCTTACAGAATGTGGTTAACAACTGGGAAAGAAATGAGCGAGTAGAATACTGGCAGAACCTCCCAGGCCTGAGACAGGCAAAACTATTTGTGACGTTCTCTAAGAAACGGGCTAAAGAACTCATAGCTATGCCTAAGAAGGACGTCAGAATTCTTGTGGGTCTGCTAACAGGTCACTGCCCACTTCGCTATCACCTAAAGAAGATAGGCAAACTAACAACGGACATTTGCCGCTTCTGCGACATGGAAACGGAAGATGTCGAACACATCTTGTGCCACTGTGAAGCACTGGGTCGAGCTAGATACACAATCCTCGGAAGTGATGTCTTAGCTCCTGACACCATCTCTAAGGTGGCATACACCGATCTTCTCTGCTTTGCCAAAAAGTGGGGAGAAGGGGTTTTCAGTAAACCCTTCTTAGTAGGCTAATACAGCCTGGAGGCACTCCACAATAGATCTTGTTGGTCGCAGTGGAAGGAGTTTGTATATCAACTCAATTAAGACCTCCTACTCTTATAATAAAAAAAAAAAAAAAAAAAAAAAAATCCACATAATCCCTGAAAATTTCATCGAAATCGAGTGAAAAATGTGGAAGTTATGGCCGTTACAAGGAAATTCACGTTTGCGCATGCGCAGTGGCTACTATCAGCTCGAAGGTGATGATTTTCATAAGGGCCCATCTAAATACCAATCTGTAACATCCCTGAAAGTTTCATTGAAATCGGATGGAAAATGTACAAGTTATGGCCGTTACAAGGAATTCACGTTTGCGCATGCGCAGTCGCTTCTATCAGTCCGAGGATGATGATTTTCATAGGGGACCGTCTTCAACCTAATCCACATAATCCCTGAAAATTTCATCAAAATCTAGTGAAAAATGTGGAAGTTATGGCCGTTTTTTTTTTTTTTTTTTTTTTTTAAATAACTCCCCTCAAAGACAAAATGTCTTTTTTGACGGAGGGGGCACGCCATAAAATAAAAATAAATTAATTAATAATTAAATAATGGGGAGGACGCCCAGGACTCACCCGACGCCGGCCCTAGGGATGAGGGAAGATGAGGAAGGTGGGGGTGGGAGAGAGGGATGAAGGGAAGTGCCTCTATAGAACGACCACCAGTTCAAATATGAGCCGAGCAGGACACGGGTGGTGATACCACGGAGTACGCCTACTGAGATGCCCAACTCACGCAACTCCGTGGCACTTTTCCCGCACCACACCCCGCGCCATGATAAGGTTGCAGCCATCACCCTGATGTTGTTGGGTGCCACTCCTTTTAGCTCCGACACCGCTTGCCGTAAATCATTTCTATCATACTTTCTTATCTTAGCCCGCCAAGTCTGCTCCATGGAAATTCACGTTTGCGCATGTGCAGTGGCTACTATCAGCCCGAAGGTGATGATTTTCATAAGGGACCATCTAAATACTAATCTGTAACATCCCTGAAAGTTTCATTGAAATCGGATGGAAAATGTACAAGTTATGGCCGTTACAAGGAATTCACGTTTGCGCATGCGCAGTCGCTTCTATCAGTCCGAGGATGATGATTTACATAGGGGATCGTCTACATACCAACCCGCACAATCCCCGAAAATTTCATCGGAATCGGACAATAACTTCGTATAGTTATGCGCGTTACAAGGAATTCATGACAGACAGACAGACACACAGACACACAGACAGACAGACAGACACGGAACCAAAATTGTTCAGAAAGGTCTGAAACGCAAAACGCGAGTGAAAATTTTGATTTTGGTGAACCTTTTTTTTTCGTCCTTGAAAAGTAACACAAAGCTTCCGCAACCTTGGTAGACTCGGAAGCAAAAACGCTGCAAATTATTACACAACGGTTTATTATTTTTATATAGATCACTCGTCTACAAAATCACCAACCATCCAATATGAAGAGAAAAATAAAAAAATTAAAATAAAATCAAAAAATAAAAAAATCCAAAAAAAATCGAAAAAATCAAAAAAAAAAAACTCGGCGCTTTGCGCCTCGGCGGGGGGCTCCGCCCCCCTGCACCCCCCGGTTTATTTCTTTTTCCATACTCTGTATGAAATCATAGGAACACAGAATGTGTTTTTGCGATACTAGTCATCCGTTAAATAAAAAACAACAATAATAAATGTGGAGTTGACATTAACATGACAACCAATAAACATATCACCAGATGTTTTTTCTGTTGCTTTTTCGTGACGATTTTTTTTCGGTAGGTCATCGCAAAAACACATTCTGTGTTAAAATCAAAATCACCAACCATCGATTGCATTTCGGTCAGCTCTAATTTGAACGGAGATTAGGCCTCTTTTGCGATTCACACTCGTGTTTGGATTTATATATATATATATATTTCAATATAAACCCTTAAATTTTCGTAGGGAGCGAACGGTTTGTCCTACAGAGCTCCACGTGGTCTCAAAAAATTCTAAAAATTCTATAGAATCTTAATTTGAAGGAAAAACAATACCTTTATATCGAAATTTTTTGAGTTAGGGCGTTTTCAAAATTTCAAAATTGATTTTGGAACCCTTAGGAGTGACCTACATCAACCAAAAGCTTCGGGGCACAACTAGACCCCAAATGGAGCCTACATACCAAATTTCATCAAAATCGGTCAATGCTAAGTGGCAAAAGTGCCGCGTACGGCGTACGGCGTACGGCGGACGGACGGCAAAATTTTTATTCGATTTTTGGATTCTACGTACCTTGAAACGTAAACCATCAAATTTTGTGGGGGTGTTAAAATTTTTTTTTTCTTGGTCGATTCCAAAGGTTCATTATTGAAAATAATAAACCAAAATCAAGGCGCACACCCTATGAACAACTAATTTTTTTATTGATATTTTTTTCTCTCAATATCGAATTTATATAAGCACAACATGTACTGATTTGTATTGATGCAAGCATTTTAATGTAATCTCTAAAGTGGTACTTCCATGGAAAGTGGCATTGTACAAAACTGCGAGTAATAAAAGCGCTGTTATTCAGTCATTGAGGTATGTTTATTGTAAACGGTCTTATTGAGGCCCAGTTTTTCAAACCGTATACGCCGTGATTGTGGGAGCTGTGATCAATTATAGATAGCCATTTTTTTACGGTCGCTATTTTGGGGGCGTATTTTGGGGTTTCTGGGGTTTCTTATATTTCTCGTTGCTCCATTCACGACGATGTTTGTTTTCGTTGGTTTCGGCGTGAATCTTTATTTCCGTGGTAGGTTCGCAATTTCGGGCTGATATAGGTATGCAAAATTTGGCTACCGTTCCAGTATCATGAACTCTGTTGCGAAGGTATTTTTTCAAGTCTTAATATCTCCAGTGATAAAGGCATAATAAGTACCTTGTAGGAATGAATGTGTTCTGTACCTTATCTGCTCAGGGGATGATTTTGCTCGTATAGCGCTGACGAAATCGAGTTTTTCGCCATGTATACTTGCCGCATGTATACTTTTAAAATAGAAAAAGACTACATTCATATCTAGTACGTAAGCCTTTGAGATCTTTGAGAAAATTAAAGTCGAGTAAGACTTACATGTTTCTACACTCGCAACAAAGCTCATGAAACAGGAACGGACGCCAAATTTTTCAACCAGCACGAAATCATACGAAAATAATGAACAATCACGTAGAACTCTTCACTCTTCTTCGATGCACAAATGTTTGTACACTCGCAACAGAGCTCTTGACATGGGAACGGACTCCAAATTTTTAATATCAGTACACATTTTGTGCGAAAGCAACGAAAAATCAGAGTTTGTCATCATCACTACCTACCTACCATATTTTCGCTGCATAATCAAGTTTATTTAAAGAAATAGGGAGTTGTGGGAGCCTTCATTAGGAAATTTGATTACTGGTTGCTATGGACGGTTGAAAGACGTTTGACCGATCACAACACCCGTCAAATCTTTAACAAAATCTTTAACCTAGGGGTTAAGGCAATTTAGCGGGCCGCTATTCTTCTACTACAGTTAGAAAAACGCTCTCGTCTTTTACGGCCGCTATCGCTAACTACGGTTTGAAAAATCGGGCTTGAATATAATAAAGATTAAAAAAAAAAAAAAAAACATACAGAATAGATATTGAAACCTTAAAGCGCGAAGGCGCTATGTCCATCTGTCCGCGTCAGCGACCTTAGCTAGAAGGTTCGGCCTAACCTGTGGTGTTAATACAAACAGGTTCGGCCTAACCTGTGGTGTTAATGCAAACAGGTACCTAGAGGAGCTGATAGTCATGACTAGCTCCCCTAGGGCTCTCGTGTGGTGAGTTCCTTCCACTCCCTCAATCACCCTTCTAGGGTTTTCGGCGTTTCATCTATCTGCTTACAGATGGAGGGGGTTGCGAAATCCAGTTTGGATCGGCTCTCCTTGAAATCAAATAGTAGTTATTTGTCCGCGTCAGCGAACATTTCAATTACAATCTAAATTTCAACTTCTGGCCATATGATTTCTAAATCCATTTCGATATAATTTTTTAAATACGACATGTGAGTTGTTTGAATAAAGAAATAAAGGATTCGTTTTCGAAGATTCCTACGGTAAAGTTTGTATTTTCTCGTAGAGATAATTTTTGAAAGTAGTGTTGATAAAACTGTAAAGTGTTGTCTTGGTCAGTTCGAGTAGAGCTCACCTAGAACGAACTTTATACCATCCACATTCTAAGTTTTTAATATACTTATATTTTGCTTCCGAGTCTACCAAGGTAGCGGAAGCTTTGTTTTCACTTTTCAAGGACGAAAAAAAAAGTTCTCCAAAATCAAAATTTCCACTCGCGTTTTGCGTTTTAGACCTTTCTGAACAATTTTGGTTCCGTGTCTGTGTGTCTGTCTGCCTGTCATGAATTCCTTGTAACGCGCATAACTATACGAAGTTGTCCGATTTATGTGAAATTTTCAGGGATTGTGCGGGTTGGTGTGTAGACGGTCCCCTATAAAAATCATCATCCCCGGACAGAAGCGACTGCGCGTGCGCAAACGTGAATTCCTTGTAACGGCCATAACTTCTACATTTTCCATCTGATTTCAATGAAATTTTCAGGGATGTTTCAGATTGGTATTTAGATGGTCCCCTATGAAAATGATTATCCCCGGACTGATAGAAGCGACTGAGCATGCGCAAACGTGAATTCCTTGTAACGGCCATAACTTCTACATTTTCCATCCGATTTCAATGAAATTTTTAGGGATGTTGCAGATTAGTATTTAGATGGTTCCCTATGAAAATCGCCACCTTCGGATTGATAGTAGCTACTGCGCATGCGCAAACGTGAATTTCCTTGTAACGGCAATAACTTCCACATTTTCCACTCGATTTCGATGAAATTTTAAGGGATTATGTGGATTAGGTTGTAGATGGCCCCCTATGAAAATCATCATCCCCGGACTGATAGAAGCGACTGCGCATGCGCAAACGTGAATTCCTTGTAACGGCCATAACTTCTACATTTTCCACCCGATTTCAATGAAATTTTCAGGGATGTTACAGATTAGTATTTAAATGGTTCCCTATGAAAATCGCCACCTTCGGATTGATAGTAGCTACTGCGCATGCGCAAACGTGAATTTCCTTGTAACGGCCATAACTTCTACATTTTCCATCCGATTTCGATAAAATTTTCAGGGATTATGTGGATTAGGTTGTAGATGGTCCGCTATGAAAATCATTGTCCCCGGACTGATAGAAGCGACTGCGCATGCGCAAACATGAATTCCTTGTAACGGCCATGACTTCCACATTTTCAATCCGATTTCAATGAAATTTTCAGGGATGTTACAGATTAGTATTTAGATGATCCCCTATGAAAATCACCACCTTCGGACTGATAGTAGCCATTGCGCATGCGCAAACGTGAATTTCCTTGTAACGGCCATAATTTCTACATTTTCCATCCGATTTCGATAAAATTTTCAGGGATTATGTGGGTTAGGTTGTGGATGGTCCCCTATGAAAATCACAGAGAATGGTTTTTCATAGAGGGATTCATTCATAGAGGGATGGTCTCCTGTAAGAATCTCAAATCCTATTTAGTGCAAGTCTTCGATAGTTCAGAGGATAATGTCTTGCTCTGAGTTCCTAAGGTCGCGGGTTCGTAACCCAGCTGCGGCTATGCATTTTTTTGATCCAATAACATACACCTTCTCACTTAATTTTTCATTCGAATTTGATGAAGTTTTCTAGGATTGTCCAGATTAGCGTGTAGATGGTCCCCTATGAGGGTAGTGAAAGGTACTTAGAGATTGGTGTTTTGAGATTAACTACTATGCATCAAGTGATCTATACAATCGGGTTATGGATACGAGGAAGCTATGTGCCACACCCACTTGGCAGACGTTTTTTTAATTTCAGAAAACTCAAATTCAATAAAACTATTCTTGACTTTCTTGGAGATCATAGCTTGAAAATTTCTTGAAGAAATTAAAGAGTGGACTGTAATAAACAATTGTTTGAAGAATTTTTTGTACTGGTGACAATTTCTTTTGAGTTTTTTACAAAACTCTGTTTTTGGACGCGCCTTTGCTCTTTAAGGTATCGATATGCCCATGCACTACGTATCGTCTAATTTAATTTGTCAGTAACTACGATTAAGGAGGATGGAACTTGGGCCAGAAGTAATATAGAGAACGCAGACCTTTTTGCTGAACATCTCTTCGAAACTTTTCAACCATTACCAAATCAAATACCAGACGAAAATACAACTCGGACGGAAAAAATTGACGAACTCGAAATACTTCCAGTGACACTGAAGGAACTTAAGGATGAAATAAAAAGCAACATTAATGCAAAAAAAACGCCCGGCTACGACCTGATATCAGGTCGTGTAGTGAAAGAGCTCCCCGATAAAGCAGTGATGAAATTGCTTCACATTATCAATGCTACATTTAGACTGAAACACGTACCTTCCCAATGGAAAGTTGCTGAAGTCATCATGATCTCCAAACCAGGAAAATCACCAAACGAGAAGACGGGGTATCGACCAATATCGCTCCTCCCTGTTATGTCAAAACTATTTGAAAAATTGCTTCTTAAACGTCTCAAACCATTGATAGAAGATAGAAATTTAATTCCAAATCACCAATTCGGATTCAGAAAAAAACATTCAACCATAGATCAAGTCCATCGAATCACTAACATAATAGAAAAGGCCCTCGAAGGTAAGAAAATATGTGCTAGTATCTTCTTGGATGTGGCACAGGCCTTTGACAAGGTTTGGCACGAGGGATTGGAGTACAAACTGCACAGAGATCTCCCAAAACAGTACTACTTACTGCTAAAATCCTACCTTGAAAACAGACATTTCAGGGTGAAGCAAGATGACCAATACTCTGGCTTGAAGCCAATAAAAGCTGGGGTCCCGCAAGGGAGTGTCTTAGGGCCAGTCCTTTATCTACTGTACACAAGGGACTTGCCCCAACGAGAAGGTACAACTGTTGCCACCTTTGCAGATGATACGGCTATCCTCTCCGTCGATGATGATATCGAAGCTGCAACTAGTAATCTACAGAAGTCAATCACTGAGGTTACTAAGTGGACCAATATGTGGAGAATAAAGTTGAATGAATCAAAATCAGTTCACATCAACTTTACTAACCGAAAAATTCCTGTCATGGATGTAGAGATCAATTCAAATAAAATACCCCATACCGATGCAGTTAAATATTTGGGTATGACCCTCGACTCCAAATTAAACTGGAAAAAACATATAGAAAAGAAAAAAGAGGAAATTAAAATCAAATTCAGAAAGATGTATTGGTTGATGGGAAGCAATTCTCGTCTCTCTCTCCACAATAAACTGCTTATTTATAAGCAGATCCTTCGCCCTATCTGGACCTATGGAATTCAGTTATGGGGCTGTGCCAAAAAATCAAACATTAACAAAATTCAAACCTCCCAAAACAAAATACTGAGAAGTATAGTGCGTGCACCTTGGTACATGAGGAACGATGATATTCATCGAGACTTGGGGATGGAAACAGTCCACGAAATTATCGCAAGGTACTCAAGGAGGCACGAACAACGCCTCCACAATCATGAGAACCTGGAAATGCTCTACGTTTTGGACAACGAAGATGAACTCCGGCGACTCAAGCGAAAAAAACCACTGGACTTAGTTAGTGCTGTTAAAGTGCAGTTATAGCTCAGTGTTGAAGATTCTGTTATGAGAAGGGACTGCGTTTTACTGTAAACGGGCTCTCAAGGAGTGTAATAATGATATGTAATATTGCTAGATGGATTGTATTTAATATTCAGTTGCAATAATAAATCACGTTGAAAAAAAAAAAAGTAACTACGATTACAGCAAAGGACTAATAAACATATCAAAATAATATACCACATCTTTGGTGATTTTCTGACTTTTTTTTATTGTGCCGAGTAGGTATAGTTGTCCCGAGTATGCGTCTGGAAAAATCTACTTACATCGAAAAATGATGCTTACCGACTTACCGATTGTCTAATTCCTAGTAGTCGTCGAAGGTTGAGGTCGTCCTTCCAGGAGGCTATTTCTTTCCTCAACATCCCTCGGTTTTTGAGGAACTTATCAATATCTTTTTCAAACCTTGTCCTTGATTGCTACGGACACATAATATACCACAAATCACGTCACTGTTCGTGCTCTGAATGAATGTTGTTATCTGAACCAGTAAAAATACTTAAGTCATTTGGTGAACAGCCTAATGCTGTTGTAGACAATACTCTCGATACTTGTACATGTACATGTTGTACTCCAATACAATGTATTGACCATTGAACTCATAAAACTAATGAAGTTCCAAGTCGATGTATTGACTAACCTACCTTCAGACACTTCGCTGTTCATCATCTGGTAGGTATGTGATCTCTCCATTATATTTGCAATTTTCCTCAGAGTTGGGCAAAATCATACTCATGAATGTGATAAAGATTTTGAATCACATGAATACGTTCAAGGTGGGATAGGAAATATATATATGTATAAATGTATATGATTAAAATGAAATTCGTATTCACACTAAGAATAAGATTAAACTCGTAATCACGGAGTACCTATAATTACCCTTTACCGGTTTTCGTTCCTTCAGAGGAACACCTACTTCAGAGGTACCTGATACTTCCCATATTTTTTCTTTTATGGAGTTTCGGTTTGTTTCGTAAATGGATAGGTTTCTAGACAATAACCTACCCAATTGAATTCACCCTAACGTGTGGGAGAAGCGGGAAACTCTCAAATGTGGTGCCTCCTCCAGTCTGCTCGGTCCATGTGAAGTGAATTTTTCAAGGTTATTACTATTGCCTAAAACCAAGCCTTTTCGCCTCAGAAAAGGAATATCTTCGCAAAAGGTGAGTTGAATTGACTGGCTCACGCATAATTTAAGCGCAGTTTCATGTATGTGAAAACTATGTTCCTCTGAAGGAACAGATTCCTGTAAGCTGAAATGCAGGTGTCCCTTCAAAGGAAAAATGTCTCGTTTCGGCAAACTTTTTCTTAGAAAAATGTAGCAGATGTTGTGTTTTTTCCCGATTTTTTAAAGCCTATAAAGGACCGTTTGAGACAGAGAGCCCAAGGAGCTCAAAGCTCGTGGATCTCTCTCTCGCTGAGATTCCCAACAATAATTCAGGTTCGGAAGACGAAGCACTTCGAAGCCTTCGGATCACTTCAAAATTGAAATCGCACAAAGCCTAGTAAGATACTGCAACGCCTAATAAAATTAATAAATTCAGAATTTATTTAGAATCTTCATTATTTGTCTGTGAATTAGTACTAGTCACAAAGAAAGCTACAAAACTGTCGTATCACCCCGTTGAAATTCTTACCATTGACAAATTTTCACATTTAATGTGATGCTTGTCATAGTAAGGCTGATAAGACTCGATTATCCATACAGGTAATAAAACTAGAAAATACTGAAACTACAATGCCTTATTTTATCACCCTTTCTTCTATCAAAGCAGAGAATAGTACCACTATCAGGGAACATGATCCTTCTAAGGAAGACCTTACATGTTGATGAGAGGAACATGTCCCTTAGAAGGAACAACTCAAAAATGGATGGATTAATTAAGGATTTTTATTGATTTAATTGTATTTCTTGGTTACTTATTTGAGGTGCAAGGGGGGTAAAAATGAGGGCGAAATAATTTTCAGGTAGTGGAATCACCGAGTGAACCATAAAGGGTTAAGAGTACATTGTTAATCACAATGTGATTAACAATGTACTCTTAACCCTTTACGGTTCACTCGGTGATTCCACTACCTGAAAATTATTTCGCCCTCAGATTTTATGTCATAAAATCTGTGATGAATCACAAGAATAAGATGATTAAAATTGTATTCACGCACTATGAGTATGATTAAATTCATAGTCAGAGGAAACCTGCGATTAATCACAAGAATAATATGATTAAAATTTTATTCACGCGTTATGATTATGTATGAACTCATAATCGAAGAAACCTGTGGTTAATCACAGAAAACCTGTGGTTAATCACAGAAAATTTGTGATTAATCACTGAAATAATAGGATTAAAAGTTTATTCACACACTAAAGTAAAAACGCTGCAAATCATTGCTCAAAGGTTTATTATTTTCTGTATAGATCATCCTTCTGTATAGATCACTGGTTCTCCATCAATAGCACCTACCACCATCTGACCATCCCTTGACCTTCCCTCTCAAATTTCAGCTTCCTGCGTTCAATAGGATTGAAAATGGCTTCGGAGCTCACTCAGCTGATCAGTGATGTGAGGAGTGAAGAAGATCTCCTCGAATGCTGGAGACGCCTGGAAGAGCACTTCCATTCAATAGGATTGAAAATGGCTTTGGAGCTCACTCAGCTGATCAGTGATGTGAGGAGTGAAGAAGATATCCTCGAATGCTGGAGACGCCTGGAAGAGCACTTCCATTCAATAGCATTGAAAATGGCTTCGGAGCTCACTCAGCTGATCAGTGATCTGGTCAGTGAGCAATGATTTGCAGCGTTTTTTACCCACCAACATTTTTTTTTACCTACCAATTTACAGGTACTACCTACCACACTATAATGGCTTCACACCTTCACAATCAAGTTTATTAGAAAGAACTAAACGCTTCATACTCGATTCGAAAAATAGAAAGCTTGATATGGAAATTTGATTACTGGTTACGCAGAAGGCAAAACTGTATACAAATCGAAGAAATGAACAGCGATCGCATTTTAGTCAGATAAAATTTGAACGGCGATTAGACCTGTTTTGCGATTCACACTCATGATTCTGTTTTATCGAAGGAAAACCTTCAAATACTCGTAGGGACCGAACGGTTTGTCCTACAGAGCTCCGGGTGGTCTCAAAAATTTTTAAAAATTTTGTACTATTTAAAATTGGTGAAAAAACGATACCTTTATTTCGAGAGTTTTCGAGCTAGGGCACTCTTGAAAATTTCAACCCTTAATTTTCACCCCTTAGAAGTGACCTACATCAACCAAAAGCTTCGCGGCACAACTAGACCCCAAATGGAGCCCATATACCAAATTTGAACCAAATCGGTCCAGTGTTGCTAAGAAAAGTGCCGCGTACGGCGGACGGCGGACGGCGGACGGCGGACGGCGTACGGCGTACGGCGGACGGACGGAAATTTTTTTATTCGATTTTCGGATTCTACGTACCTTGAAACGTAAAACATCAAATTTTGAGGGGGGGTTAAAATTTTTTTTTTCTTGCTCGATTCCAAAGGCTTATTATTGAAAATAATAAACCAAAATCATAGAACACCTGTGCTAAATACAAAAACCCTAAATTAATCACAGATTATCTGTGATTAATCACATGAATAATAGGATTAAAATTTTATTCGTGCTCTATGAGTATGATTAAAGTCATAATTGAGGAAACCTGTGATTAATCACAGATAATTTTTGATTAATCACAAATAATTTTTGATTAATCACAGGAATAATAGGATTAAAAGTTTATTCACATACTATGATTAAGATTAAAGTAATAATTACAGAAAACCTGTGCTAAATCACAAAAAAGCTATGATTAATCACAGATTATCTGTGATTAATTACAGGAATAATAGGAATAAAATTTTATTCGTGCACTGTGAGTATGATATAAGTCATAATCGAAGAAACCTGTGATTAATCACAGATAATTTGTAACTAATCACTGGAATAATAAGATTAAAAGTTTATTCACACACTATGATCAAGATTAGAGTCATAATCACAGAAAACCTGTGCTTAATCACACAAAACCTATGATTAATCACAGAAAATATGTGATTAATCACAGGAATAATAGGATTACAATTTATTCATGCACTATGAGTATGATTAAAGTCATAATCGAGGAAACCTGTGAATGATAACAGATAATTTCTGATTAATCACAGGAATAATAGGATTGCAATTTTATTCACACACTATTATTATGATTAAATTCATAATCGAGAAAACCTGTGATTAATCATAGGAAATCGATGATTTAATCAAATAAACTTGATTGTGAAGGTGTGAAGGTAGTATGTGTAGTAGGTTCCTATGATTGGTGGGTTAAAAAAAGTGACAACGGCCAAGCTGTGATCATTGCAGACGAGTGATCTATACAGGAAAATCATAAACCTCTGTGTAATAATTTGGAGCGTTTATATATATATAAGTATATAAAAGTTGTAAAGTGTAAAGTGCGTATTTCACTACTGGTGATTTATCAATGATCCAACAGTTGTCTCAGCGTTGTAAAATGCTTTTATTATCTGTAATGCACTTACTCTTCCCGCACACGTCGAGGAATGGAAAAACATTAGGATAACGAACAATGTCACGTGCTGCTTGGCTATTGTAAACGTCATAGTTAACTGTGGCGTCCCTCAATAATCCGATGCATAAAAACAAATTGAATCTAACGCCTCATGAATTCAGTTCACATCATTTGGAACCGGAGTTTCTACTGAAATCCGATCTTTAGAAATGAATCGTTTTTTTTACGACAGAGCTTGGCCACATTTTCATTGAAACTCATTCCGACATATCGCTGCTGACCAAAGTAGTAAACTGTTTTCCCCATAGAAGATTGAACACTAGGAAGACCTCTGCCAAGTTGGGTGGGCAGTATAGTTTTCTCAAATAGAATAACATATTTACATGTAAACAGGGAGCCAGTAAAATAAACGGCCTCCACTTCCTTATTATACGTGCAAATTCAAACCTGATTACTCTCTTGGAAAGGACGTCAAATTTTTCATCTTTTTAGTTCTTAAACAAAATATTTATGTTATGGTAATTGAAGCTTTACTTTGGCATGGTTTTTCACATATCTCAACACCAAAAAATCCATTTAGATTTCAGCTATCCAACGGTATACTATGTTTTGATTTCACTTTGCTGATTAAAGGAGGAAAGTACGTGTGAAAGAAAAAAATCATGGTTCCGCCTATTAAAATTGAGGCTTTTTCCTGCTTTGCACTCGAGAAAGTCCAAGAATTATGGATGGAATTCTACATAATTTCTAAAGCTTTTTTCCGCTCTTTTGTTTTGCTCTTATGGTAGTTGAGGCTTTACTTTGGCATGGTTTTTCACGTATCTCAACACCAAAAACTCCATTTAGATTTCAGCTATCTAACGGTATAATTTGTTTTGATTTCACTTTGCTAATTAGAGGAGGAAAGTACATTTGATTGCGAAAAAGCCAGGTTCCGCTTATTGAAATCGAGGTTTTTTTCCTGCTTTGCACTCGAGGAGGTCCAAGAATTAGGGGTGTGATCTACAAAATTTTACAAATCTACAAAATCTACGATCTACAAAATTTTCAACGCTGATTCGTATGGTCTCATCACTGATAAGACGTGATGGCCCAAAATCGCATCGAATATATTTTTCATTTAGTTATGTGGTAAGTACTTATGTATGAGCAAATTGAATTTTCAATTCTCGAAGCTCTCCTTGCACATTGTAATCAACATGGACAAATTTTGAATCTTCCTTCATGCCATGAATCGAGATCTTTTATGAGATAGATCATTCCTTTTCATTTACATACGACATAGCTGCGAGAATTGAATATTCAATTTGTGCATAAATATGTAATAGAAGAGAGAGAAAATAAGCTCAGTGGGTCACTCACCTAGACGGGAATTCCCCAGGAAGGGGTTAACACTTCTCCCACCGGACAACCCTTTATTAAGGGAAGGCTCCGGGGTAGGAAAACCCCTCTTAAATAGCTATAGGCTTGAGCCAGCGGTACGTAGTCAGGTTAGGGACCTATTGAGAGGCTATTACTCTAAATTAAAAACCTTGTTCTTATTCAAGAAACCATCTACCCTTTGAAAACTTCACCTCCACAAATTTCTCCAAAATTTATACAACGGTCAGTTTAGGGAACCTCCTCTTAGATCTCAAATTTTCAAATAGTTAAGTGGTGAGGGCAGATACTTATCCGGGAATAACCACTTACCCAATTTGTGCTAGTCAAATATTGTTCTGTAAGGGCAGCCTAGCTGGGAACGACAGAACAATATTTGCTAACCTTTTCTTCTCATCCCCTCATCGGCAACAGATCCCCTAGATCAACGATCTGGGAACACTTGCCAACGAGTCCTTATCCTTACGACTTGGAGGGCTAAGGTGTTCCTCAGGGAACACAGGTCTTTCCTTCCATTACCCACAAATTTAGAACATCTAGTACCTTTACAAGCAGGAAAAGTAAAAATAGAAAAGTAACGTCCTTTACAGTGTTAAATAACGGAGTTTGGAAGAACGTTGTCTATTTCCCCGAAAATAATGAGTTACAAGTTAAATTGATTTCGACGGTTAAGTCATCATCAGTAACAAATAACTGGAGGTAAATCACTGAGAGCATAGATTATAGATAGTCACAGGTGTAAGGGGGGTTGAGAGGGGGCTTGAAGGGTGGTTAAGAAAGTGAAAGTCTTACCCAACCAGATTGATTCAGATATAAGCGAAAGGAGAATCCTATTGGCTCAGAGAAGTGAGGGGGTCTGGGAGGATCAACCAATGCCAATCTAGACAAACAAAGTGAAAGGGAGCTCAAAAAATAGTGAGGGAAACATTATGAGGGGGGGGGGGGGACCAATATACTGCAGGAATGAACCCATCAAAGGTGAAACATGTTGAGGGACTACCTCAGACATTTACCAGACCTTCACTCTTAAGAATCTTGAACTTTTCAAGCTCATCAAACCTCCTTCGGCAAAAATGAGGAAATTCCATGTACCGTCCGTTTGTTATGTCAAAACTAAAGTCATGATTGGGTTCTCTCAAGTGATTCGCAAAGGCAGCATCTCCTTCGAAATAATTTTGTGAACTTTGTGTTGTATAAGTAGTTATTGTAGTTGTTGATGCACATTTCTTGCGGCTGTTCATTGATTTCCTCTTTCAAAAATTCTCGGTTCAGTTCGATTTACTGATTTTCACAGATTGTTTATTTATCACTCAAGACTGTCAATTACAATTTAGGTTTTCGCCCTAATAATTGAACTCTTCTCGTTATGCGTCGTCATCTCCACTGTCGTCATCTGAGGCAGAGGACCCGCTGTCTGAATAATCTTCAGATCCTCCATCGTCGTAATCTGGTTCTCCTTCGGAGGGTTGTCCTTTTTTGTGATGATGCTTCTTGTGATGCTTCATTTTTTGTTGATTTTGGTCGACATTTTCATTCGGAGCAAACATCGGCTTGTCTTTGTTCAATACACGGTGCATTCGCCTTCTTTTCATGGCTTCCTTGTGGCATTCGTACTCGTGGGAAGATTGCATCATTTTACTTGGCAATTTCGCTTGTACCCACTCCGCGTCGCAAATATCACCATTTTTGGCTTTGTATTTCATTTCGTAAACTGTGACGTTCGGTGTTACCTGGTGATTAAAATGATGAGTCAGCTATTACATCATATACATAGAGGTATAGATACGAAAGAGAAGTGTCAAAAACATAAAATCATGGTGAACATTTTTACCAGTATTGTTATTTACATGTTCATCATTGAGAGGTGATACTGATGAGTTCCGCAATTTTTGAACTTGATGATTTTTTATTTCTAAAACAGCAACACGATTTTGAAGTTGTCATCAATTGTTTTGATGGTTTTGGATTGCTATTTTAAGAAATGAACATTTGGAATCGAGCAAGAAAAATAATTTTGATTGTTTACGTTTCAAAATATGTAAAATTCAAAAATCGAATACAATTTTTTCCGTCCGTCCGCCGTCAGCTGTAAGCAGCACTTTGCCCAGTTCGAGTGGACCGTTCTTGATGAAATTTAGTATGACAGCTTCAATCAGGGTCTAGTTGTTTTTTGGTGATTGTCAGTTCCTTCTAAACGGTGAAAAGTCCATTCATGCAGCATGAATTAATGAGCGAATTTTCAAAGAAATCTTTCAGTTGAAGGAATGTTAAGAAAAGAAACAATGGTGTTACAATTCCTTTTAGAAAGTTTTTTTTACACGATTCTTGGTTTTTTTTATTTTCAGTATACCATACGAACATACTGTATGCACTGGGTATGCTTTGAATATGTTAGGAGTCCATATTCATGTTCTACTCGTCTTCACGAACTCATAGAGTACCCACACGGCTATTGCTGGTTTTTTTCGATTTTCAATATACCATACCAACATACTGTATGCACTGGGTATGCTTTGAAGATCCCATATTCATGTTCCATTCGTCTCTACGAACTCATAAATTACCCACACGGCTATTTCATTTCTGGGTACAACAAATATGTGCACGTATTCATTATATATATAAATAGATACATACTTTTCCTAACTTTAGACAATTTTCATTTTTGAAAATCGCATTGATATCAGAAATTTCGTGCTGAATCCGAATATACCATATATTACCATGATTTTGAAGGTATTAACCACAAAAAACGGAAAAAAAACAATTTTTTTTTTAAACTTTTTTTGAATTTTGGACCACTTTGGATTGTCCAAAATTGCTGGTTAACGAACTTGACCTATTGTTTGTTGTTACAAACATTTTGGCAAAAACTAAATAAAAATGTCTAAATAATTACTCGTTATTGTGCGGAATGGCACACATATCATATGTACATATAATATGTACATATGATTTTTGGAAAAACATCAGGGATCGTTTCAGAATGTTCCAAGACGGATTTCAGTGTAAAATTTTTTTTCGAAAAAGTCGATTCTAAAAATTTTGAGGCCATTGCATAGCTTCACTTTCCTTGAAAATTCGCTAAAAGTGGTGAAATAATTTTTAAAACGCTCTAGCTTGAAAACTTCCGATCTACAGATGTATTCTGGCATTCATTTACAATAGATAAGGTTTTAAAGAATTTATTGACCCCACCCAAAGCTTTGTGAGACCAACCGTTCGCTCAAAAAGGATAAATAATTATCTAACTAGTGGTCAATTTTTGATATTGTTCAGAAATGCGCGTTTATTGTGAAACTTATCTGAAAATGCGAGTGACAGCCACGCTAGGTCCCCCCCCCTCCAGCCCATCATGCCACTGCTAAAGTAAGTAAGTGGACTGTTCTCCCATCAGGTTGGTTGTAGTCTCAGTTACTTTGTTGGGAGAATGATTCATTCAGAACCTAAGCGTGAATTGTACTCATGAGTACATAAAATTTCGTAAATTTCACCTCATCAAATTCGATCTTTTCTAGTTTCTTCAAATGGAATTTCATGTAGCTAACTTACTTCTGTTTCTTTAATAACCAAGAATTGATTCAATTCGAGGCACCCATAACTTTGGTATAACGCTGTTTAGCTGGTAGGAACTTTCTATCGAAATAAACTTGATTGTTATCCAGCACTATAATATGGTTGGTAAGTACTATTAAGGAGGTTTGAGTCGGTCGCCGTTCGTTCCTCGTTCCGGGTTAGTATTTCCCTAATGTGCAGGGGCTCAAACATTAAAAGTTGTACGTAAATTTGAAATCTTTGAGGATTTTTGAAATCCAAAGCATTGTTTTACGGTCCACCGTACACGTCTATCCAAATTTGAGCAATAAACAGCAATCAGATCATCAGAAATTGATGTTCATAAAATCATCACCGACTAGGAGGCTAAATAGCATCATCCCAAAAATGTCATCAGAATCACACCATGATGTTGAGTAGATATGTCTACGACAAGGATTCAGCACGGATAGACTCATTAACAGACTTGGAACCAAAACAATTTTTCTACCTGCCACGTTTACGAAGTAGGTACAATAAAATTCATGTACATAATCGCGAACGACTTCAGAATCGTGTTACTGTTCTTCGATTCAGAATTGAGCCCAATACGTACAGTATTTACATCAAGCATTTTTACACCTACCACTGATTCTATGTCTCAAACCCAATTTCCGTCCAACATCAAGGTTTACGGCACTTTTTTAGTTATTTGATTCATCATTAAAATCAGCAACTAAGATAGGAACTCTCATATGTTTTTATTAAATTTGACATTTTATTCAGTGTTGATGATGTAGATAGTTGCCGTAATATTCAACGGTAGCGGCTAAAAATAGGCAGAAAATTTATGCAAAGATGCAAAATCATGATCAGGGTTTCCACAAATAGACGATTTCATCAGCACGCATTGGGCATGCGCCTCCACTTATCAATGATATCAGGCGTTATCAATCTTCGGACCAACTCGCTTGTCAAACCCGCTTCTCATACATTCTCGCCTCACATATATGGCGGTTCATGAGCATTAATACCCTAATTTTCCTACTCCCTTGTGAAGTGAAAATGTCAGGAATAATATTAAACTTCTCCGTTCATGTAAACATAAGTAGCGTGTCAGGGGCACTTCTCCCATCATTCAAATTTCGATCAGATAAAGTTCTCGACCTCAAACGCTGCAAATTTTACCAATAATATTGTACTCTAAACCGCAATTTTCTTTAGTTCTCATTCCTTTTTCCTTGGGAATATCTACCGGAACCATGTAGGTACTAATTCAATTCTGCTTAACTATTTTTTCTTTCGATTCTCAGTGTATTGTGACAAACATACTGCATGCACAGCGTATGTTTTGAAGACGTTGATAGTAGATATATAATCATGTTGTACTCATCTCCACGAATCCATAAAGGCTAAGTTACATTTTTGGGTACAATGAACATAGGTTTGCACTTACTATTGTAGGCGATTGAGACGGACTTTCGAGCATTCCACTTGCATTTCACACCCACTTCTCACACTTCCGACCGACCTCGCTAGAAGAAACACGGTTTTAGACGTAATCAGAAAGATTGGAGACAACGCGGATATGATTGCTGTATTTTGAAATGCTGGACTTACGGAATTTAGACAAGTCTTTGTGAACGGGGAAAAAGTAATTTTGGAGGATCGCCTACGTCTTCCCATTCGACTACCCGAATCACAATCCCCGAAACAACTGTATATGTTTTGCTCTAGGCATGACAGAACCGACAAAAACCGAATACATGCTCAAAAAACTGAATAGAAGCTGAAAACTCACACTCAGTCACACTCACTCCAGTCTTCTAATGACAACAAGAGTAAAAACGAAGACGGTGGTCCGAAAGTGTCCACCATTTTGGAGGCTCACTGATAACAGGCGCGCAAGCGCATTCCGATGAAAACGTCTATGCAAATCTAGTTAGTAAATAAGATGAGTCGCTGCTTTTAGAAGACTAAATGAGTCATTCAGCTTCCAATGTGGACATATCGCTACGAGACTGGGAGCAATAATCCTTACCGATTTGGTAACCAGTAGTATTCTCTCGATCAAAGGAGCCTCTTTCCACGTAGTTATTTCTTTCTTAATCATCTGTTGCGTATTGAAGTCAGTCACGTGTTCTCCTTGATACCGTATCTTTTGTTGCGGCTGGAACGGAAAACTAACAATTAATAAATTATTTACAAATTGGGCAGGTACTACAACACAGATAGGCATTCACTACATGTACTAACTGCCGAGCTCTACAGGCCGATGTGGCCCCTGGCCTCCCGAAGTCCCAATCTCCACCGTTCCCGGACCGTAGCCTGTGATCTTCGCAAACCCACAATATGCAGGTCTTGCGTTATCTTCTTGTCTCAATTCTGGCCCTCAGCATTGATCTTGGCCCCTGCTCCATACACATCCTATCAACGTGTCCAAGCCACCTTAATCTGTTCGTCTTTATGAGTCTTACATACCTTCGTTTTCCAGAAATGCCTCAATTTCACGATTGTATCTTCTCCTCCATCTACCACCATCTCAAACTCCACCGTATATTCTCCTTATTATTTTTCTTTCAAAAACACGTAGCCTTTAGAGGTGTGTAAGACAAGGTCATTTGGCGGATTCGAATCCCAAACGGTCACTCATTACAGAGACCAGGTCTTTTGAATTCGTTCACCCGTTCACACACAAGACAAACAGCCAGCCGGTCGCGAGTTGGTAAACCGAACGAGTCGGAATAGGTTACAATGAGTAGGTGATTTGAATGAATTGAATGAGCTAAAGGATAAAAACGAATGAAAGATCGATTCGAATCATATAAATCAGTTTCTGAGTGTTTTTGGTCTTTCAGTTTTGTCTTTTTAGTCGAACGTAATTCTTCAATTGGATGATGGAAGGTTCTGCTAAGAAAACCACTTCCATCTACATCTTTCCGTTGATACTTCCATGTCATTTTCACACATGCTGTTGTTCTCGGAATTTTTCTGGAAAAGTCGATTGGTGGGTTGATGAACGAATGACCGTGTTCATTTTTACAACCCGTTCAGTTCAGACAAGGTCGTTTTGAAGATAAGGTCTTTTCAATACGTTCACTCCTGACCGACACACTTCTAGTAGCCTTCTTTCATCATCTGCTCGCAGTGTCCAAGTTTCGCTACCATCATAACACACGACTGGGCGAACAAGCGTTTTATATAATCGGAGTTTCGTGGTTCTGGAGAACAATCGTGACGAGAATAACTTAATATTGGCAAAATATGACCTATTGTCAGCCATTAGTGTCATGCTATTCTCGTTCTGGACAAGATTGTGGTAGTTGACGGAACTCCCGAGGTAGCAGAAGGATTAAACACTTTGAAACTAATATTCCCTTAGAACAATATTTTGCTGATGGGGAGTTTCAGAAGGAGAAAATGTCCATAGGTACTCTGTTTTCCCCTTATTTATCCTTAGTCCTATAGGAATCCTCTCTCTGCTTATCGCTGCTAAGGCTCCTCTAAGGGAGCTTTGACTGCGGGCCAAAAGTGCAATATCGTCTGCGTAGGCTAGGATCTGCCAGGTTTTATTGACAATATTTCCATTCTTATCAGCCATGTTCAATGCTGCATTTAGGGCAATATTGAAGAGCGTTGCTGAGAGTGAATCTCTCTGTCTAACACCAGACACCACCCCAAATCTGCTACCCGCTTTGCCACCCACAAGAACCCTTGAAAAGCTATCATAGAATGTCATTCTTACCACCTTAACTAACTTTTCAGGTACTCCATTTTTCAGAATAGGTAGCGCTTAAAATTGCTTTTCGGTTCAAACTATCGAACACCTGTTCGTAGTCTACAAATAGTATGTGGAGGTCAATCCCGTGCTCCATGAATTCCTTCATAGCGCAAGTGAAGATATATGGTCTGTGGTGCCTCGATTCGGTCGGAACCCCGAAAACTACGTATACTACATAGTGTGAACTCTGTGAACCTTTGACAATCGATTTATCAACTTAAAATTCCTTACTGACATTTTTTGTAACATTAATATAACAACCCTAATTGGGGGTGAGCCTGATTTTTTTTTAAATTTTTAATCAAAAGTGGACCTCGTCCGGAAAATTTTAACACCAGCCGTTCTGTTTTGTTCTCTTATTTTCATAGAGGGCCATCTACAACCTAATCTACATAATTCCTGAAAATTTCGTCAGAATCGAATGGAAAATGTGGAAATTATGGATATTACAAGGAATTCACGTTCGCGCATGCGCAGCGGCTACTATCAGTCCGGGTGTGATGATTTTCATAGGGGAACATCTATACGCCCGCACAATCCCTGAAAATTTCGCAATCGGACAATAACTTCGTATAGTTATGCCCGTTACAAGGATTTCATGACAGACACACAGACTGACAGGCACGGATCTAAAATTGTTCGGGAAGGCCTAAAACGTAAAACACGAGCGGAAATTTCGATTGTAGACAACTTTTTTTTCAACCCTGAAAAGTGAAAACAAAGCTTCCGCTACCTTGGTAGACTCGGAGGCAATAAAATAAAATATTTGTTTTTGAATTCTTGGATTATTGTAACACATCCACCAACACCTATTCCATGTTTAACTATAATTTTTGAACATTTTTTAAATTCAACTTATTAGCTCAAAATCAGGTTATTGATAGAAAGAATTTTGTTTTATTCAAGATGTGAAAAATCCGAGTTTTCCGGTTTTTTACCAGCACACTCCACGTACCTTTGCCAATAAATACGGTGAAATAGACGTAAATTCATCGATACTCGCATGAATGAGTGGAAGATTGATTAAATAAGGAGATTATGAAAGAATATTATTGTTTTGGAAAATCAATTCTTTCGAGTGAAAATAAATCGAATGTCACTGATCTAGTTAGGTGGGCAAAATTTTGTGAAAAAAAAAATTACTCATTCAACTTCTAAGTCGATGTTCTGGTTGGGTCAGTGAATATTTTGTATGCTCATAAAACATGGAAAAGCGTGTTTTAATTATTCGAAATACGTATCATCTCTCTGACGATACTGTTCAATAAATCAGGTTGTTTTAAGGAATAAAATGGTGAACTCACGTCCGCAAAACACGTGGCTGTACAAAAAAGTACTACAATCAACGCAGAGGAAATTTTATTCTTCAGCATTGTGTTGAAACAGAGGCGTTCTTGGATAATGTAAACGCAAAACCACACCATTACGGATCGACGCAGGTTTATCGATTTCGATTGTGCTTCAATGATCCAATTACGATTGTTTTTTTTGTTTTTTCAACATAATTTGTAGGCTTATGATATCTAAGAACCTAGCTTGAAGAAACAACAATAATAATACAAATAGGTACTCGGATTATTGACTTTTTTATTGTATTATAATATGATTACTTACGGAGTCCGACCAGTCAAAATATAGTTTATAGATCTGTAGGTACGAAGAATTAGGACCTTGTTAGAGTAGTGCGAAAATCGGCCCCCTATATATGTCTCACGTTTTGCCGTAATCATTTCCAACCCTAAGCAGATGCACCGGGTTGTGTTGGAGAAGGAATGATTGTCGAGATGAATCCCTTGTTGCGACAACAGATCAAACTCGCTCTAAGGTAGCCCGAGAAAATTATCAAAAAAATTGAGGACACTTATCGATGAAATAGAGCAAGAAACACTATCAAGAAAAATTCTAAGTCTAACGGCAGATACAACTACGGATTACTATCTGTACAAAGCAGCTGAAGGCACGAAAACGTCGAGAAAACCTTTAGGACCAATCAGGGATGGGAACAATTGGGCGAGAAACGCAAAAGAGAAGGTGACAATATTTGCGAACTATCTCTTCCAGACCTTCTCCCCCCCACTATAGCAGTTATCGAGCGAAGAAGTTCTGAATGAACACCCTGTAAAATTTAACGAACTCGCTAAATGCGTCAAACATGAGATAAAAGCCAGAAAAGCGCCAGGATATGACCTGATCACTGGTCAAGTGTTAAAAGAACTCCCAGAAATGGGATTGCGTAAGCTACTACACCTCATAAATGCAGCGTTTCGTTTATACTTAAGACCAGAAGGCAACTACCAATCAATGTTAGAAAAAATAAACAGGGAAAACACCGTGTGATACTTCATCAACTTTGATTGGGATGAAGCCAGAAACATAAATGAATAAAGATGATTTCTTAGCCCCTCAAAATCTGAGAAATGAAGCTTTGCATTCGCACAGTAGGTTGGAAGAATTTGATTTTTTCGAAAACAAAGTTTTCAGAGCTTTCTTAACAACAGTGTTTCCATTTCTGTCTGTCTGTAGTCAATACACTATCCCGGGCGTAATATAAATCGATACGCAAAGGCGCCAGGCCATCCATCTTTCACAATTTGCTTCCGAGTCTACCGGAGTAGTGGAAGCTCGTTTTCACTTTTCAACGTTGAAAAAAAAAGTTCTCCAAAACCAAAATTTCTACACGCGTTTTACGTTAAGACTTTCCTGAACAATTTTGGTTCCGTGTCTGTCTTTCTGTGTGTCTGTCATGAAATCCTTGCCACAGCCATCACATCTACAATTCTCATCCGATTTTGATGAAATTTTCACGGATTATGCGGGTTGGCGTGTAGATGGTCCCCTAAGAAAATCATCGATCTCCTAAGAAATTCATAATTTGGTTCCTTCGTAGCTTACTAATTGTACGCAATGTTGTTGTTTGTTTGAAATTGAAGGAAAATTCTCGATATAGGTACCTTTGGATTTTCATGAAGTATTCTTTTTGCTATCGTGAAACAAATCAGTGGTGCCACCATGGTGCCAGGACTTCAGGAACCACGTATTTTATGGATTTTTTGTGTGTTTCACCTTGAATACGGATGTGAAGTACAACGGACTATCTAAATTGATGAAAGTTCACCGTTACGACGTACGACCGCTTTGGTGCTAGGCTGGCACCTTTGGAGGGGGGGGGGGGTTGAATCGAATTCGCATGTTGGGCATTATAGATTATGGGTTTTAAAATGATGTTCAAATTAGAGGCTCGCCTGCAGCTAGAAATGTTATGGCTGACAAGGGCGAAGGGGGGAGAGGGGTCCAATATTTCTTACCAAACTACGCGCACTGAGTGAAACATTTTTGTGCAGGAGGAAGGTAATTAAAATGCGTGTTATATCGCTCACCAACTGGTTTGAGATAGAGGTGTGTGAGACAAGGTCATTTGGCGGATTCGAATCCCAACCAGTCACTCATTACAGAGACCAGGTATTTTGAATCCGTTCACCCGTTCATTACGTTCACACACTAGACAAACAACCAACCGGTCAGAAGTCACAAAAACGAGCGAGTCGATAAACCGAACGAGTCGGAACGTTGTAACCAAGCAAGCAACATCCAAAAGGATCCAGGTCGTGTCTCAAAAAAACGCTGAGTCGAAAAACCGAACGAGTCGGAATAGGTTACGATGAGTAGGTGAGGAGGCGATTTGAATGAATCGAATGAGCTAAAAGACAAAAATTAATGAAATATCGATCCGAATCGTATGAATCAGTCTTTTAGTGTTTTTGGTTTTCCAGTTTTGTCTTTTTGGTCCACATTTGAACGTAATTCTTAACTTGGATGATGAAAGGTTTTGCTTAGAAAACCACTTCTATCTACTTCATTCTGTTGATACTTCCATGTCATTTTTACACATTCATGATCTATGTACATACATGGCTGTATACAAATACATTAATATTGCGGTCGTTTTGAAGATAAGGTCTTTTCAATACGTTCACTCCTGACCGACGCACCTCCAGTTTGAGATGACTTATCCAATGGGACGTTTCCTGTAATGCATGCATTAGGTACTTAACAATATTTTTACCCCTTAGACATGACTGACAATTAACTAAATAACTGACTAAACTACTGACAATTAACTAAAACCACACCGCTAACGTACGGAAGAACTCCATGGATTAATGAAAAATCTCGTACTTATTCAAAGTCTGGAAGGTTCTTTGGACTCAAGGTGATCCAACTCGAAAAGACTTCGCCTCAAATGAAAATAAACCTCCGGTTCCAAGATAAAAGTTTCAGACAAGTTGATAGAAAAGCAGACGGATTAACACCGCCGATTAGCTTCTTTTCTTTGATTGCCCCGGGCTTTTTGGCCCTTCAAAGCGGTAATTATGGTTCCTGAATGCGCAAGGACGAGTTTTGTTGGGAACCTTACTGAAAACACTTCGCCTTCGAATCCTCACGGCCAGGTTCATCTTTTGGATTCTTTCTTCGAGTCGTCAAAGTTGAAAAATAACCGTTTCGAACCGCTTATTACGCTGCCGAAGTGGACCTCCCTCGAATGATGTATCGCGGGGGTACAATAATCTTCTTTTCAATGGAAAGACGAGTTGTTCCCGGAGAATCGCCTGACAATATAATCGGTAATGTTGTAGTGTAACAGTGATCCGACAATGTAATAATAGCACTACCCAAGAAATAAAAGTTCTGTTGGTACATTAAAGTCCTGGTCTATAGGTTTTTAGGGATGATAAATCAAAATTTCAAGTGTCCGTTTATTGAGGAGGTCTATTGTGGTGGAAATATAGAAAACATTTTCTAAATTATATACTTGAAAATTTATCGTTCATCAAGCCATTGCTTGAATTTGATCTGCATAAACGCAATTCACATTTTTTAAAAACCACCAAAAACTATATTGGATAGGTATTATGATTTGAATATGATTAGAAATAGGAACCTTTGCTAATGTATTATCAATACGGAGGTGTCTGTAAAGCGCCTGCAGAGGAGAATTAGACGATGTGTGACGAACCCGTGCAGTTGGACTGTACTGCAGGTGTAGCTACGTAGGAGTCAGGCGTTCCTAGCGCTATTCTTCCTTCTTCCATTCATGAAAATAAACGGGAAAACGTCTACAGAGTGAGTGTGGCACACAGCTTCCTCAAATGCATGAATCAATAGTTCGGTGATGTGGTTCTTAGCGGATCCTCAAAATGTCAATTCCTAAGCACCCTTTGCTTAGGCTATATCCCTATATATAGCTATATTCCTATTTCGAGGATATTTATCATGTTCACACATTGGAAATGTCTACCACATTGCGAAGATACCTCATTGTTTCTCATCTCAAAACATCAATCTCTAAGAACCTTGGGCATAGGGACCATCTACGCACCGACCCACACAATTCCTGAAAATTCCATCGAAATCGGAAAATATGACTTCGTATAGTTTTTCCCGTTACAAGGATTTCATGAAAGACAGACAAACACACAAACACGGGACCAAGTTTATTCAAGAAGGCCTAAAACGTAAAACGAAAGTGGAAATTTTGATTTTGGAAAACTTGAAAAGTGAAAAACAATACTTTCGCTACCTTGGTAGACTCGGAAGGACAAATGCTAGTTACAAACAGCAACACGACTGTAAAGTCGGTTGATTTTGGCAGACTTTCACGATTAAACCTAAGTTTTCACGTCTTTTTCCATTAGTAAAGCGAATTAATTATCATAACTTCAATTTTCAAGTACCTTCCTTCACACAACAAATCTGTTGGGAACCGTCCAAAAAACAGAATCTCAAAATTCTTGAAAATGACAACGGATTTTTGATGTAACTTTGTATAGATTCGCTCGTCACAAGGATTTCCAGACACACAGACAGACAGACAGACACAAAATAAAATTTGTTTGGGAAGGTATAAAACGTAAAAAAATGTTGATGGTTTGCGTTTCAGCGGAATAAAGAATCGTGTATCCGTCTCCCGTAGGCATTATTACATTACTACATCTCATTATTACAACAAATAAAATATTTGACCAAACATTATATCATACGCGACAAACGTTTTTCGATAAAATATTTAATCATATATTTATTCGATCAAATGTTTGTTCAAAGATTTGATCAATCGCAATGAATTTGTATGATCAATTATTACTTTAATAATTGTCACTACCTATTGATCATCGCCAGTTTTTTGCTTCCGAGTCTACCAAGGTAGCGGAAGCTTTGTTTTCACTTTTCAAGGACGAAAAAAAAAATTCTCCAAAATCAAAATTTCCACTCGCGTTTTGCGTTTTAGACCTTTCTGAACAATTTTGGTTCCGTGTCTGTGTGTCTGTGTGTCTGTCTGTCTGTGTGTCTGTCTGTCGGTGTGTCTGTCTGTCTGTGTGTCTGTCCGTCTGTCATGATTTCCTTGTAACGCGCATAACTATACGAAGTTATTGTCCGATTTCTATGAAATTTTCAGGGATTGTGCGGGTTGGTGTGTAGACGGTCCCCTATGAAAATCATTATCCCCGGACTGATAGAAGCGACTGCGCATGCGCAAACGTGAATCCCTTGTAACGGCCATAACTTCTACATTTTCCATCCGATTTCAATGAAATTTTCAGGGATTATGTGGATTAGGTTGTAGGTGGTCCCCTATGAAAATCATTGGCCCCAGACTGATAGAAGCGACTGCGCATGCGCAAACGTGAGTTCCTTGTAACGGCCATAACTTCCACATTTCCAATCCAATTTCAATGAAATTTTCAGGGATGTTACAGAGTAGTGTTTAGATGGTCCCCTATGAAAATCACAGAGAATTGTTTTTCATAGAGGGATTCTTTCACAGAGGAATGGTCTCCTGTGAGAATCTCAAATCCCGTTAATTGCAGGTCATCGGTAGCTCAGAGGATAGAATCTTGATTAGAGCTCCTAAGGTCGCGGGTTCGAAACCCAGCCGAGGCTATGTATTTTTTGATCCAATCACATACACCTACTCACTTAATTTTTCATCCGAATTTGATGAAATTTTCTAGGATTGTTCAGATTAGCGTGTAGATGGTCCCCTATGAGGGCAGTGAAAGGTACTTAGAGATTGGTGTTTTGAGATTAACTACTATGCATCGGATCATCTATACAATCGGGTTATGGATACGAGGAAGCTATGTGCCACACCCACTTGGCAGACTTTTTTTCATTATAGCAAACATTTTTGATTAACCGCAATGAATTTATTGTTCAAACGTTTGATGTGTTTCATCATACTGTTGGTAGTTTTTGATCGAACATGTGATCAAGCTCGATAAATGTTTGATCAGTTCATTGCGATAATAATAAAAATTTAGCGTGCTCATCCTGACTAGATCCTTAGATCCTCTATTGGTTTCTGTGATGTTGAGCAGGATTATTTCATCAATATTCTGAACATTTAATTGATCAATCATTTGAACCATCAATTGACCAATCGTTTGAATAAAATGGCAGAAATAATTGTAAGCTTGGCTTATCATTATTGTTTTTATTTTGATTGGAAGGAAGAGAGACAAATTTCAGCAGATCGAAATAAGTGCTCACTATTTATTAATTAGTTACCATTTTATGATTATTCTCACGATAAAATGATCAATTAAAGGATGGATAAATGAAGAGATCAAATTATTGATTAAATGATTGCTACAATTACTTACTTCAGTGTTCCAAAAGGATTCGAGTGGAAAAAATTTGCAATACTTTCATTTTCTTCAAAGATTTGCCAACAAACCGCTGCTTTGGTTGAGTCAGAAGAAATAGAAGTTCTGATGAATATTCAAAGTTGCAGGAAGTCCCCTATGACTCATAGGGACTAACCTCATAGCCTATGAGGTTAGTCCAAGGTACTTGAAAATTGATGTTTCGGGATTGACTAGAAAGCATCGGATCATCTGTACACTATCATGCCTTAGTATGTTACGAGGAAACTATGTGCCGCACCAACTTGGCTGACTTATGTTTTTATTACGAATATCAAATATCGAAGATTTTGCTTTCTTCTTTTGTTGCAATAGAGGTATTCAGTAAAATGATTCAAGTTTAAAACTTAAAATTTTCGTTTTTGAAGGGTGAATAGAAGAACACGTTTAGTTGAACACAGTTTATTCGGTTCTCGTAATGAATGACGTAGGAGTGAGACTACTGTACAAAAACGGAGGATTCAAAATTCAGTCGTGCCTTAGAGGTGAGATTCCATTTCTTGAAGGTTCAGAAGCCTGGATTGAGCGGGTGGCGGTCGTCTGCGGCGTCCGATCGTCGCCCTCCGTTGGGTTGGGACCGCGCGGCGATCACCGGCGACTCGTAGGACTCCGCTGGAGGGTAGCCTCCGGACGTTCTCTGACCGTCGTAGGAGACTCGCGGTCGGTAGCCGTCCTCGTCGGCCGTGTACTCGACGACCTGCCGCTGACCGTCCGGGAGGAGGACGGAGTAGGCGCCCGCCGCCTGGTCTCGTCCGCGCTGCTCCTCGTGAGCGAACTGGACGGGGCGACCCTTCTCTACCGCGTTCACGTCGTAGGAAAATTGGTAACTGATGGGGTCCTGTGGAGAATCCAAAGTTCAAAATTAAACACTTAACAAAGGTCAATATGAAAGAGGAAGCAGTTTTGGTGTATTATTTTCAACAATAAATCTTTGGAATCGAGAAAGAATAAGTTTTACCCCCCCCCCCCCAATTTGATGGATTATGTTTCAAAATTACCTATGTGGAATCCAAAAGTCGTATAAACATTTTGCCGTCCGCCATACGCGGTACTTTACTTAGTTACAATGGACAGATTTTGATGAAATTTGGTGGGCTTTTAGTAAGTTTTATGGGCTCCATTTGGGGTCTAATTGCGCCACAAAGCTTTTTATTGAGGTCACTCACTTCTAAGGGTTGGAAAATAAGGGTTGAAAAGTTCAAAACGCCCAAGCTGAAAAACTTTTGATATTAAAATATAGTTGTTTCCTTTCATTTAAAATATTATTGCATTTTTAGAATCTAATGAGACCACTCAGAGCTCAGGTGGGCAAACAGTTTGCTCCCTACGAGAACTCGTGTTTCTGATTTATCGTAAGTCCGACCCTTAAATTCTCGTAGGGAGCGAACGGTTTGTCCTACAGGGCTCCGCGTGGTCTCAAAAAATTCTACAGAATCTCAAATTGATGGAAAAACAACACCATTACATCAACATTTTTTGAGTTAGGGCGTTTTTAAAATTTCAACCCTTAGAAGTGACCCACATCCACCAAAATCTTCGGGGCACAACTAGACCCCAAATGGAGCTCATGTACCAAATTTCATCAAAATCGGTCAATGCTAAGTGGGGAAAGTGCCGCGTACGGACTGCCAAATTTTTATTCGATTTTTGGATTCTACGTACCTTGAAACGTAAACCAACAAATTTTGTGGGGGGTGAAAAAAAAAAATTGTTTCTTGGTCGATTACAAAGGTTTATTATTGAAAATAATAAACCAAAAGAACCACGCAAATCAGTAGGAAATTGAAGCCTGGGCAGACGACACAAGATTTTGTCACACACAGATTTTTTTTCGCGGATCTGGATTCAGAATGGTATAAAAAGGATTACTGTGAGGTTATTTCTTTTTCTGTTGAGTGTTGTCCAACTTTACCCCAGATCAATTAAATAAGGACGCCCAAGTCTTATCCCCACTGGACTCCCCAGATGCTTTCTACTTGAAGCCTACCGCGAAAAACTATAAAAACATGGAACATGTTTTAGCCAAATTTAGTGCAGAACCTTTAGTCGTAGGTAGGTGTAATCCATAAGTTATATTATCCCTTGCAACATACCTAAAATGCTTTAAGAAAAACTCGGCGCATCGCGCCTCGCAAACCGGAGTGTCGAGAAAGCCATGTGACACCCCCCATCACCCTCCCAGTGTAACGTTTTTCGGGTTGTTACTTCAGGGCAATAATATGTTCCATGTTAATAGGTAACGTGTAGTACCTAGGTATCAATTTATTTACCGTGATGGAGCAATTTTGCAAAGATCTTACCCTACAACACGAGCCAAGCCTAACGTGGGGTAGGAAATCTGAACAATTCGCATCCCTTCAAGCATTTGTCTTCTTGTAAAATTGTTCAAAATGGTCCCAAATAATCATATCTATCTATTTTTATTTATTTGTCATTTAGGTATTTGGAAACATTGACACAAAATGGGAAACAAAAAATGGGACAAATGGGAAAAAAAGAAAAAATATAAAAGTAAAAAAAAGTAAAGTAAGCAACTATTTCAGGTTGAATTTTCGTCCGACTGCCATTCTTGGCGTCGCGGACGTCATCAGCTGTCTCCCTAAGGGGAGATCAGAATTAAATTCTGTTCTGATGATTTCGCTCATGGCTTCCCAAACATCACCGCCCTGGGTTGGAACGAGAGATTGCCGATCGTCTAATAGACAGAAAACTTTCTGCTGGCGACCAGACTCGAACTCGCGTCCCCGCAAGACGGTTCTTATCTTATCACCGCAGTCGGGTACACTGCCCACTAGACCACCGACGCCCTCAAGAAAAAATATAAAGAAAAACAAAGAAAAATGAATGAATGATTGCATTTTTTATTTGTTTCTTGTTCTCTTGCACGAATGAGATTCATAAAAATCACCTACATTTAAAAAAAAGAAAAAGAAAAATGAATGATTAATTTGGCGAGAGGAGTCGTGTGGGATATTTTATGATCCCGTGGAAAATTCTCTGGTGGTAATGTGGTTTCCCAATAATTACCAACCAATTGATGGAGATTCCAAATGATCGAGAATCGCTTCAATTAAATTTGTATTTTTTCGTGTTTTCTTTCACGAATGAATTTCATGGAAAATATCTACCTTCAGAAAAAAAAGGTTGCCTGCGCCGTCAAATTTGATTCATAACGATGACTTTGGTCAGTGAAGCCCATTCAATTAAAACAGATCGAAACAGCTCAACCCAACCTCCAATAGGTAGTACTGAATCTTATCCTATAACATACAGAAGCAAAGACTAAGTGGTGGGTCTAAGAGCAGAAAACAATTCTTACCAAATTTCCTCGAGCGATGTGCTGAGTATTGTATTCGTTTTGGTTGGAAGGTCCTTGAGTATGACTTGTCCTGTCGTCGATGGAAGAGAGGCCGTTACGAACTCCTGTTAATGAGCGTAGGGCACCGCCGTTGATGTTGGAAGGCTCCAAAGTCCTCAAACCGAGAGATGGATCGACTCTGGACGACTCTGCATTGTGTGGCTGATATTGCTGTTGATACTGAGATGGCTGATATTGCTGTTGATACTGAGGTGGCTGATATTGAGGTTGCGAAGGAAACCGCACCATAGCGGCTTGTGCAGAATGGGAAAACAAGGACGGTCCAGAGTATTCCGGATTCAGTCTGGGCTCGTCGTTCGTTCTGGAATTTGCGTTGATCTGGATTTGGTCGTTTTGGGAAGGGTCGACGTTCAAATTATACGGGGTTTCTACAGTGTCGGGTTGATACGCCAACTTGTTGGTGGGCCAGAATGGCGTTAGTTGATGAGATGGAGGAATGATCAGAATGCGAGAGTGAGGCCTCACCGAACCACGAGCCACCTGTCTATCCGTTTGCACGTTGCTATCGACTCCAGAAGTTCCGATGAAGCCGTTCACGTCTTGAACTGTTTGGTTTGCACTGCTTTCGAGTCCATCAGCAGGACCTCTCAGTTGTACTTCATCAGCAGAACTCGAAACTGCGAATCTGGCGCCATGAAATCTGGGGTCGCTCGTGATGTATGAGCTTCTCACCAACGACAAATATGTCGTATCTGCTGGTGTTTGAGCGGCCGATAGTCCAATACAGGACAATAATATTATCTGAAAATTAAAAAGTAAAACAATACTATTAACAGCAAAGAAGGTAAGAAGGCCCTGAAGAACGTAACATACAGGGTGTCACCCTTTCGGGCGCACCACCGGGCAGGATTCAATTCTACTACTAATTTGCAACAAAAAACGCTGCAAATTATTACACAATGGTTTATTATTTTTCTATATAGATCACTCGTCTACAAAATCACCAACCATCCAATATGAAGAAAAAAAGAAAAAAAATAAAAAAAAAAAATCAAAATTACCAACCATCGATCGCATTTCGGTCAGCTCTAATTTGAACGGAGATTAGCTTTCTTCCTTTCTCATTCGCCCCCAACTCAAGACGGAACAGCTATGTCTATGAGTGCATGGCTAAGGGGGTGCTTAGTCGTAAACAGCGAACTCCGAAGAGCTGGCCACTCTCGGTTTCAATTAAATGCTGGTCTAGTTTTGGCAATCAGGGTGAGCCCTAGACCTACCCCTGATCCCTG
This sequence comes from Apolygus lucorum, assembly GCA_009739505.2. Taxonomy (NCBI): domain Eukaryota; kingdom Metazoa; phylum Arthropoda; class Insecta; order Hemiptera; family Miridae; genus Apolygus; species Apolygus lucorum. The sequence goes on along the minus strand of CM019176.2, from coordinate 63,713,549 downwards.
CCATTAATTAATTATGTTTATGGATTTTTCAGAAAAATTTAAAAATAATAATCTAAAAATCATGAATACTGGCGACAGTGAAATCCAGACGGAGGATGAAGAAAGGCTACTGAAAAGCCCACCATCTGACCAGTATGAAGAAGCCATGGAAACCGTGGAAAACACCGAAAGCGATGCAACAGAGGCTCCTATGAACTCGGAACTGCATCAGCCTTCTGGTAGTTCATCTGGCAACCCAGGTCACATGGACCCAAAGGTGTCAACGCCTAGGGAACCATCTGACGAAGAAACTCCTGCCTGGGTTAAGAAATATAGAAACCTGAATGGTGCAGGCAAGAGACGCTTCACGTGGTGCCTTCGCCATGGAAGGACCCACGAAGAGGCGGCAGAGGAGGCTTCCAATCCTATACCTGAAGAGGCATTGAAGAAAAGGCGTGAGGCTAAAAGGAGAAGAACCTCTGCAGAAAACACGCCAGATAGCCAAAAAGGGGCCACAAAAAAGAAGAGGGTCTCTTTTAGAGACACAAGACCTCCGAGGAGAGTGGCCTCCTACAAAGATGCGGTAGTGGGAAGGAAAGTTGGCATCCTTGATGCCAACTATCCCGAAACACTCCTCATGTTTGGACAAATGCTCCGAATACAGGAATCCATCCTGCAAGGGATAGTCGACCAGGAAGGTAGAGGGCCTAAGCCTGTCTTCCTGGACTCCACTTACCGCAGGGGCTGGCTTTCCATAACCTGCGGTAATGACACTACCCTTGAATGGCTCAAGAACCACATGGCAAATTCCAAACCATGTGAGGAGACCAACCTTAAGCTTGTTGAAGGGGCTGATCTGCCACACCCCCATATAGTTTTTGGTTATTTTCCAAACAGTGCCGACGATGCAGAGGAAAGGATTCTTGCCCTTATCAAAGGGCAAAATGAAGGACTCCACGTCGAGCACTGGAGAACACTGAGTCGCCTGACAGAGGGAACCATGACGAAGCTGACCTTGTCCGTCGATACAGCCTCAGCTGCTGTTCTACGGGCAGGGAACAGAATAAATTACAAGTTTGGAAAGGCTGTGATGAAAATTAAGCGCAACACCAAAAGGGCGGGTGCAGCCAGCGAAGCAGAAGGGGAGTCGGAAACTGATGTGGAGACCATGGATAAGGGGACGCAAGAAACCCACCATGAGCAGGGTACGGGTGTCAGTGCTGAGGGGTCAGAACCGGAGCCTGAGCATACGGCGCCCCTGGTACCTGCGCTTGACCCCAATCTCCCATCAACTTCGGCGCAAAGGACCCCAAGGCCTTACCCTCTGCCGATTGGGCACCCATCAGCCCGACACGTTGCCAGCCCCGGTACTTCATCACAACAGAGGCCTTTGGACTCATCTAGTGGTGGTAACCGAGGGGGCAAAACATCAGCAGCCCGAAAGATGGCCAATTCTGGGAAACCACCACAACAGAGGCCCTTGGCCTCAACTAGTGAGGGTTCCCAGGTGGGCCAGAAAGCTTCCATGAAGCAACAAAGACCCCAGCTTCATGGACTTGCCAAACGAAAACCGGGTCGCCCTCAAGAAGAATGGCAGAGACGGAAGAAGGGCGGTCGAGGGAGGGGTCGTTAGAACCCTCCTTAGGGCTGGGCTTTGTCCAGGTGAACCTCCACAGGGCTGAAGTGGCCTCAGCCGCCCTCTGTGGGGTGTTTGCCAGGATGAAGCTCAAAATAGCCCTAATACAAGAGCCCTGGGCAGGCAAGGGCAAAATCAGAGGAATCCCCTCAAAAACTGGTAAGTTGGTGTATTGTCGTGAGGGCTGATAGGTGTAGAGCAGCCATCCTCATTCACGACAGTGTATCATTCATGGCAATACCCGAATTTACTTCCAGAGATCTAGTAGCAGTAGTGCTGGAGGAGCGAACCAATCTAGGAAGTAGGAAAATTGTGGTGGCATCAGCCTACTTTCCTGGTGATGATACAGAAGCTCCACCAGCAGAGATCAGACAACTGCTAGATTACTGTCACCAGAGGAATCTTCATTACCTCATTGGATGCGATGCCAATGCCCACCACATATTGTGGGGCAGCACTAACACAAATTATAGAGGTGAGTCCCTCCTAGACTTTCTAACTGCATGCCAGGTGTCGGTGCTCAATAAGGGACATGAACCCACTTTTGTCACAAGAACTAGAAAAGAGGTTCTTGACCTCACCCTGTCTAGTTTTGTTGTGGCAAACAGAGTGAAGGACTGGCATGTATCAGACGAGATTTCCTTCTCTGATCATAGGTACATAATGTTCAACTTGGATTTCTATCATCAGGTTGAAGATACGTACCGTATTCCCAGGAATACTAACTGGGAACTCTATCGAGAAATCCTAAAGCAAGACCTTGAAGGACTTGATAGAGAAATATGCACTTCGGAGCAACTCGATGTTGTAGCAACTGAAGTGCAAGCCGCAATAATTAAAGCCTATGAAGAAAGTTGCGAGCTGATTACCAAAGCGAGCAACCGAAATGCTCCATGGTGGAGTCGTAAACTAGAAAGATTGCGTACTCTTGCGAGGAGACTCTTCAATAGGGCCAAAAGGACTGGAGAATGGGACTTATATAAAAGACACCACTCTGAATATACTAAGGCACTAAGAAGAGCAAAAAGGTCATCCTGGAGGAACTTCTGTGAAGGATTGGAAGAGGTCTCTGCAGAAAGTTCTTTCCAAGGATAGGCCGAACCAAATTGGTTTACTTCAGAAGGCAGATGGAAGTTATACAAATGACGTCAAGGAGACTCTGGAACTCCTAATGGGAGTGCACTTTCCAGGCTCCGTCGTTGTACCAGGGGACCATTGGCCCCATGCTCAGGACAGAGAAGAAGATATATACCTGCCGAACCGAAGAGTCCTAAAGCGAGCAAAACAAATCTTTACTTCCAATAAGGTTAAATGGGCGATCAAATCGTTCCAACCTTATAAGTCTCCAGGTGGCGATGGCATTTTTCCAGCTCTTCTTCAGCAGGGACTGGAGATGCTTAGCCCAATAATTCTAAAGACTTATATAGCTAGCTATTCCCTAGCATACATACCTAAGGTATGGAGGAAGGTGAGGGTGGTGTTTATTCCAAAGGCTGGAAAATCCTCCTCAACACAGCCTAAATCGCAGAGACCCATCAGCCTCACCTCTTTCCTCTTGAAGGCAATGGAGAAAATCATTGGCCAGATGATCAGGGATGATCATCTCAGCAAGAACCCTATTGCAAAGGCCCAGCATGCCTATCAAAAGGGTAAATCAACTGAGACTGCTCTCTCAGACACTGTCTCACTGATTGAAAGGGCCTTGGAATCAAAAGAAGTGGCCCTCTGCTGTTTCCTGGACATAGGGGGTGCTTTCGATAACACCAACTATGTTTCACTGGAAAGAGCAGCTAGAAACAAAGGGATCGAAGACCCTACTACCCACTGGATCAAAGCTATGTTGATCAGTAGGGTGATTACTACCACACAGGGCGGGACGAGCATCACTGTTCTAGCGAACAGAGGTTGCCCGCAAGGAGGGGTTCTTTCCCCACTGCTCTGGCTGTTGGTGGCTGACGAGTTGCTTGAAACTCTAACTCGTGCAGGTTTTGAGGTAATAGCCTACGCGGATGATCTTAACATAATAGTTAGGGGCAAATTCGACTGCGTCGTATCAGACCGAATGCAGTGTGCTCTGAATATCGTCCAAAAATGGTGCTCTGACCAAGGGCTTCATGTTAACCCAGAAAAGACCACCATTGTTCCCTTCACGAACAGAAGGAAACTATCTCTAAAAACCCCCTATCTTCATGAGCAGAGGATTTCGTTCTCCAATGAAGTTAAATATCTGGGGGTTGTGCTAGACCATAAACTCTTGTGGAACAAGCACCTAGAGTATATCCTAAACAAAGGAACACGAGCATTATGGGCTTGTCACAGAATGCTCGGAAAAACATGGGGACTAACGCCTAAAATGACCTCCTGGTCATACAAAGCGATTGTCAGACCCATGGTCACCTATGCCTCAGTTGTATGGTGGCAAAAATCAAACCAGGCTACATCTATGCTCCAGCTAACCAAACTACAAAGGCAAGCATGCCTTGGTATATCTGGAGCAATGAGTACCACCCCTTCAGCAGCACTAGAGGTTCTTCTTGACCTCACCCCTCTACATATCTTTGTTCAGAGGACAGCCTTCCTGGGGGCTATCAGAATGCTGCACTCGGGAAAACTCAAACTCCCCCCTCGTAAAGGGAGCCACCTGGAAATACTGGACCAAGTCCACACCGATCCAGTGGTCAAGTCAGTCCCTGACACTATGTCAGAGAGAATGAACTTTTACCTACCCTTTAGAGTGATCATTAATGATCGTGAATGCTGGAAAAGAGGCACGCCTCAATATGAACCAGGTTCACTTCTGTGGTACACAGATGGGTCTGTGATGAATGGAAAAGCTGGCCTAGGGATCAAAGGCCCAAATTTCAGCCTAACTAAACCCCTAGGAACAACAGCGACCATTTATCAGGCTGAAACCCATGCCATAGAAATATGCGCACGAGAGATCGCCAAAAAACGACTCAAAGGTGCGAGAATTTACATAATGTCTGATAGCCAGGCAGCCCTAAAGGCCATTGCAGCCTACTCAATAACATCAAGGCTAACCTGGGATTGTCTGGACTCCCTGAAGGCTGCGGCTCGGGGCAATAAGTTAACTTTGCTCTGGGTCCCTGGCCATGAAGGAGTAGATGGCAATGAAGAAGCCGATCGACTCGCTAAGCAGGGATCGGAATCCCAATGTTTTGGTCCTGAACCCCTACTCGGGGTTACCAAGAGCTTCATTACTCAGCAGGTCCAAAAATGGGAGGATAGCAAGAGAGCTGCGTACTGGCGCAACACTCCAAAGCAGAGGCAAGCCAAGCAGCTAATCACCATCTCCAAAAAAAGAGCAAAAGCTCTGCTGTCGCTAAGGAGGAAGGACCTTCGTACCATTGTGGGTCTCCTGACTGGCCATTGCCCCCTGAGATACCATCTCAACAAGATGGGCAAGGCCAGGACAGTTGAATGTCGGCTCTGCTGCGAAGGAGTCGAAACAGCAGAACACATCCTCTGTGAGTGTCCTGCTGTAGCATCTACCAGATTCCGGCATTTTGGTAAGGGTACTCTTGTCCCGGCCGAAATTGCTCGGGTAACGCCCGAAAAACTTCTTCACTTTGTGAAAGAAGAGGTTTTCGAACGGGCACTTAAGTGAAAAAAAGGGAATACGGTCACAATAGATCAAACCTATGGTCTCAGTGACTAAGGGCTTGCCCCGTCCCAGTAAAAAAAAAAAAAAAAAAAAAAAAAAAAAAAAAAAACGGAGATTAGGCCTCTTTTGCGATTCACACTCGTGTTTTGATTTTTGATTTATATATATATATATATATATTTCAATATAAACCCTTAAATTTTCGTAGGGAGCGAACGGTTTGTCCTACAGAGCTCCGCGTGGTCTTAAAAAATTCTAAAAATTCTATAGAATCTTAAATTGAAGGAAAAACAATACCGTTATATCAAAATTTTTTGAGTTAGGGCGTTTTCAAAATTTCAAAATTGATTTTGGAACCCTTAGAAGTGACCTACATCAACCAAAATCTTCGGGGCACAACTAGACCCCAAATGGAGCCTACATACCAAATTTCATCAAAATCGGTCAATGCTAAGTGGCAAAAGTGCCGCGTACGGCGGACGGCGTACGGCGTACGGCGTACGGCGGACGGCGGACGGACGGCCAAATTTTTATTCGATTTTTGGATTCTACGTACCTTGAAACGTAAACCATCAAATTTTGAGGGGGTGTTAAAATTTTTTTTTTCTTGGTCGATTCCAAAGGTTCATTATTGAAAATAATAAACCAAAATGTCTCATAGCAATTTTTTGTCAGAGGCTTCGTTTTCGAATTATTTCACTTTTAAGATTTTTTCCGTGTTTTCGACCTTACATCACTAAAATGGCTATAACTCCCTTAATTGATAAAGTAAATTAAAATTTGATTGAATCAATAGAAAGAGTGTCAAATTTCCTATCTCTCTGATGGGGTTGTAGAAAATTTCAAATGAAACGAACGGGTGTAAAGTAAGCCAAAAGTAAAAAATTGATAAAGTTTCGAAAATTTTCACTTTTTTCAAAGTTTGTTTCTCGAAACGTCGTGAACGGAAATTTCCATGCTGTAAGCCTAAAAGTTGCATGTGAATCCCAGCTTTCTAACGGTGTAGTCATTTTTTTTAAACTCCTCTTATTCAGTTAGAAAACTACGTTTTTAGGGCAGAAAACGTTCATTTTCGGGTGTAAACCGGCGTTTTTCACCAGAAATGCTTTCAAACCTAATTAATCATTTGACATGAAAATTTACGTACTTTTTGAAGCTGAATCGTGTGGTAACACTTTCCGATCTCCTCGTCAAACAAGTAGTACTTTTCAAGCCCTTCAAGCAAACAGGGTACAACAACTTAGTCCTCGACTCCCAACTTGTTATCCATCAAAAAGATAAAGCTTTTCTCAAATGATCGGGACGATGTTTTCAAGCCAGAGGCCAAAAATTAGGTAAGTCAGAGTGCGAGTCATTAATAACCCAGACCTCCCTTAATGACAATTTTGGATAAAACGAACAACGAGATTGAGCCCTTCGCCCAAAGGAAAAGTCTTGAAAAGTACTAAGTATTTGCTTGACGAGGAGCTCGGAAAGTTTTACCATTCGATTCAGCGTCAAAAAGTACGTACAATTTTATGTCAAATGATTTATTAAGTTGGAAAGCATCTCTGGTGAAAAATGCCGATTTACACCCGAAAATGAACGTTTTCTGCCCTAAAAACGTAATTTTCTAACTGAATAAATGGTGTTTCAAAAAAATGACTACACCGTTAGAAAGCTGGGATTCACATGCAACTTTTAGGCTTACAGCATGGAAATTTCCGTCCACGACGTTTCGAGAATCAAACTTTGAAAAGAGTGAAAATTTTCGAAACTTTACCAATTTTTTACTTTTAGCTTATTTAACACCCGTTCGTTTTATTCGAAATGTTTTAAAACCCCATCAGGGAGGTAGGAAATTTGACGGTATTTCCAATGATATAATACAATTTGAATTTACTTTATCAATTAAGGGAGATTTATTGCAATTTTAGTGATGTAGGGTCGAAAACACGAAAAAAATCTTAAAAGTGAAATAACTCGAAAACGAAGCCTCTAAGAAAAAATTGCTGGGAGACATTTTTTGTTGCAAATTAGTAGTAGAATCGAACCCTGCCCGGTGGTGCGCCCGAAAGGGTGACACCCTGTATTAACAAAAAGCTCGGCAAAGAAGGTGTTTTTCCCAATTGACCCCAATCTCGATCAATGTAAGTAATTTTATTAACGTTGGTCAACATTGAATAAACTGGGTGGTGGCATCCTTATACATTTTAGTCATTTTATTGAACCCCTAAAAATCCAGATGATTTTGCACTTCTTCTGGGACTCAAAGTACTACTATTACCATTATTTTGGTAGCTAATCGAACAAATGCCTTTCATTTCCAATATTGTAATGACTCATTGACAACTTATTGAAAACCAAGTTAAGAAAATTAAGTTAACAATACGAAGTAGAGCAAATTTTGATGGAAATCTTCTAAGCCCTGTATTACAGGCCTCATTATTACCCTATATTACCTACATTACAGAGTAGACAGGCTTGTGGGTGAGGCACGTAGCACGAATCGCTAATAATCATTGAAATCATCCAATCAACCTTTTGGGTAAACAATAAAAAAAACCTCAAAAAATATTCTCCTTGCACCCCAAACATAGAGTACCCATATATTAATTGTTATTTTTCTCCATTTTCTGTACATCATACCAACATACAGTATGCAATGGATGTTTTGAAAAATTCAATAGTCCATATTAATGTTATTTTCGTCTCTCTGAACTCATAGCGTAGGTAGTATTGAATTTTTAAACAGTTTTGAGACCACCCGAAGCTCTGTAGGACAAACCGTTCGGTCCCTACGAGTACTTAAGGGTTTTCCTTCAATAAAACAGAATCATGGGTGTGAATCACAAAAGAGGCATAATCTCCGTTCAAATTTTATCTGACTGAAATGCGATCGCTGTTCATTTCCTCTTTTTTTACTTTATTTTATTTAGGCGCATGCAACCTGTTCTGGTCATGGGCGCCAAATACAAAACAGGTTGCATGCGCCTAAATAAAATAAAGTAAAAAAAGAGGAAATGAACAGGAAATGTTCATTTCCTCAATTTGTATTCAGTTTTGCTTTCTGCGCAACCATTAATCAAATTTCCATATGAAGCTTTCTATTTTTCATTTTGAATCGAGTGTGAAGCGTTTAGTTCTTTCTGATAAACTTGATTGTGAAGGTTTGAAGGCAAATTGTGTGGTAGGTAGTACCTACCAACAGTTGGTAGGTAAAAAAATGTTGGTGGGTGAAAACGCTGCATGAATGGAATGGATGGACGCTGTGATGAATGGAAAAGCTAGCGTAGGGGTTAAAGGCCCAAATTTCAGCCTAACTAAACCCCTAGGAACAACAGCGACCATTTATCAGGCTGAAACCCATGCCATAGAAATATGCGCACGAGAGATCGCCAAAAAACGACTCAAAGGTGCGAGAATTCACATAATGTCTGATAGCCAGGCAGCCCTAAAGGCCATTGCAGCCTACTTAATAACATCAAGGCTAACCTGGGATTGTCTGGACTCCCTGAAGGCTGCGGCTCGGTGCAATAAGTTAACTTTGCTCTGAGTCCTTGGCCATGAAGGAGTAGATGGCAATGAAGAAGCCGATCGACTCGTTAAGCAGGGATCGGAATCCCAACGGTTTGGTCCTGAACCCCTACTCGGGATTACTAAGATCTTCATTACTCAACAGGTCCAAAAATGGGAGGACAGCAAGAGAGCTGCGTACTGGCGCAACACTCCAAAGCAGAGGCAAGCCAAGCAGCTAATCACCATATCTAAAAAAAGAGCAAAAGCTCTGCTGTCGCTAAGGGGGAAGGACCTTCGCACCATCGTGGATCTCCTGACTGGCCATTGCCCCCCGAGATACCATCTCAACAAGATGGGCAAGGCCGACAGTTGAATGTCGGCTCTGCTGCGAAGGAGTCGAAACAGCAGATCACATCCTCTGTGAGTGTCCTGCTGTTGCATCTATCAGATTCCGGCATTTTGGTAAGGGTACTCTTGTCGGGCACTTAAGTGAAAAAGGGAATCCCGTCACAATAGATCAAACTTATGGTCTAAGTGACTAAGGGCTTGCCCCGTCAAAAAAAAAAAAAAAAAACCGCTGCAAATTCTTCAGGTTCTCCATCAATAGCACCTACCACCATCTGTATTCTCCCTTGACCTTCCCTCTCAAATTCCAGCTCCCTGCGTCCAATAGGATTGAAAATGGCTTCGCAGCTCACTCAGCTGATCAGTGATCTGAAGAGTGAAGAAGATCTTCTCGAATGCTGGAGGCGCCTGGAAGATCACTGATCAGCTGAGTGAGCTGCGAAGCCATTTTCAATCCTTTGGGCAATGATTTGCAGCGTTTTTTCAATATAAATATATATGAATACACATGAAAAAGTGTTCAACTTTAGAACTATTTTATGTGAGTTATACGAAGCAGAAAAATTTTGTTATGACAAAAATGTTGAACATTTTTATTTTCGTCATAAGTCTTTTTTAAGATTTTTAAAGGCCCACAAACAATTCTGCTCTCCATTAAATTTAAAATCGGCATTCAATTTTGGTTACTCCGGTGACACTTTGGAAGAGCTGTGTAGTTCTTGAGATGTTTTCGGTGACACTTGTGATACCATGGTCCAATTAGGGATAATTAATAAAATTACGAGTAAAAATAGCTGAGATGTTCGTTAATTGAAATTCCGTTTTGTTTACTTTTGGGAGTTCTCTCGAATTGAATTGATTGGGCTGGACAGGTGTGTAAGGTGTTGTGACTTGTTTTTATTAGATTTTTATGTACTTGTAGCTGTAAAACGACTCAATTACTACATGAATATCTCATTCCATTTCACAATCTTTTTATATTGTTTAAAACTACTCGACCATTGTTATGCACGATGAGTGATGACAAATAAAATGTTCTTCCTCTCTTTCTCTCAGTCACATCATGAGATTCGTTACCTGAAGAGCCTAGATACGTTGAGCCAAAAGGTAGTGGAAGTGTTGTTGGAAATTTTAATATTAAATCACAACAGATTAATTCTTGCTGTTGGCAGCTACCAAAATTCACTTGGTTGACTTACCCAGTCCATGGTGAGTGAGGAACCTTTGAACACGAATACTGAATCTCTTCTTGTTACGACAGTATTTATAGTTGGTCAAGTCGAAACCAGATACACCGAGGTGGGGGTGTGTATGTCAACCCTGAAAGCACTACAGAAAGACGATCTAGCAAACGAAATAAGCGTCGTCCTTGTCTGCTCGTTGTCGTGATATTTGATACGAAAAAGGTCTTCCATTGTTCCAAAGTACATAATCCGAATATTCCTAATTTGATAGTAATAGTCACAGAAATGCTTAACCCTGGAACGGTACACTTAGGAGCAGGTTCGTCGTTGGTACATCACGTAAAAATGACGTTTTGGTAATTTGCGAGGAAAAACGCTGCAAATTATTTCACAAAGGTTTATTATTTTTCTGTATAGATCAATCGTCTACAAAGATCACAGCTTTGCCATTGTCACTATTTACTTATTTTTTTTTTACCTACCAACCAGAGGTACCCACTACCTACCTACTAGGATATTTTTGAAAATTTCAACCCCTAACTTTGGAATCCAAATGAAAATTCAATACTATTTCAAATAGGTGAAAAACCGATACCTATATTCTGAGAGTTTTCGAGCTTAGGCACTAGTGAAATTTTCAACCCTTAATTTTCACCGTTTAGAAGTGACTGACGTCAACCAAAAGCCTCGCGGCACAACTAGACCCCAAATGGAGTCCATATACTAAATTTCACAGAAATCAATCCATGGTAACTGTGGAAAGTGCCGCGTACGGCGGACGGACGAAAAATTTATTATTCGATTTTCGGTATCTACTAACCTTGAAACGTAAACAAAGAGGGGTAACGTTTGAGGGGGGGGGGGTAACCGTTTTGGTTTATTTTCAATAATGAACTTTTGGAATCGACCAAGAAAAAAAAATGTTTAACACCTCCTCAAAATTTGATGGTTTACGTTTCAAGGTACGTGGAATCCAAAAATCGAATAAAAATTTGGCCGTCCGTCCGCCATACGCCGTACGCGGCACTTTCCCCACCTGGCATTGACCGATATTGATGAAATTGGGTATGTAGGCTCCATTTGGGGTCTAGTTGTGTCCAAAAGATTTTGGTTGACGTATTTCACTTCTAAGGGTTCAAAAATCGATTTTGAAATTTTGAAAACGCCCTAACTCAAAACATTTTGATAAAAAAAATATTGTTTTTCTTTCAATTTAGGATTCTATAGAATTTTTAGAATTTTTTGAGACCACCCGGAGCTTTGTAGGACAAACCGTTCGCTCCCTACGAGAATGAGGAATTTCACCATGTCGGAATTTCCTATTTTTGACCCCAAAATCGGATTCGGCACCTCGAAAAACCTCCTAAGGCAAACTTTCAGCCCGAACTTCCTGATTTACGAATAAACAAAACAGTGTAGAAAATACGAACGTTTAAAAAAAACCGGGAAAATGACGTCATGCTGGAATAGTTCATTTATGGCCGCTTGAAGCGCTGAGATCGAGAAATCTATAGTCCCCAGATGCAAAATTTCACGAAACAGTAAAGTTCGAAATCGAAAAACTGAAGAAAAAAATAGAAAAAGCAAGATGGGGAAAATTAGGTTTCCACTGTTTTTGTTTGATAACTTTTCTCTTAGAAAACACGATTTCGTTGTCCCAATGGGCAACACTGGGAGGAGACGGCGATCCGAACAGCCCAATCAGCGAGCGTTCCCGCTTCTCGTCCGTTTTCCCGGTTAGTTTTGAAATCAAAAATTTTGATTGTCTCCCAAAAATAACAGGAGACTTATTTTCCGAAATCAGCCCGATTTTCATCTATCCCACACCATTAACTATCCAGGAAAAATTCAAACAGAATTCGGTGAAATTCCTCATTTGAAGTTTGGACGTACGATAAATCAGAAACACGAGTGTGAATCGCAAAAGAGGCCGAATCTCCGTTCAAATTATAGCTGACCGAAATACGATCGATGTTTTTCTTCATGTTTGATGGTTGGTGGCTTTGCAGACGAGTGATCTATAGAAAAATAATAAACCATTGTGTAATAATTTGCAGCGTTTTTTCCTTGGTCGATTTCAAAGGTTTATTATGAAAATAATAAACCAAAAATACAAAAAATCACTTCAAACTAACAAAACAAGCTCACCGACCAGTAAGGAAGCTGGACTTCATTCCTATCAGTTTCAGGCTATTTTTTCGATTTTTCTAACTATTTTTCTCTCATGAGACATCTCTATTCTATTGTTAGGCTGCTTTCGGATTCTTTGAATTCTTTGATTCTATCTTCAATCACTGAATTGGGAGATCAGGTCTTACTCCCAGTAACTTTCAAACTGAAACATATTGTTTAGTAACGCATGCATTCCAGGGGACGTCCCATGGCCCTAGCACCATGGTGGCACCACTATTAGTTCCATGGTGGCACAGATAATAATTCATGAAAATCAGGAGGTATAATGATAATTTTTCTTCAATTTTAACGCTTGGGTACAATTAGCAAGCATTGAAGGAACCGAAATATTGAAAAATCGGATATTTTGTGAGAATTATCACCCCACTTGCCCCCTTTCTTGCAAATTTTTATACTCTGGTGAAATCATGTACAACTAGATAGTTTTCTACGTCGAACAAAAAAAGAACCAGGAAAATCGGTTGAGAACTAAGGCCTGTGCAGACAACACAAGATTTTGTCACACACACACCTACACCTACACACACACACACACACCTACATACACACACACATACACACACAGACATACACCTATGGTTTTTTTCACGGATTTGGATTCAGAATGGTCTAAAACGGATTACTGTGTGGTTATATTTTTTCTCTGTTGAGTGTTCTCCTCCTTCACCCCAGATCGATCGCATAAGGATGGGACGTGCATAAGGATAAGGACTGTGGGACGTCTTAAAAAATGAGTAACGAAAAGCGCACGCACCAAAAATTTAAACATGTTGAAAATTCCAGGAGACTTATCGTTGTATATGAATTAGTTCAATTACAACCAGTAAGCGATAAAACATGCATTTCCATTTATAAGTGTTTTTACTGCACACAAATAATGTCGCCCAGTGTACTTAAGTCTTTTAGTACTGAGGAAGTACTGTCTCACCCAATTATTGTCCTCAAGGGTTGACAATCTGATGCCGTCGACTAACTTGCAGTGTTGACGAGGTACCTGCATTCAAGTCTCAAAATAATGAGCGCCAGTCCGCTTGTTGAAATCGAGAAAATTTAAATTCATTTAGTGAAATATTCCTGTAGTGGTACCTATAATTATGTTCAAGCTTGGTAAAAGGGTGAGGAATAAATCATAGATCCGATATTATACCATAATCCGATTTTATTTTGTTAAACTATTATTTATTACATTATTCTGATTACATTCATTCTGAATCACGTCAGTTTTCAAAACTACAATTAAAAAAATAACATAAAACCGAGGACTCTGGGTTTCGGGCTTCTCCTACAGGATGTAGAACAGAAAGCTATAAAAATATCTTTATTGTAGGAAGTGCAGGCTTTGTTCCTTTGAGAAACACCTTTACAGGTACAGCTGAACACCGGCTACGTCGCGTGGAGGAAGAGATTACAAATTACTGAGAGACCAATCCGTAGTACTGAAAGTACAGAAGTAGGTATAATTAGACTTGAGATCCGGAAAACCTGAGGTGACAACCTGATTGGATCCTAAACCTAACATATAACTTAACCTAGCGCCTAATAACTGTTCCAAATCTACGTGCTGCGATCATCGATGTCGGTTACTATGTAGGTATGTAGGTAGTACTCAAAATCCCTAATCAGAAAATAATTCCAAATTTCCTTTTAGCTCAGGTAGCGTAGGGATATTATGAAGAAATCATTAACCCACCAAGGACGAGGGAGCCGAATACACACCTAATATGTTTCTGCAGGATCGGGTTTATGTCTTTTCAGGATAATGTTTTTCCGATTTCATTCCCCCTCTCGTTCTATGAGCGCCCGGATCATCAATTCATAGTCATCACTCACCGAAAAAAATGTGATTTTCTATTTCATTTTCGTTTTTCAAAACTAGAGTTAAATTCCAGTGGAACTCGATCATTAGTAAGTTGAATATTATGTATTATTCATCATAATTAATATTTCATCTTGACTGTTTCTTCACTAGAAATAGTTTCAGTTGTTAATGAGAGCTATTCAAATGTTCATTCCGTAATTTCATCTGGGTCTAGAGGTAAGTAAAGATGAGTGAGCCGTATACGGCACACTCCTCCTCCCCAGGTGCTTTTTTTTCACCCTTGCTCAGTGTAATGTTCAGAACCGAAGTTCTTCAACCGAGGGTCATTCTCTATTTTTTTAAGCAGAATATAACGCTCAATGACCATTCATGAGCATAAATTCAGAAAAAAGATCGAGTTCATCAGGGGAAAATTTAGTCAAAATCGTAAAACGCTGAAAATTATTACACAAAGGTTTATTATTTTTCTACATATAGAAAAATAAATTGGTTCTATTTATAGATTATTTCTATATATAGATCACTTCTCTGCATAGAACACGGCTTTGCCATTGTTACCACCAACCATGAAGAAAAACATCGTCTAACTAACATTTAAAAAAAATGTATTTATTTCCATTTGGGTTCAGAACATTTTAAATAGGTACATAACATAAATAGGAAAAGTTGATATTCCCATATGAGCTGCATTACCTCGTCTTGGGAAATGAGTTGCTGTAAGCTCCTGATTCACTTATTGCTGTAAATACTATTCATGTCCTAATACATTTATGTATTAGAACAGTGGTTCCGAAACTGGGGGGCGCGCCCACCTGGGGGGGCGTGGAGAAAGTCCAGGGGGGGCGTGACACCCAAATGAAATAAATTTAAAAAAACGCTGCAAATTATTACACAACGGTTTATTATTTTTATATAGATCACTCGTCTACAATATGGAATATCCAAAACAATATCCAATATGGAGAGAAAAATAAATTTGAAAAAAAAAATCGGAAAAAAAATTTTAAAAAAATCAAAAAATCAAAAAAAAATCAAAATCACCAACCATTGATCGCATTTCGGTCAGCTCTAATTTGAACGGAGATTAGGCCTCTTTTGCGATTCACACTCGTGTTTTGATTTGTATATATATATTTCAATATAAACCCTTAAATTTTCGTAGGGAGCGAACGGTTTGTCCTACAGAGCTCCGCGTGGTCTCAAAAAATTCTAAAAATTCTATAAAATCTTAAATTGAAGGAAAAACAATACCTTTATATCAAATTTTTTTGAGTTAGGGCGTTTTCAAAATTTCAAAATTGATTTTGGAACCCTTAGGAGTGACCTACATCAACCAAAAGCTTCGGGGCACAACTAGACCCCAAACGGAGCCTACATACCAAATTTCATCAAAATCGGTTAATGCTAAGTGGCAAAAGTGCTGCGTACGGCGTACGGTGGACGGACGGCCAAATTTTTATTCGATTTTGGTTTATTATTTTCAATAATGAACCTTTGGAATCGACCAAGAAAAAAAAATTTTAACACCCCCTCAAAATTTGATGGTTTACGTTTCAAGGTACGTAGAATCCAAAAATCGAATAAAAATTTGGCCGTCCGTCCGCCGTACGCCGTCCGCCGTCCGCCGTACGCGGCACTTTTGCCACTTAGCATTGACCGATTTTGATGAAATTTGGTATGTAGGCTCCATTTGGGGTCTAGTTGTGCCCCGAAGCTTTTGGTTGATGTAGGTCACTCCTAAGGGTTCCAAAATCAATTTTGAAATTTTGAAAACGCCCTAACTCAAAAAATTTTGATATAAAGGTATTGTTTTTCCTTCAATTTAAGATTCTATGGAATTTTTAGAATTTTTTGAGACCACGCGGAGCTCTGTAGGACAAACCGTTCGCTCCCTACGAAAATTTAAGGGTTTATATTGAAATATATATATATAAATCAAAACACGAGTGTGAATCGCAAAAGAGGCCTAATATCCGTTCAAATTTTAGCTGACCAAAATGCGATCGATGGTTGGTGATTTTTTTTTTTTTTTTTTTTTTTTTCAAAAAAAAATTATTTTTTTTCGATTTTTTTTTTTTCTTCAAATTGGATGGTTGGTGATTTTGTAGACGAGTGATCGTTATAAAAATAATAAACCGTTGTGTAATAATTTGCAGCGTTTGGTTTATTATTTTCAATAATGAACCTTTGAAATCGACCAAGAAAAAAAAAAAATTTAACACCCCCTCAAAATTTGATGGTTTACGTTTCAAAATACGCAGAATCCAAAAAGCGAACAAAAATTTGGTCGTCCGTCCGCCGTCCGCCGTACGCGGCACTTTTGCCACTTAGCATTGACCGATTTTGATGAAATTTGGTATGTAGGCTCCATTTGGGGTCTAGTTGTGCCCCGAAGCTTTTGGTTGATGTAGGTCACTCCTAAGGGTTCCAAAATCAATTTTGAAATTTTGAAAACGCCCTAACTCAAAAAATTTTGATATAAAGGTATTGTTTTTCCTTCAAATTAAGATTCTATAGAATTTTTAGAATTTTTTGAGACCACGCGGAGCTCTGTAGGAGAAACCGTTCGCTCCCTACGAGAGTGAATAATGTGAATCGCAAAAGAGGCCTAATCTCCGTTCAAATTAGAGCTGACCGAAATGCGATCGATGGTTGGTGATTTTGATTTTTTTTTTTTTTAATTTTTCTCTTCATATTGGATGGTTGGTGATTTTGTAGACGAGTGATCTATATAAAAATAATAAACCGTTGTGTAATAATTTGCAGCGTTTTTGGATTCTACGTACCTTGAAACGTAAACCATCGAATTTTGAGGGGGTGTTAAAACTTTTTTTCCTTGGTCGATTCCAAAGGTTCATTATTGAAAATAATAAACCAAAATTACAAAAATAATTTCCTCAGATTTTTGAAATAAAGTCTTTCTAAGTTTTCAAGTTTTCAGTTTGTTTTTGTAATGTTTCAATTTCCACGTTTTTTTTAACCAATTTCCACTCTTCCACATAAAGAATATTCACTTGACATAATGGTCAAGTGTTTGTAAAAAATTAAAGCCATTGTTTAAAATAAAACAGATCAAAACACACAAGAGTTCTATTTTCTCAAAACCGTCCCCCTCTCAGGATCTGTCAACTTATCCAGAACATGCAAGCGCACTCATCTCACTAAATTACATTTCATGTTTTGTTTTTGTAAGTAGGTAGGCCTATTGTTTCACCTTCCTTAAATTGAAAATGTATCTGTGTTACAATGTTAAATTTTGTATCAGCAATTGTATTCGTTTTTCATGTAATACTTGTTTTAATTTTCACCATACGTACAATTATTGGATCTTTCCATTCTGCGTTACCGCATTCAACAATGATCAAAAAATCTACCTACTCACCGTATCAAGTTGGCACATACTTGTACAAGTAGGAGTTGGTATGTACGGCACCGTGGAAATAGGGTATTGCAAAATGGAAAGCTGATATGTGTAGGGGGGCGTGGGGGGTTTCCAAATAACCAGAGGGGGGCGTGGTACAAAAAAGTTTGGGAACCCCTGTATTAGAAAGTAAAATAACATACACTTCTCTAGGCGGCGCTGTGGCCGAGCGAGCTACGGCACGTGTCTCTGGAGACGAGACTCGGACCAGTTGCAGGGGCCGTGAGTTCGGGACTCGCCTCGGGAGCATATTTTAGGGCAAGTCGGTCGCAGTTCCCCCTCGTCCCAACCCAGGGCGGTGAGGTCAATGGGAAGCCATGAGCGAAATCATCAGAAAAAATTCTGATCTTCCCTTAGGAAGACAGCTGATGACGTCCGCGACGCCAGGAATGGCAGTCGGACGAAAATTCAACCTGAAATGGTTGTTTACTTTACTTACTTACTTTACATACACTCCTCTATAGTTCATTAAGATAGCAATTTTTTAAAGCAATAATTTTTGTTCTCTTGGTCAACAATAGTTTTTACCTTTCTTCATGATTTAACTTATTAAAACATATTTTACCTTTATATATATAATTTAGTTGTGCTAATGTAGTTCGGTAGAGAGGTACATTTATTACACATGACTCCTTTGATCTCGTATAAAGTTGATGATCAGGAGGTGCTAAAGCATTTTCTCGCAGCATTTGCGATATGCAACTAACGTCCATCATACAAGAGAATGGCAATATTCTCATCTTTCTGAAGAGGGGCAGAGAAGGCGCTCGGTATCCAGATTGAGTCATCATACGGATAATAGTTTTTTGTGTTGAATTTATGGTCCTGTAAGCTGTGGGATATCCACCACTCCAGGTTGGAAGGCAATAGAGCAATATAGATGAGACCAGTGCATCATAAATCATCCGTAGGCCGTTCGTGTCTACTATAACTCTTAATTTGGCAAAGACGTATATGAACTTTCTCAATTTATTATTTCTTTCCTTTATTTGCCGATCCCATTTTAACATTTGAACGGGGATTAGGCCTGTTTTGCGATTCACACTCGTGTTTCTGATTTATCGTCAGTCCAAACCTTAAATTCTCGAAGGGAGCGAACGGTTTGTCCTACAGGGCTCCGCGTGGTCTCAAAAAATTCTATACTATCTTAAATTGATGGAAAACAATAGCTTTATATCAAAATTTTTTGAGTTAGGGCGTTTTCAGGATTTTAACCCTTATTTTTCAACCCTTAGGAGTGGTCTACAGCAATCAAAATCTTCGGGGCACAACTAGACCCCGAATGGAGCCTACATACCAAATTTCATCAGAATCGGTCAATGCTAAGTGGCAAAAGTGCCGCGTACGGCGTACGGCGGACGGACGGCCAAATTTTGTTTATTATTTTCAATAATGAACCTTTGGAATGGACAAAGAAAAAAACATTTTAACACCCCTCAAAATTTGATGGTTTACGTTTCAAGGTACGTAGAATCCAAAAATCGAATAAAAATTTGGCCGTCCGTACGCCGTCCGCCGTACGCGGCACTTTTGCCACTTAGCATTGACCGATTCTGATGAAATTTGGTATGTAGGCTCCATTTGGGGTCTAGTTGTGCCCCGAAGCTTTTGGTTGATGTAGGTCACTTCTAACGGTTCAAAAATGAATTTTGAAAACGGCTTAACTCAAAAAATTTTGATGTAAAGGTATTGTTATCCTTCAATTTAAGATTCTATAGAATTTTTTGAGACTACCCGGAGCTCTGTAGGACAAACCGTTCGCTCACTACGAGAATTTAAGTTTTGAACGTACGATGAATCAGAAACACGAGTGTGAATTGCAAGAGAGGTCTAATCTCCGTTCAAATTATAGCTGACCGAAATACGATCGATGTTTTTCTTCAAGTTGGATGGTGGTGGCTTTGCAGACGAGTGATCTATAGAAAAATAATAAACCATTTTGTAATAATTTGCAGCGTTTTTATTCGATTTTTGGATTCTACGTACCATGAAACGTAAACCATCAAATTTTGAGGGGTGTTAAAAAAAATGTCTCTTGGTCGTCTTAAAAAGCTATAATACAGAAAAGTAATAAACATTAGTGGAATAATTTGTGGAGTTTTAGTTTATTTATTTTTTCAAATGAGAAGCAATCTTGCTCGATTGGAAAGGTCCATGATTGAAAATAATAAACCAAAATTGGGTTTTCTAGTTGCGGTGATAAATAAGGTGCACACTCAATTTGTCTTTTTGAAACATTTCATTTATTATACAATAAAAATACACAGTATTTTAACCAAAGAATAAATAGGATTTCTAACTACGGGGAAGTCTATTTCAGTAGGGGCCAGACTGAGATCCGCGGCCTCCGGGCCCCGACGACGAGTAGCCGCCTTGACTGTAGCCCTGGTCGCCCGAGCCGGAGGGTCCGCTGGAGTAGCCGCCGTCGCTGGAGTAGCCGCCCTGTCCGCCGCGGCCGTATCCGCCGGCGCCGCTCGCTCCCTCGTCGGTGTAGGAGATCCTCGGGTTGAAGCCGGACTGGTCGGCGGTGTACTCGACGAGCTGCCTCCTGCCGTCGGGGAGGAGGACGTAGTACTTGCCGGTCGCCACGTCGCCGTCGCGCTGCTCTTCGTGGCCGAACTCCACCTGCTCGCCCTTCTCGTTGGCGTTCACGTCGTATTTGAATTCGTATTTAGCGGGTTCCTGTCGACAAAATTTCCAAAATTTAGTGAATTTTCCAGAAAAGATTCCATTTGAGCACGAGGAGGTAGCAAGAAGTGATCAACCAACCACCTATAGAACTGTTGAACTATTTCAGGTTGAATTTACGAATGCCATTCCGAATGTATCTACTTAAAGGAAGTGACTGGCTATAATAAAATAAAATAAAAATTGGGTGTCATCTTTTTAATAGGTAAGTAGATAATCTGCCGTGCTAAGCCAAAAAGTCGTATCTTGTTCAACCAACTTTCGGTAAAACGACCTAATAGATTTCGTGGCGAAATAACTCTTTCACGGTATTATTTTTCCTCCTTTTACCACAAGTACAGGGTTTTCTTGAATGAAATTATTAACCGAATCGATTTCTGGAGTCAAAATTAAAAATTTTTGAGTGTAAATTGTCAAAAAACGATGATACGAGATTACGCTCTCGTAAACCCGAAGTTACGACTATTCTTTTCATATTAATTCTTGAAACATTAACATTTTAATTCAAGAAACCATTTTACATTGATTATTTTGTCATCCTACTTGGCTCAAAGTCAATCGTATTTCATATCTCTGTTCAGAGTGTAAGAAAGAACAGCTGAATCAATAAAAATAAACGTTTAATTCACTTAAACGTAAAGTTTACGTTTAATTCAGAGTATAAACGTAAAGTCACCACTAAATGTAGAGTTTTCAGAGGCAAAAAGTCGTATCGTCGAACTAGGCAGATTCCCGTATTAGTGTCAAGATACGAGTTTTCTTCTTCTGAATCGCTCTGATACGACTAGTTTCTTAGGTAAATCATGTTAAAACTCCTTATCGCGAGAGTCAGGAGCTTGTTTGAGGCATTTCTAGTAGAGATATGACTCTAAAACTCCGAAAATCGATAAAAATCGACCCCCAAAACCCCCGGGTACCAATAACTCAATTTGGGCAAATTTTCACGTTACGACTTTCTGGTTTACTTTTGGTTTACTTTTTCACTTTTCTTTCTTTTGACTTAACCCTCTCAGTCGGTCGCCGTTCTTTCTTAGTATCTCACGAAATAGAAGGCGCAAAAACTTAAAAGTTGTACCTGAATTTGAAATTTTCAACGATTTTAGAAATTCATTTCAGGCCCTAGGGATTTGAAAAACTGAAATATTACCGCCCGAATCATCAAAATCGAACAATAATTGCCAAAGAGAAATGGGAAAAACTACTGAATAATCGGGTTTTCCCGTGTTTATCTCATATTTCTAGGGCAATTATTGTTCGATTTTGATGATTCGGGCGGCAATATTTCAGTTTTTCAATTTCATAAGGCCGTGCACTAATGAATTTCTAAAATCCTTTAAATTTCAAATTTAGGTACAATTTTATTGGAAAAACATAACTGAATTAACAGTTTTCATAATTTTTCTCCGGCAATTATTGTTTGATTTTGATGATTTTAGCGGCAATGTTTCAGTTTTTCAATTCCCTAGGGCCGTGCACTAATGAATTTCTAAAATCCTTTAAAATTTCAAATTTAGGTACAATTTTTCAAGTTTTTATGCCTTCGATTTCGTGAAATACTGACCCAGAACGAGGAACGAACGGCGACCGACTGGGACCCCCTTAAGCCTGTGATGGAAATGAGTGGAGGAAGGTTGTTAGGGAGTTGTTGTTTTTCCCTCTAAGGGAGGAATGAATATATTTTTTTTTTAAATAGATTACAAAGTGAGAGAATCTTCCTTGTTTATGTGCCAAAGTAAAGACATGAAATATCAAAACTAACTGTAGTTAACGCTTTTTCGTGACCGATTTTGTGTCGCTTTTTTCTTGAAATTTGTGGCATTTTATTTCTTTACATTGGCACATAAACAAAACCGATTTTGTGTCGCTTTTTTCTTGAAATTTTTGTCATTTTATTTCTTTACTTTGGCACATAAACAAAACCGTTTTTGTGTCGCTTTTTCTTGAAATTTTTGTCATTTTATTTCTTTACTTTGGCACATAAACAAAACCGATTTTGTGACGCTTTTTCTTGAAATTTTTGTCATTTTATTTCTTTACTTTGGCACATAAACAAAACCGATTTTGTGTCGCTTTTTCTTGAAATTTTCGACATTTAATTTCTTTACTTTGGCACATAAACAAAACCGATTTTGTGACGCTTTTTCGTGACTTTTTTGTTTATGTGCCAAAGTAAAGACATAAAATGCCAAAATGACAAATTGAGAAGAAATTTATTTACTCAAATTAGCAGTCAAATTAGACTTACCGAGTTTTCGTCATCACCGTTTCCACGACCGTATCCGCTGGGACCAGAGGAGTATCCACCTTGGGAGCCGGAAGAGTAGCCTTGGGAGCCGGAGGAGTAGCCTTGGGAGCCGGAGGAGTAGCCTTGGGAGCCGGAAGAGTAGCCTTGGGAGCCAGAGGAGTAGCCTTGGGAGCCGGAGCGGGCAGCATCAACAATGATAGCATCAGTGTTCAGCTGGTTGAAAGAGGGAGTTCCGTATTGGGAAGAAGGGGCACCGTATTGTGAAGAAGGGGCACCGTATTGAGAAGAAGGGCTGCCTGATCTGGAACCTGGGGCACCGTATTGGGAAGATGGGCGAGACCTGGAGTTCTGAGGGGCGCCATAGCGAGATGAAGGAGCTCCATATTGGGATGAGGGTGAGCCGGATCTCTGGTTGGGTGCGCCATAAAGGGAAGAAGGAGAGCCAGAACGAGATCCAGGAGCGCCGTATTGGGATGATGGGGCGCCGTATTGGGATGAGGGGGAGCCAGAGCGAGATCCAGGGGTACCGTATTGGGATGATGGGGCACCATATTGGGAAGAAGGAGAGCCAGAGTGAGAGCCACCTCGAGCTCCAGGAGCTCCATAGGTGGATGAGGGTGCGCCGTAT
Source organism: Apolygus lucorum (assembly GCA_009739505.2). Classification (NCBI taxonomy): domain Eukaryota; kingdom Metazoa; phylum Arthropoda; class Insecta; order Hemiptera; family Miridae; genus Apolygus; species Apolygus lucorum. The sequence continues at coordinate 63,690,288 of CM019176.2, read as the reverse complement.
TGAGAAGAAGGAGAGCTAGAGCGAGATCCAAAGGATCCTTGTTGAGAAGGAGCTCCGTATTGAGAAGAAGGCGCGCCGTATTCAGAAGAAGGCGCTCCATACTCAGAAGCCAACCCTGTCACTGGAGCAGACAACCCAGAAGGCGAGTACTGCCTATCTGGAGCTCCATATTGGCTCGAAGGTGACCCGCCAGATCTTCCAGGCGCTCCGTATTGAGAAGAAGGAGACCCTCCAAACCTGCTGTTAGGTGCTCCGTATTGAGAAGACGGAGACGACCCCCTCCCAGCTGGAAGATAGGTGTTGACTGGCGGCTCCGCAAAACAGGCCCCAATCAGGCATGCGACTACTACGATCTGCAAACAATTACAAAATAACACTAGGTCAAATTCTCCACAAAAAAAAAAAAAAAATTAAATTTTTTTAATAAAAATTAAATAATGAAACTCTATTTTTGGTTGGGTTTTAAGCGTTTGCCAAGTTGGGAGGGCAGTTTAGACGATACCTTGATTAAAAAAACCCAATTTTCACGATACCCATCTCGCTTCTACCATTATTATCAAAATTATTTGAAAAACTAATCCACAAGCGACTAGTACCCATAATCGAAGAACGTAAGCACCAAGGCACCAGTTTGGCTTTCGACAGAAACATTCCACGATCGATCAAGTCCATGAAATCCTAATAAATAAAACCCCAACCGTACGTATGTACGTACGTATGTATGCACGTAGGAGGAATCGGAGGAGTTAGGATTCAGATGAGACGGGAGGGGGGGGGGTCGGAGGAGAGAGCTATCTCGCGGGATAAAATTCCAAGCTGTGTGAAGTGTAACTCAGTGTAATATCCATCTCCTAATATTCGAGTTTTTCTGAAATTAAAAAAATTAAAAATTTGGAAGAAGGTGGAAATACCACCTTTGTGCTCCAAAGTATCGATAATATTATCTACGATTTGTTTTTGCCTGCATTTAGCAGGATTTTCAGCTAGTAACACTTATAATTGAACAAGCCCTTGAGGAGAAGAAAGTCCGCTCAGCCGTCTTCCTTGACGTCGCTCAGGCGTTTGACAAAGTTCGCCATGAGGGACTCGACTACAAGCTGCGCGAAAATCCACCAATAAAGTGTACTGAGCTGCTTCAGTCTTACCTCACCAATCGCTACTTCAGAATAAAGCGAGAAGCCAAAGCTAATAATGCAGGAGTCCCACAAGGGAGTGTTCTTGGACCGCTCTTGTATGTCCTTTATACCAGTGATCTCCCAGAAATTGGAATGAACACCACAGCCACCTTCGCAGATGATACAGCGATTTTGGCAGTCGGAGAATGTAACATTGAATCCACCAACAAGTTAAATCAATCAATACCCAGCATACAAAAGTGGAGAAGAAAAATAAATGAAACTAAATCGGTACATGTCGATTTCACTAATAAGAGAATCGATTATGTTCCGGTATATAGTATTTCCAAACCAAATGAAACCTTTTCCAAACCAAATGAAACCTATTGAGAAAATGAGTGAAATGAGGTACCTAGGTAGATACTCTGCAAATTTCAGATCGATGCAATTGTACCTATCGTAAAAAGAAGTTGCCAAAATGAAAAGTCAATGAATTTTAGACATAGGATTATCGAAGTAGATCTCACCTTAGTAGAATAGGAAACAAGTAAGTTTGAGAAATTTCTGACTGGTGACTATGAGTGGGTACCTACCTACTCGTCACGCCCACACAGTGAAACCGAAGTTAAGGGGAGTCACCAATACTTACATTGACTGATTGGGTTAGGCACTCGTTGAAAAGCCCTCAATTTATGCGTAAATTATTTACTGTCAAAACAACTGTAAATATGGACGGAGCTGAGATATACCTCCGATTTAAAAGAACTGTAAACAACATTCGCGGTAAAAACCAAAATCGATTTAGTGGATTAAATTGATGTTGTTGTTTAGCTTGGTTTTTACGAATGTAATCAAAGGATCTTGAATCCTAGGCGAGATTTTGTTATGAATGAGATAGTTGTCATGTGTTCTTTGATGCTTTAGATGTTTTCGATTTCTGAATAAGAAGAATCATGTTGTGATTGAGACTGCTTCACATAGTAGTGAGTCATCGTTTACTTCCACTGAGGAGAGAGTAAGGAAGCTCATTTGCAAACTTGTGTTACACCAAGAACATTCGAGTAGCTTCGACCGCTAGAGGCAAAAAAAAAAACGCTAAAGGAACGGCTAAAGCATGTTCCATGTCTCCTGAATTTTAGCCCAAGGCTCTAAGCAGGAACTATCCGGAAATACAGGGGGCTTGCCTTTACTTTTAGATTTACCTAAACAAGTGTATTCGTGTAGAGATCATACAAATAAGAACAAAGCCACAACAAACATGAAAATTGAATGATAATTTCCTGAGGAAAATTGGAAAAGCTGATGATGAAAACTGACCAGCTATGAGATGACTGGGGATGGGGGAGGCAACAAAAAATGTAAAAAATCGAAAAAACGAACGTCTATTAGTACTGGAAAGGAGTGCAAGAACCTGTCCCCAGATAGTCTTTGAGCACGTTTAACCCATTTCAAGCCGAGGGTAGAAATAACTGAATAATGAGGAGAGGAGGATGAACTGTTTTACAGAATGCCAGCCGAAATAAAGCATAATTTGCTCCCCAATCGAGAGCAAAAATACTCGATATTTTCCAGGAATGGCAGTCGGACGAAAATCCAACTTGAAATGGTTGTTTACTTTACTTTTACTTACTCGATATTTTATGAATTTTACTTTTTAATGAGATTTGAGAGGCCTCAGTTTTCCAAATGGATATGATTTATCCAGTTCATTTTTTGGTGGAATGTATAAGTCTATTTATGGACCGGAATATGTTTCAACTCATGGCCCAGAAAGCTCACTCGTCCAGAATCTAATTTGAGCCACCATACTCATACCTTCGCCCAAGAGGCCTCCTTTTCAAAAAAATTCCAAAATTGCACTGAGCTCCCGAACATCAAAGAAAACTTTTCTGAAAAGTTTAGGAACAGCATGATCGAGAAAAAATTCTCCTGCAAAGATTTACCACTATTTTCAATATTTAGAAAAATTATAAATATGAATGCAATAACGCATCAGTGGCCGGAAATGGGTTAAATAGGTTTCCTGACCTCACAAGCCTATTACGGATCACCAGAGGGCAAGTTCCGCGATACTTCATGTTAATAACTCATTTCACCCAAAACGCTGACGATGAACTACCTGCTCATTATGAGTGCGGATACCGTCATATCAACAAGTTGGGTCTTATTGCTCTTCACGACGAGTCACGGGATAAGTATGTGCTTTATTCACGATTTTTAATAATTTTTGAAGTATGAATTTCTCCTAAGCACTCGGTAAAATCGTCACAATAATAATTCAGTGGCGTCTCCTCCAGGCAAACATAGCAAACACTGTTTGCCTTACCAAAAATATGCTATGAATATAACAATATTTGTTAAGATTCTCCTACATTTCCATTTTTTGCAAGTAATAATTGTTTAGCCAATTTTGGAAAAATTTTATAAAATTTAGTGACTGTTTCATAACTACCAAGGAAGTTAGATGAAATAGGAGAATGGAATAAGTACGTATTTTGCCTTGAATACTAGCCTGCAACACACCGGAGAGTTGTAAAGGTCGATAATTACGATCGATTGCCGATTATACATAAACTAGCGCAGGGCCCAGCGATGCAAAGCAAACAGTTGAGAAAAAGAATTTTGCGGGAATTTTTTGGATGAAAGGTGACGATCAGTGGGCAGGAGGGGGGGGGGGGGTCAGCGTGGAGTCTAGTATTGCTACACCCCCACTACCACAGCATCAGCCAAGGCAAACAATCGAAGAGCTGTTTCGTGGCCTTGAAACCAGAGAAACTTGGAAGATGGGCCATGGATACTAATCAGCCCCTGCATGGCAAGATTTGAAATGTCCATCCACCCACTTTATCTCATCATCATTGAGATTATTTGAATTTGGTTACGTTTCCTTAGCTACCAGTAATCAAATTTCTTAATGAAGAAATTCTTTATTTCTTCGAATGGAATGTGAAGCGTTTATTTCATCTAAATAAACTCGATTGCGAAAACATGGTTGGTAGGTGGTGACAGAGCTGTGTTGTCTTTGCTGGCGCTTGATGTGTACAGAAACATAATAAACCTTTGTGTAATAATTTGCTGCGTTTTTCATGATTTTTTATTCCTCTAAGACTGGCCAAGCTGTTTGCCTGACGAATATTTTCACCTGACGCCCTGAATATTTTCTTCTTAAACCTTAACATTAAATAGTGAATTTCTCAAAAAGAGGAGAAACGAGGAATTAGAGCATTTGATAAATGTTTTCTGGCACTATCCCTTGACTCAATCCCGTTGGAATTTGCCGCGACCAGCCACGACTTTTTTTTCTATAAAATTTTCAATCCTAATAGAACTTTTTTTTGAAAAATTAAAGTCGCAGGAAAGTGTGGAGAGGAAAAAAAAAAACCACATCCTCGCATTTTTCATATCGACAGAATAGAACAGAAAAGATTATGTAGTCATCAACCAGTATCTGATTAGGGATGACTTCTTTGACACGACCACCATCCACAAAACTGGTACCTAATGCTGTACCAAGCACATCTAACGCTATGGAAGTGAGTTGTGGAAGCGCTCTCTCCAGCATCAGCAGCGCTAATGACAGTGACAATTTAGATTCATCAATCAGTGTAATGCACTTCTAAGGACATCTAATTATTACTCATGTTTCGGTACCTAAAATTTTGTAAAATTGGTAAAATGTTATTTTTGTTTTGAATTTAAAATTTCAATGTTTTTCATAATCTTCTTCTAATATTATTTATTGTGCAATTTTCTTTCCTTGAAATATGAAGTAGTTTGAAATCCATGATCTGAGCAACTTTCCCTAACAGAACTCTCCACAAATTGATTTTTAATCACTTGACCTATAAACTCACAGTACTGTGCGCCGGTTCGTTATAGAATAGACTAACACGGAACGAGGAAGGAACGGCGACCGACTGAGACTCCTTTAAATAAAGGATTTATGTGCTTGCAGGTTCGTCGTTCCTCAAGTATCTACCCCAGAACGGGAAGAGGTTTTTTTTTAACGTGAAAAGGTTGACGGTAGAAGCTAGCTTTTGGCGTTCACAAAAATAGGTTGTCTTTTTTATGAAATTAAATATCACTTTCCTAAGGGATAACCTAAAAGTTGTATTATTGCCGAAGTTGTTGAACCTTTTGGTAGATGACAGTCTCTTCTGAGGGTTGAAAAATAAGCGCTGAAATGTTGAAAACGCCATAGCTCAAAAAATTGCGATATAAAGGTATAGTTTTTTCATCAATTTAAAACAATATTAAACTTTTAGAGATCACCCGTCGCCTCAATAAATCAGAAACAAGAGTGTGAATCGCAAAAGAGGGCTAATCTCCGTTGATACTTTCTTCGAGTTGTACTCAGTTTTGCGTCCTTAGCAACCAGTTATCAAATTTCATATTGAAGGCATCCACAACTCTTTATTTCTTCGAAATGAGTGTGAAGCGTTTAGTTCTTCAAAATAAACTTGATTGTGAAGCAAAACTACGGTTGGTAGGAACTGGGAATGGCAAAACTGGGTTCTTTATACTGCCGTGCTAAGCCAGAAAGTCGTAACGTGAAAATTTGTCCAAATTGAGTTATTGGTACCCGGGGGTTTTGGCGGTCAATTTCTATCGATTTTCGGAGTTTTAGAGTCGTATCTCTATTCGAAATGCCTCAAAAAAGTCTCCCGACTTTCGCGTTAAGGCGTTGTAATTTGATTTCGCTATGAAACTAGTCGTATCAGAGCGATTCAGAAGAAGAAAACTCGTATCTTGACACTAATACGGGAATCTGCCTAGTTCGACGATACGACTCCTTGCATTAAATCGGCATGATACGACTTTTTGCCTCTGAAAACTCAACATTTAGTGGTGATTTTACGTTTATACTCTAAGTGAATAAACGTTTATTTTTTATTGATTCAGCAGTTTTTTCTTACACTCTGAACAGAGATATGAAATACGATTGACTTTGAGCCAAGTAGGATGACAAAATAATCAATGTAAAATGGTTTCTTGAATTAAAATGTTAATTGAGATGAATTAATGTTTCAAGAATTAAAATGAACAGAATAGTCGTAACTTCGGGTTTACGAGAATGTAATCTCGTATCATCGTTTTTTGACAATTTAACTCAAAAATGTTTAATTTTGACTCCAGAAATCGATTCGGCTACTAATTCTTTTAAAGAAAAACCTACACTTGTGGTAAAAAGAGGAAAACTAATCCCGCGAAAGAATTATTTCGCCACGCAACCTATTAGGTCGTTTTCCCGCAAGTTGGGTGAAGTCAAGATACGACTTTCTGGCTTAGCACGGCAGTATAACTTTTGGTTTATTATTTTCAATAATGAACCTTTAGAATCGACCAAGAAAAAAAATTTTAACACCCCCTCAAAATTTGATGGTTTACGTTTCAAAATACGTAGAATCCAAAAATCGAATAAGAATTTGGCCGTCCGTCCGCCGTACGCGGCATTTTTGCCACTTAGCATTGACCGATTTTGATGAAATTCGGTATGTAGGCTCCATTTGGGGTCCAGTTGTGCCCCGAAGATTTTGGTTGATGTTAGTCACTTCTAAGGGTTCAAAAATGAATTTTATAATTTTGAAAACGCCTTAACTCAAAACATTTTGATATAAAGGTATTGTTTTTCCTTCAATTTAAGATTCTATAGAATTATTTGATACTACGCGGAGCTCTGTAGGGCAAACCGTTCGCTCCCTATGAGAATTTAAGGGTTTGACGTAAGATAAATCAGAAACACGAGTGTGAATCGCAAAAGAGGCCTAATCTGCGTTAAAATTAAAGCTGACCGAAATGAGATCGATGCTTTTCTTCATGTTGGATGGTTGGTGGCTTTGCAGACGAGTGATCAATATAGAAAAATAATACACCATTGTGTAATAATTTGCAGAGTTTTTAAATTTTTATTACAACCGTCAATACTAAAAACAAGCTGAGGTGATCTAAACAGCAGAATTTCAAATCGATGCTGTAAATTACAGAGTTTTGATTGGAGTTGCTGGTCTTAGGCTTGAAGTGTGTTATTGCGTTTAGGTTTGTTGAATGAAATTTAAAATTCTAATGGGTGGTTGAATTTGAAAATATTGCACCGTATTGAAGTCATGCTAGACATATTGAGCATAATAATATAGTATTTATATTATCTATTTTATTTCTTCTCCGTGTGGAGAAAAAATGTGATTAGTGAGCGAGAATGTTGAGAATATTGAAATCTTATCCGAGGTGATGAAGGCGATTAAATTCACGTTCCGCAAATTCGCCGCACCAAATTCGAACGCGCACTTTTCTCGACACAACTCGGTTCAAAATTCCGCGAAATTCGCTTTTCCTTCCTCCACGACTTTTGCCACTCCTTACCTTGTGCATGTCTTCTGATGATGGATGAAAAACTGATGCCTTCATCTTGACAACTAACCGTATTTATAGTTGAAAGGGCATCAGATCCGATGACGGCGAGTGGGGGCGTATTTTGCAAGAGCAACCCCCGACGGCTTCGTAGGGGAGGAAGAGAGAGGGTCGGGCGAAGGGGGGACTCGACGGTGTTCTAGGACTGAGATCGTCTTCGAAGAACATTACGGGCGCTTGAGGAAGGTCGACGAGTAGGTGGAGACTGCCGGGCAACTTCCGCGCATCACTTTCCTCCTCGGGTGATCGATGGTAGGTTCGAAGGGTCCCCTGATCTGGCAGGTTCGTCTCTCGTCAACAAATTTTGTCTTTCTGAATACTCAGATTGCTGGCGGTACCTAGTACTATACCTTGAGGCAGAACTTGGAACTACGTGGTTCGCCAATCAGCGAGCATAGCGACAAGGTGTTGGCAGAAAATTCGCTATTTGACGAATATCGCGTGTGTTTTTGGTTTATTATTTTCAATAATAACCCTTTAGAATCGAGCAAGAAAAAAAAGTACCCCCCACCCCCCTCAAAATTAGATGTTTTACGTTTCAAGGTACGTAGAATCCGAAAATCGATTAAAAAATTTTCCGTCCGTCCGCCGTACGCGGCACTTTTCTTAGCAACACAGTAGGTCGATTCTCTAACTCAGCGGTTCCCAACTAAATTTTTCCAAGGACCCCTTCATCAATGACGGGGCCCCCACTATCTAAAGTTACCTAAAAAGAACCATAATTATATTATGTGAAAAAATCTTCACATATTATGTGAAAAAATAAATCAAACTGATGCTATAAAACTCAGGATTTATTCGTGAAAATACAGAGATGTTTCAAGGTTCAAGAGACGCCGACGAGTTGGGTTCAAGAGATACTAGCAAGTTCGGTTCGAGAGTCACTGACTTATTAACTTTAACATCGAAAGCATTTTCTCGTTCTTCTTCTGTATGCCTAGGCCGTTTTAACGATCCAAATTTTAACTAACGGTCCATAACGTACGCGTAATTAACTTTCCGTGAAAAACAAAGCTTTTCAATCACTAAAATGTTGCACAAAATCACACATGTAAACAACTCGGTCAGGGACCGCACTAGCACTAGCAAACTCCACTAGCACTAACTTGTCTCCATTACTCTGTGAGCACTAGCAATTAATAACTAACAATATAGAAATAACTGACATCTCTGAAATACATAAAGCCAAACTAGAGTGTGCTAGCGTTAGTTGTCATATGAAGCCAGACGCAGAAGTCAACGTTCAGAAGCTGCAAATATATTTAATTTGTATATCCTAAGGACCCCTCAGCTATACCTCGCGGACCCCCGGGGGTCCGCGGACCACCAGTGGGAACCGGCTGCTCTACCTCATTATGGGATAATAGCGACAACGAAGTGTCGCTCAGTCGGTCGCTATTTCGGCCGATAGTGTCGTTACCATCTCGACGGGCTCGAAAACCCCCCGGTATGAATTACGACACAACCGCCTTTATGAAAACGTAGCTTGGAAACGCTCTTTAATTCCTAACTATTCGAAGATCCTATTGCAGTTTCCGAGTTGCTGTGTGCATTTCCGTATTGTGGGTTAGTAGTTTTGTTATCAAAATCTTTTGAGAATAAATTTATAAATACTACATAATTTGTGGTGAATATTTAAAAAATAATATCCGACGTCCATAATGAGCAGTTTATTCGCCGTTTTAATTTGTGTTACTTGATTTTTTTCTACA